>BMAU01011995.1:0-232353 GCA_019973935.1 Trichonephila clavipes | reverse complement strand
CTCACATATACTGAACTGATATATAGAGTACAATTGTTTTATTTGGCCATCTCTTTTCCTAAACGGAAAAATCTTTTTCCGGTGTTTTCCACTATGACAGTTAAAACAGTTCTAGCATCTCCTCTTGCTCTATCAACTTCAGGAACTGGAATACGAACTGTAGTACCTACAGAAGCCTCAGAATAAGATTTACATGACAATAATTTTATTTTCGTAACTTGAATTCGCATTCATTAGCTCCTTGTCTTTCTTTCTCAATATTTATTTTAATGAAAAAACAAGCTACATACGTTCTGTTCAATTTTATCTTCCGTATAACAGATTTCTGAACATGAAATGGTTCGGCTGCTCGCATTTAGAGCAAAATAAGCTGTATTCGTAATTTTTCGAACATACGACACACAATTTTACACTGTTATTCGGGAGTGTGTCTTCATAAAGTTTGAAAGACAATTCTACATCTCCATTCAAAGATGTTTCTTTTCCACAAACATCATCATCTTTACGTTCGGAACATTCATATAGAGCTGTCAAGGCATTTTCAAACTGGAGTTCATCCTCTATTGAATTCAATACTTCTCTTGGAATTGGAGTTGTAGATAGTCCAAAATAGGAGGACATAGCCCACATCTAAGAGCACAGCCAAACATAGCCTCATAAGGAGTTATTTTTATACCAGATTGTAGTGGCCAATTTTTTATAAACTGAATAAATTTAAAGGCATAACGCCATATAGTAGATTGGTTGTCTGGCTTCCATGTTGTTAACATGTTTTCGACGTCTTGATTGGCCCTCTCAACGCTACTTTGACTCTGACTATGCCTGAGTTTGACCATGCGATCTTAAGTTCCGGCCAAGTTTTTGTTTCAAGTCTTAAATAAGTTTATTACAGAACCCACTCCCATTGCCGGATTGTATTACACATGGGGGATTAAATAACAGAAATATATCGAGCAAATGCATTACGACCTCATATGCTCTTTTTTGTTTGGAGGGTCTTAAAATTACAAACTTCGTCAAATGATCCTGGTAAACTAAAATGAATTTATAGCCTCTTTCATGTTGAGACTGAACATCTATGAGATCTACTTGCATCGTCTATTTAAAGAAGGAAACACCATGGGCTTGACCACAATTCCTTTATTTCCCATTTTTTCGTTTTTGATGACACGGCTCACAAACATTCAACAACAGCTTTATATCATTCTGAGTAATGTTTTTGCATCGACGAATCAGTTCTTTATCATGCGGTCTCTAACACCATGCCCAATAGAAACATGTGCTTCGTATAAAATATGAAAGGGCATGTCAATAGAGCAGTGTTTCTCAAACTGTGGGGCGCGCCCGCCTGGGGGGCGCGATAACCCTACGAGGGGGCGCGAGCATATCGAAAATAAAAGATTTAAAAATAATTAATTTACTGAAATGAATTGAAACAAAATACATTCAGACATAGTAAAAAATGCAATTTTACTCTGATATAATTTATAGGCGCACGCGCGCGATATTAAGTCAACAAAAATAAAAATTTCCTCAATATCTAATTAGCTATCTTTGTTCCTATAACCAAATAAAAAAACTTTTATTTGATTTGCTGTAATACCATGATGAGAGATTTGTTTACTACGCTTTCTGTTTAAACCTAATATACAACTCTTTCAGAGAAAAAACAGATCCCAGACCAAGAATCGAAAAAATTTAGGAACATAAAAAAAATTCATCACTGTCATTATTTTTGAAATACTGCACATTATAGCTGTAATCTGCTTAACCTTCTAAGTTATTGGTACAGTTAGTTATAACCTCTCTCTTATGTGTTTGTTTCTCCTTTAGGGAAGTTGAAAGTAATGTATTTCTCTGTTACTCTTTTTTCCATGCAAAAGAGTTTTATGATATTTGGAAAACCACGGAGAGCACACACACACACTTTGAAGGGTTACTTGGGCAAGACTTATTTTTACGAGTTTTCTATACATATAAAGCATAACGCGAAAAACGTTTTGCACAATTTCAGATAATCATAATGAATACACTTTTTACCCGGAAGTGGTCGCGCGGACGCACAGATTACGAAATCGTTAATTCTTGCAAAACTGTTTATTTGTTACCAAAAAAAAAGTTGAAAAGTCTTTGAAAGTAGGTAAGTAAACTTTCTCTTAATTAAATTATTCACTGGAATCACGATTTGTATTGTGTACAATAAACTAGTTATAAAAAAAAGGATTAGATTGACTCAATAACCCCGCTCGACCGTATCGAGTGTGTGCCTGCTCCCGGGTTAAAACATGTTGAAGTATTTTCGCTTTAAATATTAAAAATAATACAGTTATTCTTCATAGGAGTTTTATATTATTGTTCATTGTTTAACATCAAATATAAATGCTAATTCTGTGAGGCTTAAAAATACCATTCGCTTAAAACTAGTTATAATTTGAGCAACCATTTTAAAAAAATCCTTTTACATTTTTGTAAATATTGTCGAGCATTTGGCTTTGCACTCCTTACAATTCAGCTATTATATCAATAATGTTTTATTTTCTTATAAATGAACTCGTGCAAAGAGCGGGTACTTCAGCCCGGTATACTATTAATTTATCAGTGCTGCACAGAGTATTTTATAACTAATGAAATAATAATAAATTAAGAACTAGTTTAATAAGTATTAACGACTTCCATGGGCTTGTCTTGCAAAGCAAAGTTTTTATAAGGAATGCTTATGATTAGAAATTGACCCTCTGAGTTCTTTTTCTATATTTAGCAGATATCTATATTTTGTCTTCTAAGCAGCCACCGCATTTTGTAATATGTTCAATTTAAAAATTAGAGAAAGAAAAAATAACATAATAATTATTCTATTATTTTATTTATTTATTTATTTTTTGCTTAAAAGTAGTATACAAAATTTTAATACTTATGTTACTAATTTGTATGGTTTATAATTATGATCGCCTTTTGTAGCTTTAGCGTCAAAGTGCATTATTATTGCATTCAGTACAATATTAATGTATAAGGGGGGTGGGATAAAAATTGTGATCGAAAAGGGAGGGGGGCACGATAAAAATTGTGATCGAAAAGGGGGCGCCAGTATTGAAAGTTTGAGAAGCACTGCAATAGAGCAATAAAATGACACATCAGATTTTGCATTTGTTACTTACATATATTAACTGTTCTATTCCTTAAAGTTACAAAATATCACAATGCTGGAGTAATCAATAGTCACATGGTACTTTTTTCTGTGTTATTTTTAAACTTTTTACTCCTATCGAAGTTAATAATTTTTCACCAGTAAGTGCAGCACTGTTTTATTTTATTCCACGCCTTTTAATAAAGATTCATATTTCTCATGCAGTAAATCTTCCTGATTTACACTTTGGTCTCCCATTCCAGCAGATGTCATTGATTGAAAACATGTTTCAAAAATTGTTTTGACATTTTGACCTGGCAGACGGATCACAAAAAGTAAACAAAAAGTTGTGACGAGCAGAACATTAAAATAATACAAAACGAGGAATGCTTCTTTTTCTACAAACTTTCGAGGGCCATATTTCATACTTTAACGATCGAGTAATCGTAGAATACCTATTATTCTATAGAATACCTAGTTACATCGTAGAATTCAATACTTTTATGTACTTTCAGTGACTTGTCTAGTTATTTCATGAAATACCCATTATTCTTTGAAATAACAAATTCCACACTTTAATGGTATCATATACAATACTTCTGAATCACTGAGAATGATTGCACATTTTCATTCTATTGATTTGAATGCTTAGTTCTGTTATTTGAGGTACTAAAATATTTGAAACTAAACTCAGTGGCGCCACGGCCCATGAGGGTTAAATCCTACTATGCCAATCTTAGTTTACGAGAACTTGGGCGCTGAGGTGCATAAGCGAATGTCACAATCAGGTGGTCAGTCTGACACGAATACTCCCAGCGTTTAGTTCCCAAGCAAGCTTGCTACTCATTTATCGATCCCCCTGAAGCGATAAAGGCTGAGTCGACCTTGCCTAGCCCAAGTTTTGAACTTTGAACCTGTGACGATAAAGCGTGATACGCTACCACTGAGCCATCAGGCTTTACTAAAATATTTAGGAAACAATAATATGGTTCATAAAATATGAATGGAAGGGTACAAATTCTTCCATGTTATTGAAGATTGAGAGACTTTTTCTAAGTTTGTATTATGCAGAATCATTCCATATCACAACATGCATTCTTATCAAGGGTACACGATATTTCATGTAATGATATTACTTATGCTAGTGAAAAAGTATACTGCTCCACAATTGATAAATATCAAGTTATTTCTACTTTTAACTATCTTCATTTACTCAACATTTGCTGCAAGAATAGTGGGGATTCAATTAAGGCTGGGAACTTTCCCAGACTGCGGTTTTCAAAAACGCTTTCAGCTTAACTTCTATTATATTAATTTATACGAAGTCTAGATATTTCATCATACAAAATTAAAAATTGAGGGAGTGGCATTATGGTCGTACATTAGTAATACTTTCACATACATAATGTTCTTGCTAGATATCATTTAAACTTATCTTAGTCGCATAGTACCACGGACATACATAAGTGTTCTGGGTAGTTAATAAAAACACATTTCATCAGATTTTAATGCAACTAATGCTATAATCATAGTTCAAAATGTATGGTTGCCCTCTTTGCTAATAACTTATGGTGAGAGATATCTGATTTCTTAAAATATAACTTTTGAACAAAACTTGATCACCAATGATTGAATTTTTCAAAAACGAGAGACAAATTAAATATTAAATTCCATCAATCTAATCAATGAAATTATTTAACTTTAGTTTTAAAATTGATATAACACAGTCTGAGAAGGTATATAAATATATATATATATATATATATAAAAGTGCATGCAGTTATTTTCAAATGCATGGTCCCTGTTGCAATGCATTTGAAAATTACCTTCTGATTAATATCTAATATTTTACTTGCTACTCTTAAAAATTTTTTTCTAAACGTTTTATTACCATGTGTATTAATTAACCTAATTTTGTGGGCACCTCTATTAAAATAAAAAGGATATAAAGATGTGATGGATCCTTACGGAATCTTCTAAGTAATCCTTTTGGGGAATATTTGGGCTAGCATTAGCGTTTCATTCACAGCCATCCATCTCAAGAAGAAACCCTTATATGCAGATTAGTTCGACTACATAAAGTCTGAGTTTTGTAATTGTAAATAGAATGAGCTAAGAAAATGTTACAAGCGCTACAAAGGGGAGATATAACAAAGTTGATTTTCGCAGCTTAAGTTAAGAGCGTTGTTTGCCACTGTATTAAATTAGTGGATTGGGATTTTGTAGTCAAAGATAGATTAGGTTAAATTATACTGGTTATTTGCGCTTGCTCACTCAAGATTTATTGCTTTCTCTATATCATCTCCTAAGCCGTTCACTTACTGTTTAATATGTTCTTGATTAGTGTTCTTGAGTAAAATTAAATGATAGTTATAATTGAAGTTTCTGGTCCTGCTTTGATTCCTCCCACACTTTTAGGCAGGCAAGGCGGTGAGGGAGCGACTTCAGAGGGATGTCGCTCACAAAGATGTCTAATTAATGGGAAAGATTTATAATAATTATGTAAAATTACATATTAATTATAATAATATTAATTATAATAAGATTAATTATAATATAATATTATTTTCCCCTCCTTCACCAAATTTTTCAAGATTGTAGGATATATCATTTTCGATAACTTAAATACCGCCCAAAAAGAAATATCTATTTTGGAAAGTTAATGTTAGATGAGTTTTTCATAATTACTTTTCAAAGTCAGGATATTTTTAACTCCCATTCCTCGCCCTCTCCCGTCTTTTAAATGGGAAGGTTGTAAATTATTGACTCCTTTCACTTTTTGATTGGCAGGACAATAAACTCGAACTCTGTGAACTAATTTTGATTAATATATAGGAAAACTTATTTGAGTGATGGCAGAAAACTCAGAATCATGCAACTAATTCAGATTGATTGATTGTTCATAAACTTTACATTTTAAGCTACACTAAGGCAATTGGCGGATTGCCCAAGGAGACTGATCTCATCCAAAAGGCTTCAAATCTGCAAATCAGCTCCTCAGCAATCAACCGCTCCTGCATTATGCTTTTATTAAGCAAGAATCTGTTCTCAAATAGAAAGAAGAAAGTTTTACCAGAACTTATGTAACCAGGAGAATCACAACTTCCAAAATGTAAGAAAATTCAAATACGAATAAAAAAATTAAATTAAAATATGTTTGAAAAGTTTTGATGCAATATTTCCACTGACATATAGTTAGTGCAAAGAAAATAGACAAAAAAATTACAAAAATAATAATAAATCAAAAAGAAAGAATATAAAATTTGACTCGAAACACAAAATTCAGATTAATCATTGAGCTAAGCGATGCCGTACTTTCCTGTTAAAACACCTCCCGCCCCTACCTTCCTATTTCATTTCATATTAATGACTCACAACTCTCGGGAAAAAATATTCAGTATGGATTCTTTTAGCTATACTTTACCTCAGTGATCTCCAACGTCAGGGCCGAGGACATATATATGTATCAGTCTGTGATCAACGGATACCAAGCTGCCCAAGAAACATTAAATTACTTCCATTGTATTTACTGTGATATATTTCTCTCAAGATTGTGTGACTTTCCATAAAAATTACTTTATATTTATTTTTCGATATGACTGTATTTTATTCTGAAGACATATTTAAGTATGTGACGAATCTATACATGTCCTCTCACTAATCATCTTGGGGAATCTTTAGTCTAGCATTCGTGTTTAATTTAACAGCCATCCCTCTCAAAAGAAAACCTTGATATCCAGATTAGTTCAACTATATAAAGTCAGAGTTTGAGTAATTTTGAAGAGGGAGGTAGGAAGCAGCTACATTCGCTACGCACGTGAGATTGAAAAAAGGTTACTGTCGCATACAAATATTAATAGTGGTGTTTCGCCGCTGAGTTGAATTAGTAGATTTGAGGTTAGGAACCAACGACAGATTAGGTTCAGTTAACTAAGTTGGTCATGCATATTTGCTTCAATAAGCATTGCTTTCCCTGTTCCACTCATTACACATTCACTTAGAGAATAGGTTGCTGTTAATTAAGTTGTTTGACTAAATAAATAATTGTTGTTATGTAAGTCTCTGGTGCTGCTTTCATTCCTCTCCCACCCTTAGGTAGGCAAGACGGAGTTAGAGAAATTTTAGGTGTAAGTTGCTCACAAGTGCAATTAAATTAAAATTATTAAATCAAAACAATCTAAAATATAAACAAGCAATTTCACACACCTCTGCATTCCGAGGTAAAATTATTAAACTTCGACCTTGACCGCGCAGTGGTACAAAGGTTAGGGACACTGCATTATCTTGCTACATCAATAAAGATAACTTCTTTTGGGGATTGCAGAAGCAATTGTAATACATGATTTTATTTTAGCATAATAGAAGGATATTTAATGATATACCGATGCCAAATTTTCGAAGTTTTTTCAGAGGCAGAAACCAAAGTTTGAGGAGATGAAAACATGGGTTCTTTGGGGCCAGAATTAATGGTAACTCTTTTCAACTAAATCCATGAAGTGAAGCGTGAAGGAAAGATGCAAATTAGGAAGCTTTTAAATATCAAAAGTTCGAGAAAGCGGTGGAGTAATTTGAGGAATGTTATGATAATCCGTGATTAAAGCGTGAAGAGGTTTTGGAAAGATTAAGTGTCAACCAATAGAAGTTATACGTGATAGAGATCCCTTAGGTCAAGTTGCATACCATTGCACTCCAGTAAAAAGCAACTTCAAGTAGGATTAGATTGAGCTTTTGACGTTAATGTAGGAGTGGCTATTTAATATTCGAATCTGTGATAGTATTAGAATTGAATTTAGGCAAGTTAGTTATTGATAGTGGTCCGGATACGTTATTTCGGTATTATATATATATATATATATATATATATATATATATATATATATATATATATATATATATATATATATATATGTATATATGCATACATATATATATGTATATATATACATATATAAATATATATTTATATATATATATATACATGTATATATATATATATATTAATGCGACGCTTACTTAAAACTATTTAATTTATTCCCATTAAATCCATTTTAAATAAAACCCGGTTCTACTCTTCTATTAGCGTCACATTATAGCTTAAGTTTAAACATTAGATCTTTTAAAAGACAAATAAACTGTACGCTAAATCAAAAGTCATTCTTTAAATAATCATCAATTTATTTTAAAACAATAAGATTGAAATTAATATGTTAAAACATAAAGATTTACTTAGCTCTGAGAAAGAGGCGAGGAAGAGGAGTCATGTCGCTGCTTGGAGTCCCTCCTTTGCGGTGACTAATTGGAAGGGGAGGTGTCAGACCAAGATTCTCTGTCGTAGAGAGTGCGTCAAAAAGAGAGAAGTTCATGCTAAAGACAATAAAGGGTGCATCCGCTTTTATTCCGCGCGGGCTTGCTCCTGTATTCTGGAGCTTCCTTTATTAACTCAATCATTATGTCTGATTGGTCTAGAGTCAGTGGAAGGATATCCTCTCACGGTCAATGACATCCCCAAGCGCGGGAAATTCTAAAGACACCTGATACCAGTGATAATTTAGATTTGCCCTTTAAAATGTAAATGGGAACGCGTCACGGGCCGTTTCGGTGAGGAATTTTGTAACGCATTCAATAAAAATAATGTCTTTTGGGTTTGTAAAAACAACAGGGCAGATGTAAAAATTAAGGCATTAAACCGGTGACCTCCCATTCTCCAAGTTTTTAGATTAACAAAACTTTTAAATAATGAAACACAAAATTTCAGTAAGTAAATCAGTTCTAATACAAAATTTTGTAATCGTTAGCACATAATATTCTGAAAATTTTTTGAGGAAATGTCCATATCAAAGTCCAAAAAAAAATATATATATCATATATACTCGTCTTCCTTTCAACAGGCACTTCACAGACTCTTGATTCACAGACTCCTGGTTCACGAACATTATGTCCACGTCCTGATGGGAGAAAAAGAAAAATATGTATTTAGTTTTAATTCATAAATTTGCATTTGGATATCTATTGGTCTTCCGGTGCTGTTTGAATCCTGTAAATATTCTGCCCATACTTCCATGATGCCAAATTTAAATCAGCAATGCGACGCTTACTTAAAACTATTTAATTTATTCCCATTAAATTCATTTTAAATAAAACCCGGTTCTATTCTTCAAGAAGTGTCACATTATAGCTTAAGTTTAAACTAATTTATTTTAAAGTTTAAATAAACTATACGCTAAAATCAAAAGTCATTCTTTAAATAATCATTTAATTTATTTTTAAAAAATAAGATTGAATCCCCATTAATTTTTATCAGGATTTCTTAACTCTGAAAAGAAACATCAAGAGGAGTCAAACTGACTGCTTAGAGTCCCATTGTATATAAAGAATTTTTAAGTTACATAGTAATATTTTTGATAAAAGAGATGCCTGCGTCAAAACATTCTTAAAGTGCCTTAGACAATTCAGGGGTGCATCCGCTTTTATTGAAACATTATTTTTAACTATATTTATCGGATTCTATTAGTTAGTGTTAAAAGCTAATATATATTAAATTTTAATTAGTTTTATTAAACAATGGAAGGATATCCTGCTAACTTTCTTTCAATTACATCCCCATAGCGCGGGAAATTGCGTATTAATAACTCTTATTGTCATTTTGTTTTAATATTAGCGCTATTTTAAAATAACGCGTACAGTATTTTGGGGTAAAAAGAGACGCTACAAATCCGTTGTAAACAACAATAGTTTATTATTTAAATATTTCAGTGTAATCATTTATTTTCTACAGATTTTATATCAATATATATTTATGGTTTTTAAACATACATATATATATATACATATATATATATATATATATATTATATATATATTATGTTTAGTAATTCTCTGCGTATGCTATATTCCAAATATGTTGTATTTCAAGCGGGAAACATAACTAAATGTCATACTCACGATCATGTCTGCTTTTAACTTATTCCATTATTCCTAAACCTCTAGCTCACGCTGAATACTAGTAGGCTATAAGGGCATCGTGCCCTATACACTGGCCTCAAAAACTTAAGGAACTACAACATGTGGAAATAGATTTCACCATAAAAAAAATGGCAGTAACAATAACGGGCATAGTTGAATGAATGATAATAACGTAACTTGAATAAGAAATAATTGCTACCACTTTTTATTTTATAGAAAACAATGAACGTATATTTATAAGAAGGCATTAAAGTTTGACAAATATTCTCCAAGTTTTTAATTTTGTATTTTAAGTTGTGTTGATTTTCAACAGTTGTTGAGAACACTTTCCATGACCAATAATGTCAATATTTAGCATAATATTCTGCAATATTTTTTTAAAAATATGACCCTTAAGGTGGCGGGCAGTTGGATGGATGGAATTATATATATGTCATAGATGCTTTTTAAAAAATAAAAATATTTATTTAGTTTTATAGTTATAACTTTGCATTTGGGATCAATATAATTAAAATAATTTTAGAATCCAGTAGACCTATAATCTTAATATTAATTTTAACAAATTTAAAACTGCAATAGATTTAGTCTTAAAAGAAAGAACATTAATTTTAGTGATTCATTATATCAAACAAAATAAATCTCCGCTACTAAGGTGCGAAATCGTTTGGCAATTTATGTTTAGGTCTTATGAATATAATTATATTGTTAATAATGAATATTACATTTTGCTGGGCATATTGATGATTTACATGTTTTTGACGTAAAAACAATGGGCTTTGAATCCTGTTCACATACGAGTCCAGATTTTTATCAGAGTTTCTTTAACTCTAGTTAAAATTAAAACATCGAATTAAAACTACTACTCAATCCAACATTGTATATAAAGACACAGTTTAGAGTTAGGTAGTAATATTTTTGATAAAAGAGATGCCTTCAATTTTAACATTCTTAAAGTGCCTTACTGAAATTCAAATTCATCTATATCTTTATATTGAAACATTATTTTTAACTATATTTATCGCAATAATGTATTAGTTAGTGTTAAAGCTAATATATATTTAAATTTTAATTAGTTTTATTAAACAATGTTTGAACATGGATATCCTGCTAACTTTCTTTACAACCTACATTTCTTATAGTTCATCTTTGGTATAATACAATGCGTATTAATAACTCTTATTGTTATTTTGTTTTAATATTAGTATTTTAAAATAATTATACAATATTTTAATAGAGTCTTCGCTTCATGTTTAATAAATTAATAATTTTATTATTTAAATATTTCCTGTAATCATTTATTTTCTACAGATTTTATATGAATATTTATTTATGGTTTTTAAACATACATATTTATATATATACCACATAACACTGTATATATATATTTTATAAGAATGGACTTTATATATATATTACTTTTTTTATTATATCATTATTTTTAACTGTATACACTGCTATTCCTCTGTTGACGCATTTGGCGGAAAACATAACTAAATGATATACTCACTCCAAAAGTCTTACTATTTAACTTATTGCATCATTTAAATCTATACTGTGAATACTAGTAGTTGTATAATTTTTATCGTTATACTTTAATAGTATAGTGATTTTATTTGTAATATTTAAATTTTACGTATATTATTCTTTCCTTTCCACTTGGCACATTGCATAGACAAATTACAGGTGAAGATTGGTTAACCCTGATTTTGTTTAAACCTGCAATCTTGGTTCAAAAGGCAGTAGTTTGTTATTGTACTACTGTGCCCAATATTTCCGATCTTAATATATATATATAATTTCTAATGGGGATGCGAATTGCTGTTTTAACTTTGCAGACTTAGTGCATTCCTCGGTAGATGGTATTTCTTCTTAGTGCTATACCATATAGGTGGACACTAATCGCGGAAGGAAAATTAATGATATTATTAAATTGAAAGGTTTTGAAGTGTTTCCAGAATTGGTATTTCAGAAAAGCTTTAATGAAGGAAACATGAACAGGAGGAGCACCAAGATATTTGTAGGGCAATTGCAGGTGAAATTCTGTGTATTTTTGTGTTTTTTAAAAGAGATATTCTTTAAATAGAGTTTAAATGTTTTAACAGGGTGAGAATGGAACGGGCCACCCAAAATTCTCACACGATAAATAATAGAAAATTATGTAAATCATGATTATATATTTCACAATTTAAAATTTTAATATTAGATTTTCAAACTAATATTTTAATATATTCTATAGATAAAATAATATTTAATATAAACTTTTTCAATACAGGCAATTGTGACAGGACCTTTTTTAAAAATATACATATGAGGTAACCAAAAAAGGCGTTTATAAAAAATATTTATAGTTAAAGGTACATTTAATAATAGCCAACAATTTCAATTGTTACATCATTAATTTTAAACATAGATTTCCACGTAATTTTTCACAAAAGTCTTTAAAGGAAAAAATTCTCACTTGGAAGCCCCCTTTCCAACCTCGTCAACATGAAAGCTTTGAATCTCAATAGTTTTATGGACAAAAAATTTGGTAAAATTTGACAAATTTATGCCATTGGTATGAAAACTTTTCGCTTCTTTAAAGAAGAAAAATGTTTCACCAGGTATAATTGTATTTATGTAATACTACTTGTAAAATATAGATTTGTATAAAATAAATAAATAAAAATAACTAGTCTATATTGAGATAGTTTGTACATCTGATTGAATTTTTGAAATACACAACTGTTTCCATTTTGCATATCGTAGATAATAATCATAAGAATTGATTTAAATATCTTTGAATTTGAACTTACTTTAGCGTAGCTAATTTGAATTTATGTATAAAGTTAAATATTTTATATATGTAATTAAATGTTATATTTGTTTTATGTATTAATATTGTGTTGTAGTAGTATTTTTATTCTTTTAGAATACTTCATGTGAAAGAAGTTTAAAAGAAATATTACAATATTACAAAGGAAGCTGCTTGAGCACTCATGAAGGCTTGCTAAGATGTTGCTTATTATTTTGTGTCAACATTTGCAAGCACCCGCTAGCTATACATGTAAAAAGATTAGTATCATCGTGTATTCGTTCGACGAGTAACATCTCAAGATGTTCCTCTGCATATGATGCATTATTAGTTCTTAGGTTAAAACCATATCCCTTTTTTCTGAATTATGAATCGAAACTTCTTCTTGGCATGGTATAAGACCTCCATTGTTTACGATTAATAAGCTAGATATTTATGCATTCCATTGTTCTCTAGAAGTGTTGCCTAACTTCCTATTTCCACACGACGAAAAGTAAATTATGGATCCATAATTTTAAGAGGATAATCACGCTGTTCAGCGAGATAAACTTAGGAATAATTAAATTAATGAAGGTTGGGATGTTTTTCATCACATGTTGCCTGCCAATTCATTAAGTTTCACTGTTGTTGGAAAATTAGAAACGAATTGGAATGCGATACAAATATAACGGCATTCCTTACAGAAACATAGTTTTGTATTAAATGTTTGTGTATATATAATACGGATAGATAATACGACTTACACGATAATGTATTATGTTAGAATTTTAAATAAAATTCACCTTTGTGTAGTTTTAAATATAGGAAAAAAATATATTACATTACGTAAAAAATATTTCTTTATATTTTATTTTTTTTTAAATGTTACTTTTTTTATAAGAATTAATTTTGATTAAATGAGAAAAACTTAAATAATATATATATATAAGCTTTAACTATTTTTATTTCAGTTTTGCATATAAATTGTAAAATATTTAATATAAAACCAATATTTTTTACATTTAAATAACTCATTTCTATTATTATGGTGCATTGAAGTACATTGCAATAACTAAAAATGTATATTCAACTTACCCTCTTTTTTCCTTATTTTTTTCGATTTTCAAACCTTTTAATTTAATTGAACTATATGCAAAAAAATCGGTTTCTCTTATTAATGATTAAAAAATAAATATTGTTTCTTGTATAAATCTAGAATTCACTTTCAATTTAATATAGACACCATTAGAATTTTTCCTTGATGTTTCTTATATATTTTTGAATTATTTGTGTTACCACAGCGAATATAATGTAAATAATATTTAATGAATAAGTCGTTAATTAAAAAAGGACATTGAGTATGTTTTCTTACAGTAATTACATATCTAAGCAATTATATATAAAAACATTTTGCAGACATTTGTCTCGATAAATTTTCTTAAAAATGTATAATGCTATAAAATCACTTTTTTTTAAAAGAGACTATTCTAATATTATTAAGTGAAACAATCTTTTTAATACAAACATTTTATTTCTTATCATTATCAGATATTTCTTTAACTGCTCATTTTATTACAATATATATATATATATATATATATATATATATATATATATATATATATATATATATATATATATATATATTTATATATATATATAAATTCAGTAATATTTTTAAAATAATGTGATTAATTATATTTTCAATAATCCTCTTAACTACATTTCTATTTTCATAATGTTTGTTTTTAAAATTGAACTTTGCATAAATTATATTTTTTGCTTTGATTTCAAACCATTTCCAATTAATTGTGTATCGCAAAAAATGAGAAGTATGAATAAACATGAATCAATTAATTAAGATATCTGAATTAATGATGAGTAGATTCCTACTGCTATTTACTTTTTCACAGTTAAAAAAGTATTTCGTTTTTTTTATTTTCAGCTATTGTTTAACGAAAATAATTGTCTGCATCATTATATAAGGATCTTTTTTTTAAATTTCTAAATGTAACAGAAATCAAAAATTTAATAATTTATTACGCAGAATAAATGTAGCTTATATTGTTAAATTAAACTGTAAAAATTAAAATTGATACGCTTTCTGAAAACAATCTCTGACAATTATTTCTTCAATTAATTTCAAATTTATTTTAATGCACTTCATTATGTACTCTGACGTATTTTATTTATACTTACTTCTAAGAAAAGGAAGCTTTAAAGATTTTTGAAACTTTTCTATTTGAAAAGGTGCATTAAAATGTTATTTACTTATTATTTGATCTAAATTGCTACATGTATTTAAAATTAATCAATTAGTGTTTGAAGTAGATGAACAAATTTGAAAAATAAATGCTAATTTGTAATATAGAATGTCACTTTAAAATCTGAGAAACAAGCATTAAAATGCATCATTCACAGAATAAATTATGTTGTATATTATTAATTGATTAAATAATAATAAAAAAGGAATAAGCAAAAGAAAAAAAAATAGATTAATTGTTTTGCTTAGAAATGTAAAACAAAATATTAAATTTTTTTTATGTGAACTATTAATGTTGGTATAAATATTCAAACGATAACTACTTTATTCAAGAAATATTGTTTTCTAAGCACTTCTAACGTTATTTACTTTGCGGAACGATTGTAATAGGATATCAGTTCCCATCTTATCGAAAACTCTTAATCATTCTTTGAGAATTTAATGACATTAATGGGCTGCAAAAGGCATTTATCGTAGGCATGTGTCGTGATTAAGCATTATGCTATTTCCCTTGTGACTAAAGATAGCGAATTCGATTCTGTATTAAGAACGTCGTTACTTTTCACGGTTAAGTTGGTTCAGACACATCTCTTAAGCAATCTTTGACCAGTAGTAATGAGGAGTTGCTTAACTCGGTAAACATCTGAATACCCTCCTTTCTTTTTAACTGCTTCCTCTGCGCTTAACTCCTGTTTGAAGTCATTAGTTCAAATCTAAATCTGAGTAGATTCGTGACTAACGCCGGGTTTCTAAATCTCTAACTCATCCAAGTCAAACTCTTGAATCAGATGTTTGAATTTTAGTAAACGTTAAACGCGTAAATAAAATATATTCACATCACTGTTAAATTTCGAAGACGATTTATTGTATTTTACGGTGCGTTTATTGTTGGATAATTCTGAATACAAATTTTGGGTTGGGGGAAAAAACGTATACTTGCAAACTACTGTTGCTTCAACAGTTTATTTTGTACATTTTTCATACGTTTGTGCAGAAGTCACCAGCATTTATACCTTCATTGACACAAAATATATAATTTTATATATTTGGCGGTCCACTAATATATATGATCACAATATGGACCACTACAGCTATATATACGTTTATATTTTCATTTGTATAGCACTCAAGAAGAAATTTATGAAAGGAATGAACAAACCTGCAACGCATAGCAATATCAGCACACTAAAGGGTTATGCATCTATTTTACCACGGTAGTCAACCATCATTTTCAAATGCCACTAGATACATCAGCAAAAGTAGCTAAAAGTTGCTGGTTTCAGGACTTTCACTAAAAGTAGTGGCTAAAATTTTAAAGAAAGTAGGATCCATACTCCATAAAACGTGTGAATTTTCATAAAAAATATAAATAATCTCCCAAGTTTTCGGTAGACCGTCAAAAAGTTTGCTCAGACTTCTAGTGGTTGGTGGACCATTGGTTGCCAAATTCTGTGCTTTAGGAGATACAGGTTCTAATGAAAGTTATTCATTGGCTTATAAAGGTACAAAGATGAGAAGATGAGTTAAAAAATACATCCGAAAGTCAGAATTCAGTACATATTTGCCATAAAAATACGAAAACTACATCAATTATTATCAAAACATTTACATCACTATACATTTCAAACTTTATTTTATAATTAATTGTAAACTCACAATGATAATTTTTTCTAAGTAATAATTTGCTTAATTATTGTATACATTTCCTCACATCTGATTTTTTTTCAGTTTTGAAGTATGCATATGAAAAAATAAGCCTTAAGTAAACTTCTAAAAAAATAATATGCATACATAAGCGAAAGTAAAACCAATTATTGTGATCTAAGAAATCTATATGAGGATCAATTTTTTCCTATTACATACTAAAAAATTAAGTGAGCTGAAACACTAAGGAAAATGTATTTAATCCATAACATCAAAAGTAAATGTTAATTTTGAATAGATACCTCATTTTCAACACAAAAGTTTTAAGCCATAATGTTTTTAGTGTTTTATATAATTAAATAGGAACTTAATAAGCAATTTTCTTACGGGGGTCTGAGTTCCTAACTCTTGATATTATATTATTTTTATCAATTAAGAAAATATTTCTGTTTAAAGGAGCAAAATATTTCCATTCTAAATGCAGCAATGCAAATATTTCAGGACTTCTCATTCTTTATGGAGACACACGAAATACCTCAATTTCATAAATGAATCAGGAATGCAACAAATGAGGACAAAATGCCTCATTTCTTGTGAAAAAAAACACATAAAATTAAACCTCTAATAATTATTTTTCAAAAGAATACTTTTTAAAAAACGCAAAGTTTTGGTTAGCAAAACATTCATGAAAAAAATACATGAAATAATATCAATCCATCAATTAAACTGTCAATGTAACAAAAAAATTATTTTGTTATGTTATCTATTTTTCCCCTCTCATCATATACCGGTACAAACCTCTACAGAAAACTCAGTCCAAATCATATAGAATGGTGTCCCGTTTTTCAAGCCCTTCTGAAAAATCTGCGGAATGTGACATTCGTCATCTATCTCTGTCAGATGTATTCAATCGCCCACAGATACCATTCTAATCCCCTCTCCTCCTACCTGACTTCGTTTTCCTTCCTTCCTTTTTCCTTTTCCTGGTTGAGTCATCAGTCTTCCCTCGGTCTCGTTGAGCACCGATTCCTGTGAGTGATTGGGACTTTCCTACGCTTTATGCCGCCTACCAGGAAATTCTTATGACCCTTTTCTTTTCTAGTGTCATCTTTTAAAAAGTTGGATAAAGCGATTATGTCCGGTGTTGCTTGTGGAGTGAGTGGGTATTATTGATAGAGGCCCACAAATGGGTTTGCGTAATCTTTCATTCTGAGTCATTAAGTTGACTCTTTTATTAAATGGGTGTAAGTATGATCAATTAGTGATTGTCGACATGGTGTAATGAGAGTAAATGAATTTTCAATGTTTTTAAAGTAAATGACTCATTATTATTAATGATGATGAAATGTAATAAATTGCGACGCGCATATTGTTTATTGTTAATCCAGAGCTACAAATCGAAAGACTAAAAAGACAGTTGCCTTCCCTGACACTTTAAAATTAATTTTTAAAACTTGTAGTGAACTAAAAAATCAATATTTCACGTTTTTACATGGGTAATATTATAAGGAATTTAAGAACGTTACGAACAATGTGACTTTTCCCCAGTTAACTATACTTTAATTTACTCATCAATAATAACTTAGTAAATACAAATAGCATATAAGAAACAAGTATGTTCTGACTGATTGAAATATTTATATAAATAGGCGTAGAATGCATAGTTGTTTTTTTTTTTAAAAAAACAAATAAACTTGAGTTGTTTTAATTTTAGAAAATATATTTTACTTTTAAATCAATAATTTTTTTAATCATTTTTTCCTCTCAAATCATATTATAAGCTTCAACCATTTTCAACCTCTTCAAAGTATTTTAAATATGTATTAAAATGTACCACAAACTGTAATTTTATAAAATATTGTGTGAAGAACGTGAGCATGACCAATTTTATATTAAAATAAAATAATAATAATTTTGTATACTTTCGACAAGAGAAGAAAATACGGCAATTCAAGCATTTTTTAAAATATTTTTTTTCTCTGAAGTTTTTTATAAGCGTTATTTGTACTCTTATTAACTCCTTAAAGCACCAATGCTTTTTCAGAAAAAAACTGATAAAAATTATCTAGTTTTTTTGGCAACCAAATGACTGTGAAGGTATATAATAACATAATATATAACTATATATCTAGATAAGTTATATTGTTACTATATGGTTTAAATAAAATATGGAGTTTAATTATAATCTAGCATATTAATTTTTAGAAAGAATCTCATGCTGGCAATAGAAATAAAATAACGCAAGTTGTAAGATCGACCATGTTAGACACGACCATGTGCAAATTTCCCGGTAACTTTTGCCCTGTTTAGACACGGGAAAATGCGTTAAAAGGTTAAAAATTTTAATTAATTATGCGATCAAAAGTACCAAAAATTTGACCTTTATAAATTATTGTGTGAAAAACATATATATGCTCGTTTTTATATTAAAAATATAAAATCGCATTTCATTTTTTTCATAATATCCACAAGTGAAAGTAAAAAGGAGTCATCCCTTTATTTTAAGTATTAAGTCATTCTTGACTATTGATAAATGAGATACATTTCTTATTTCCATTATTTATTTATCCATTCCTTTGAAATATTTAACTGTTTAAGGTTCTAAAATAATGCATTACAACATAATAATTTACTCTACTCATAACCATAAAGCTATAACATATCATTAATATACAATGTAACTAATAACTCTCTTTAAATATGTTATATATTACACTACACTGTGTATTACTGATAATAACACACTATTTTACTATAACACTTAATACATATAATTATTGCTCCCTGTAGCATAATACTCAATTATATACTAATGTAAAGGACTAATTTTGGGGAAGTATTTCCGAATTAATGTAGAAGTTTCAAAATTAAGTTTTAAATCTTCTACTAAATCTGAGTATAAAGTGAAATGAAATAAAATATATAATGAAAACGAGTTTTGTTTTTGGTAAATAAATGTTTTAATTAAATATTTTAATTCACTTAGTTAAAAAAAATAAAAAAAAAGTTTTAAATAGCTTAAAAGTAAAAACATTTAAAATCAAAAATGCAAGTGAATAAAATAGTTTTTAAAAATTTTATTATAGGTTTTGCTTATGGGAAAATATTTTTTTTTACTCTTTTTAGAACTTTCATCTCAAAATATTTTAAATACGAATTAAGAGGGTATGAACTCATACTGCAATTAAAATTCTATAGCAATTATAAATATACCCTATTTATCCACAAAGTCTGTTTACCAGTTGATTTTTTTCTACTTGATATTTTTAACAATTTTTACTTTACTGTATTTTCATTCGAATTCTCTTTTACAAAAATATTTCGTACAGCCTTATTCGATTTAAAGGAACGAAAAAAAGAAAACTTATTCTTCAAAAAACGTCAGAAAAGAAAATAATGCTAAATAACATCTAAAAAGTATGTGAAATTCGGATGAACTGGAAATAGAATATCACCTAAACCTCACTCATTTAAACCTTCTTTTTAGAGCTTTTAACGTTCATCCATAGATGGCGCCTCTGCAGCAAAGATTGTTGAAGTACTGTTTTGCAGAAAAAAGCATCTTTTTGATATATACTCAAATACTCATATATTTAATTTAAATTTTATGATATGCTTTTGAGGATTTATTGTTATTTTTTAAGTATAACTTTTAAGTTACTTACAATTTTTACTAAGAGAAAGTTTTAGAACTATTTTCGAGCAGTCATAATTTTTACTTTTGTAATTTAATTTACATTAGACTTGAATTTTTAAAAGTGTTTTGAGTCTTTTAAAAACCTTCTCCATTCGTAGCGCATTCATATGAGGTGATGATAATTCTTATTAATTTTGTCTATTATAACTATCTCTATATGAAGTGATGTTAATAAATGTAAAGAAAAAAGTCTTTTTCCCGATATTTTAACCAAATGAATCTTAATACCTATATTAATAAAAACACATTTTTGATAAATAAATGTAAAAGGTTTCCCTACATTTGATCAGATCATGTTGCTTCAAATATAAACAAAAATATAATGTGTTAAAAATAGCATCAGAATTATTATGCTGATTTTTGTGTAGGAATTGAATTTATATTTATTTTACTCCATTCTTACTTCTATAATTTAATGTAAGCCAATAGAATAAATTATTATGCTTTTACTTTCATCATAGGAATGATTTAATGTGAACGTTAGAATTACGTGTGTTTCTACTATAGGTTGAAATTTTATAAATAACTTTCGATAAAAATGGTGCAAAATTATTAACTCAAAGCCAATGTTTAGCCCAGAAAGAAAAATGTGGATCTCCGGAAATCATTTAGAATTCGAGATGTTGAAACTCATTATAACGATAAATGTAATAATGTTAATAGGTATTTAATAGCCAAGGAGGGTTGCATGTAGAGAAATAGGGGTAAAAGAGCATTTGTATAAGAAGACAACATTGTGAATGGTAAGAAACATGTAAGTGCTGATAAAAAGCCTTTAGAACTTCTGTCAGATTAGTTTTCGGGACAAATGTGATTCTATGGCGTCCATAAGTTGAGTCAAGGAAAGTGATTACTGGCATTCTGTGGGACATCTTGAAGTACGACAACACATCGTTGTGGTTGTTCTATTCTTTGGAGCACCCCTCATTCCGTCATTTCGCGATTGTGGAAACAATTCTTAACAAACCAAACAGTTATACAAATACCTGTAGCCAGTCACCGAAGTGTTAAAACTACCAAGGAAGATTAGTTTATCGATGTTATAGCCAAAGGAAGTAAACGAATTACTCCCATACGTGGGATATATACGATTGCAGCTTCAGCTGGTATGACGATATCTGCCATGAGTGGACACCCGGGTACCACAGGATTTTGTTCCCCTATCGGGACTGAAGTGGTGTTGGCTACATGTAAATTAGACTGCATCGAATAAGTCTAACGTTATGTTCGAGAATGAGTGAAGATTTGCTTAAGTCAAATGGCAAGAGTGTAAGATTTTAGAGTAAACAAGGCACTTGGAATCAGCGTAGAATACCACTGTGTATCACGAATGATGTTGTGAAAGTATCCTGATACACCACTATGTACATCAGTAGGCGGGGCAGTGTGACAGGTATCCGATATCGATATAAATTCGAAAACATCAAGCAGGAACGCACTTGATACACTTACGTTAATGGTCACATGCTTTAACAAAATAACCTTAATCTTTTTTTATAATTATTTTATAAAAACGATACAAAATCGTAATTCCAGTTAATAATTTAAGTGAGGGAAAGTATACTTTCCTACTTTTAAGGACTTTTCAATTTTTCTATGATAATTGGAGAAAAAATATCAATCCGACTGAACCAATAAGTTTCAAATGTGCGTGACTTTAATAAAGGACACACATCACAGGCATTTTTCTCTAACATTACAGATAAATGTTGTTTGTATGCAAAACTGTCATATTTTGTTCAGGTTTATTCTTGTTTTACTGTTCTTTAATGATCGACACGTATAACGTTGGACTTTTCTTGTGTGTGTCTTTTTGACAGGGCGAAGTGTGTCTTATGGTATTCTTATGGCTTTATATTTTTCTTGATGGAGTTCTTTAGGAAACATTTGAAAATTTTCCTTTCAAATCAAACTTTCATGTTCATTGCTTTTCTCAAATTTACTTTCCAGAATATGAATAATAGGCATTATTTCTGCAGCTTTTTCCCTCGATTGATCACTTTTAACTTCTTTCAATCAAAGTCACTCAATTGTTCACAGATGAAAAATGTAGCATGTTTAGAGAAACTACACTCTGTAAAAAAAAAAAACGCACCAAGAACGAGTTGTCCGATAGAGACAAAAATTGGCGGGTAGAAAAACTATGTACAAAATAGAAAATGATTAAAATTTTAGAATTGAATTATTTATTTCAGAGTTACATAGTTACAAAAATAATAAGCTCAACCAAGGAAGTGTTTGACAAGCTGTAACACAGTTCATAGTAGCACGTGACATATGTGGTATGACATTATCTTGCTTAAAATAAGGCCAGGAAAAGAAAAGGCAGCAAAACAGTTCTCAGAATTTCGTCGACGTACCACTGTGCTGTAAGTGTGACTCTAATGACGCTCAAAGGGGTCCAGCTGTCAAAAGAAGTGCACCCCATACCGTAACTCCTGGTTGAGGGCTCGTGTTGCGTGCAAAAGCAAAATGGAAAGCAGGATCAGCACGCTGCCCTAGGCACCTTCAGACACGTCTCCGATGATCGCCAGGACACAGTTGGAAGCGGGATTTGTCACTAAACAGTATACGTATCCAGTTACTATGATTCCAACCTGATCGAGTCAAGTACCAACTGTATCTGACTGGACAGTGTGCAGGTGTGAGTAACATGTTTCGTAGCAGTCAGTACGAGCGTAAATTTTGCTCTATCAGCCGTCTGTGAATCGTCATAGTGGACACTGGAGTGCGAGTCACACGTCTGATGGTTATAGCGAGGAACCAAGCGCTGTGACAGTTGATCTGACAGTCAGTCGGTCATCTCGATCTGCTATGGCCTTAGGTCGGCCGCTACTATCATGACTCGGAAATCTACCAGTGTCCACCCATTCTTTCCAGCATCTTATAGCCGCATCGCTTTGAACCATATGACGAGCGATTCTCCCATTTGCCCACCCAGTCTTTTTCTGTCCAATGACACGATCTCTTTCAAACTCTGATATTTGCTTGTAATGAGCTTCAATTCTGTGGTCTTTCAGTCGTTGAAAGGTATTCTAAAGCGCAATGCAACAGAATATTTGACCATCAGCTTGACAATCGCTTCTTATAACACCTGCTGATTGCTCAGTTCCGATACACTATAGCTCCAGCTATTTATTCATTAGACATTAAATTTTAATCATTTGCATGTTCGGTACAAATGTCTCTACATACGATATTTCATTACATTTGGGTAATACCTTCTTGGAGCATCATTTTTTTTGTTATAGAGTGTATTTTGGAAGGAAAGTGGTCCCGTGGGGAACTCAGTCGAAACAAGTACTTTAAGATTGTAAAAAAGAAGTTTGCCACTATTAGAAAAGAGGGAGATATGTGACACAAATACATTTTAGCTCCCATGTTGACTGTAAATAGGAGGATACTGTGAAGGCCATAGGTAAAAATAGAGAAAAATCGTCCCCTTAGAGCTAACAGCATCGATGAGTACCCGTGGAGAGAGAGGATTGTGCTAATGAATTGGTTGAGGGACTCACAGAAAACTGATCACATTCATAAAATTTTTGAAGTACAATGACTGAGATGTTTTTCTGTGTCCCACTCCCTGTTACTCTCACAGAGTTGCAAACTACTTTGTAAGATGAATGATTTTTCGGTTAATACTTCTCTCATGAATAGCAGGACTACAAAAATGTAAAATTTGTATGCGCACGTGGGGTATTCAAATTACTAGACGAATATTTGACTTTTCTTTGTTTGTTTTCACTTTAAACAACATTTTGTTATTAATTCTGATATAACATTACAGTCGAACCTCCATGTTATGAACCTCTATATTGCAAATTTTTCTATACAGTGAACATTTTCCAGGGACAAAAAACATTTCCCGATTTTCTTCGTAAAGTGACCTCCCCATAGCGAAGTGCATTTTCTAAATAACGAACTTTTTTATCTTGTGATTCATTTTTTTAAAAGTATTTCTTGACTTTTCATGTTGTTCTCTCTTTTAATACATTTTATGGTGGTCATAAATCTTGAACCTAGCTTGCCGAGGGCAATATAACTCTGGGCGTTTCGTCCAAGAAGTGCAATATTTAACTCTCCTCGTCAAATTATCTGGAAAAGATGATTGATATCTCCTTTCACCCTCAGTAGAGTTGTTTCATGTCCCCGTGTCCTTGAACTGTTATTTGTTCATTTGTAGTGTTGATCAGTTGCACTGGTAACTTCCTTTCTTGTAGCTCGAAAATGGCAAAACGTAAGGGCTTGAGCATCAAAGAAAAAAAAATTCAGGAAATGAAAAGAGGCGTTAATAAACTTTCCATGCAGTTTTTCTTGTTTTTTTATTATTAAAATATACGAAATAAATTGATATTAATTTACAGAACAGAATGAATAGTTACTTTTTTTAATATATAACGTTTATGAATTTAAAATTTGTTTCTTGTGGTATATAAAGAAAATTGAAAGATAAACCTCTGCATTACAAATTTTCCATATAACGTACTTTTTTCCGGGATTTAGCGACTTCGTTATATAGAGATCCGACTGTATTTTAGAAAAATTCCATATTGTTCCAGTATATGTATATAATTAATCCTTTGTTCTTTTCATATACACTATATCGTCATTTATCCGAATATTTATTATCCGGAACGTCAAATATCCGGACCAGTTTTTTTTGTGAACTACATGTACTGTATATGAATATGTTTTCGAACATTGGAATGCAGAACAGTTGTTTCGCGAGAGGCCAAAAGTGACAGGAAAACCCAAGGTCAGGGATATTTGAGAAATTTCATTTAGGTGATTTGGTAAACATCTGTGCGGAATATTAAGCCAGTTTGTTTCCAAGTGAGGAGGTGCACTTTTGTTGAGTTCTGAACTGGTATGGCTTCGAATTCAAAACAGAAGCGCAAAGTCTTGAACATAGAGACAAAATTTGAAAGAATAAACTGCCTCGTGAAGGGAGAAATTGGAGCGTCTCTAGCACAGTTTTAGAAAGGTAAAAAGTCTACTATTTCAGACATAAAAAAAGTCGAGAAACCATTTTTAATTTTCCTTCAAAACTTGACTCAGAAGAAGATGACCATCAAATGCTGACGCGGTTTCTGCGTTTGAGACAGATATGGAGTGGTACGAACATCAATCAGAGTGCTGTCCTACTTGACTACTGCTACTGAAGAGAATCAAAGACCTTGCAGCGTAAAAACGAAAGTTCAGAATGGTACAGCGAAAACTAAAAGATTATTTTTCACAATAAATGTAAAACTGCGAGATTTTGCACCTATTTTGCTTTTTCTTCAAGCTCGTTTTCCGCATGTGATGATTTTCAATATTCCTATAGTGTCCGGTTTCATATACTGCATGGATCGCATTTGGTTTTCGGTTGTCCGAAAATCACGTATCAGAATGGTGTCCAGTCCCAATTAATTCGGATAAACGACGTTCTACTGTATAAGCATATTCGTTGCTTTCCTGCAACATTTCGCATCAATCATTGACATTTTGCCCGCATTGCACTCCTTCATGTTTAACTCCTTAATGTGTGTACAGCAATTAATATATTTAACACTAACACTGTTTTCGTATTCAAATATTACTTTTCTCGTTGTCTTCTTTTTAAGATTTTTTTTAAAAAATGTTTCACTGTTTGGGTAAGAGAAGTATTATATTATATATGATATATCGCGCTTACGTGCATGCATGGCATTTTTAAATTCAATTTTGTTTATTTATAAAATACTGAACACTGTATCAATTTTCATATCCACGAAAATACATATGCTTCATCAATAAAAAAAGCTTCTTTTATTTGTTACTGTAAGATAATATTAAACTTCAGGATAAAATGAAACAGAATATAATAAACAGTACTTTCGATTAAACCTATGTAGTATTTTTAATAAAGGTAAAAGCATCTCACAACTCATGAAAATCTTTAGTTATATTATTTTCAAAAATTATATGCTAGCAAATTCATTTTTATAATACAAATAAATCTTATGTGACAAAATTTTAAATATTTTGAATGTATTGCACCTTTAAAATAAGCATCTTAGTATTTGTTTCTGAAATATGTTTATTGTTAGAAACGCATATAAATACTTTTTGTAATATTAACCAAAGCGTATTTTCGATAGTAGAATTTGTTCAAAAAATATATTGCACTGAAGAAACATACATACATAAATGCACACAAAGCACAAAGATGCAGAAAGCGCACGCACGCACACACACACGCACACGCACACACGCACACACACGCACACACACATATATATATATATATATATATATATATATATATATATATATTTAGAGAAATAATTTTTTTAATGCCATACTATTAGAAAATTAATGTCATGATGCTTCCATGTGTTTTACTGCTATATACCTATTAATAACAGCATCCCTACATATATAGGGGAACTCTCTATCACTGAATCACATTCTCATCACGAGATCTCTACAGCTGTTAGATCTATCAACTTCAAATTTTGCAGACATGTTCCTTCCTTTAACAGATATCTTTTGAGAATGAGTTCTACGATAATAGACTACTAAGTGGTCTTACGGAGGATTTCAAGAAAACAAAATCCCTTTTTTAAACTTTTGCATCTAGAGTCTTGAAATTTAGCAAACATTTTTCTTTTATTGAATAGGGATTCGCTAAGATTGGAATACACATTTAAAAGATAGATACAGGGGTTCATGGGGGCTTCATCGATGGACAGGAAACACACTCCCCTTTATGAACTATTAGACTCACACACATTAAATTTGGCAAAATTAATGTGTGTGACAACAATATTTCTTTTGTTGAGTACAAAGCCACTAAGATGGATTTAGCAGATATCGACTTTTGATGGGAGTTACGGAAACCTTTCATGTATCATAAAATGATTTTTAAGCTATTACACTTGTTTGCTTGGAGATAGGTAACCATGGTTATTTTGTTAAGTAGATATACGCAAACAGCAGCGGGTTTTGCAGAAATCTACTCTCAAGTGGAATTGCAGGGGGAAGGACAAGAAAAAGTTATAGATGAAGATAAAATTCCAGTTTTTAAATAATTATACATACAGACTTAAAATTCTACGAGCATGTTTCTTTTGTTAAAGGGGTCACTTCACGAAAATCGATGCCAAAATCGATTTTTCAATTTCGATTGAAAAATAAAAATTCAACCGTTTCTCTTTCTGATACAGTTTATATTTTTGTTCTAGCTGAATTAAAAGTATTTTTAATATTTTTTAAAAGTTGTTTACGTCTGTCAAATGCCAAAACAGCTGATTGCCACGCCCCTTTCAAATCAAAACAAAAGACACATTCTACTTTTCAGCCTCGTAAAATAACTTAAATTGATTAAAAGTATTTATTTTGATTGGCAAATCAACTAGGAAAGAAGTGAAGTGAATAATTGTAGCTGTTTGTTTACTTCTGGGTAACTCACGTGCTGCTTTTTTCGTTGAATATAACAAATTTCTTTTCAGTTTTCATCAGATAAAAATTCAAAATATCTGATTAAGATGCCTCGCTTTTGCAACAATACTTTTAAAAGAAGAAAATTTGGATCAAGTAATTATTCTTCAGCTTCTGAGGATTTGAAAAATGGACAAGAACAACCTGCAAGTATGTATATTAAGAATTCATCATCAAAATCAAAATTAGGTAAGTTTAATGATGAGTATGTTTCATTTTTAGATTCATCTGAAAACTTTTGTGAAATTATTGACATTCCGCTGTTTTCTAGTGTTTTGAAACAACATGTATTATGTGTAAAATGTAAAAAACAAGGTATTGACATTAAGTTTGGTCGCCAAATTCAGGGTTTGGCTACAGAATTGTTAATATGTTGTGAATTTTGTGGTCTTATTCAACCACTTCTCAATACCAGGTTTACTAACACTGTGGTTAATAAAAAAATACAAAAGTGTATGAAGTGAATACTAGACTTGCTTATGCTATGAGGTCAGTTGGAAAGGAGAAGCAGCTGCGAAAGTATTTTGTGGAGTTATGAAACCTCCACCAAAGCGGTTTTACGAGTCTTTGCATGCATTAAATAATGCGACAGAAAAAGTAGCAAAAGTGTCTATGGCATTAGCTGCTGCCGAAACACTATCATTTAATAATGGTAACCCAAATGTTCCTGTGGCTATAGATGGTACGTGGCAAAAAAAAGGGGCCATACTTCTCTCAATGGTGTTGTTACGGCAGTTAGTGTGGACACTGGGAATTGATGCCGAAATATTATCGATGCTCATGTCATTTTAACGGCAATTTACATAGTGATGAGTGTTCGGCAAATTACTTTGGAAATAGTGGGGGAATGGAAGTTGAAGGTGCACTTCGTATCTTCAATCGCTCAAACTACACAATTTGAGATATACGCAGTATTTGGGTGATGGGGATTCTAAAGCGTACAAAGCAGTTTTAGAATATAAACCTTATAAAGATGTCAACATTGAAAAATTAGAATGTGTGGGTCATGTTGAGAAAAGGATGGGTACGCGACTCAGGGCATTAAAATTAAAATTAAAAGCAAAAAGCTCGAGGACAAAAAATCTCTAGGAGGCCGTAATAGATTGACTGATGCAGAAATAGACAAATTGCAAAGATACTATGGTTTGGCAATTCAGAAACAACTCGGGAAATTTGTCAGCCATGAAACAAGCTATTTGGGCTATATTTTTTCATAAAATCTCAACAGATTTGAATCCACAACATGGTTTATGCCCCTTGGGAGATGATTCGTGGTTGGATATAATAGGTCCAAACTGAAATGATACATATAAACATAATTTACCAATTGCAATTATGCATTGCATAAAAAGTATTTAGAGATCTTTCAAGCCCTGAACTTCTGTCTAGATGTTTGCACGGTAAGACACAAAATTGTAATGAGAGCTTAAATAGTGTTATATGGTCCGTAATTCCAAAAACTGTTTTTGTACAATTGGGAACTTTAAAAACCGGGGTATATGAATCTATATCTATATATAATCAAGGCTTAATTACCAAATTAAAAGTTTTAGATTTATTAAATATTCAACCTGGATTTTATACATGTCGAGCATTGCAAAAGCAGATCATGCACGCATAAGGAAAGCGGAAAAGGCAATTTCACGAAGAACCAAAGAAGCTAGAATCAAAAACAGACAACTTAAATGCAGACAAGAGGATGATCTTGCAGATGATCCGAGCAATCCAAGTTATGGTTCTGGTATGTATTAATTAAATGTATGATGTTTTTACTTTAAATTACTATTTCTCAAAAGTGTAAATTTCAACACAAAAGGAACATTTTTGAAAAAACTGCTCATTTAATAGTTTTGAAATTTTGCACATATATTAATATCATACAAATAAATATTTTAATAAGAAATTTTGTCAATAAAATTATTCAAAAAAATTTATGGATTGAAATGTACAAGAATTTCCAGCGTTTTAAAAGTTTTGACGTGTTACTCCACATATGATTTTTTTAAAAAAACTAATCAAAATTATTAAAAAAGCTCCCATTAAAATAAAGAAAACAGTGCAATAAATGTACAAAAAAAATTCAGGATTGTACAAGTGGTCAATGTTTCAAAAATGTTCCTTACACTTGGTCATTTTTAACATTATGGAGATAGGGAAAATGCTGCGTGAAGTGACCCCCTTAAGTAGATATCAGTTAAAAATAGGTTTTTAAAAAACCCAAATCTGACGGTGAGGGTACTACAAAGATCTAAATGTTAATTACATTTCAGTCTTAGAACTTCAAGTCCTTCCTTACTCTAATTCTAGAGGCGAGAACGAAAATAATGTTTTCCAATACAATTAAAAGTTTTTTTACTGATATTTAGATAGCAGAAACCTAAGAGGAATATATGTTTAAAAAGTAATGAAATACCCAGTTAAGTTGGTATCTAATAGCTATATACGTATGATAGCAATATTTTCACTACTAATAATATGAGGGTAAAGCGTACATTAAGAGCTTTAAATCTATATTAAATAACATTAAACCATTTAAGTTTGCTCTTGATTACCTAAATTATGTATCATTAATTTAGTCCAATGAGCTAAAAAGCAACACGAATACGAAAATCCAAAAGAGCAATTACTCGAATGCATGTTCTGATATTCAAATAAATTCTGAAACAAGAAATTTTGCATGGCAACATCACTCTTTCTTTAATCCATCTCTTCCATCTCCCTTCTTTCCTTATTAAATCTCCATCTGCAAAATAGCAAGTCTAATTTTATGAATTGAATTTAGTTTACCCTTGAAAGTGCTATTTCTTGGAAGAAACCTTAGTTGTACTTTACGTTGCTTCCAGCAGTTACTCATATGCCGAGGTTAATAGCAGGACTTTCAGAAAACCATGAAGTCGTTGACCAGATTATAATAAAAAAAAAGCCACTTCTGTTTTTAATACTAGAAGATGATAATCCAGAGACCTTAAATGTTGGTTGAAATAGTTATTAAGATAAACACATGACTAGTTGTAAGGAACACTATCAACAATTATTCATTATGCCATTTAAATTCCTTCCATGCATCTTTTGACTCAGCTTAATGGTTTTAGTACCATTTCAGAGAAGCTTAGCTTTCTCATTAGTTAAAAATTAATTTGCAGTCACTGTTGAAAGCTCAATTCCCTTGTAACGATAACCGTTAAGAGGAAAACCTTAAAAGGGTGTTGAATTATGTTATCGCATTGGTTGCAGTTGTTTTCTGTTAAGATGCATCAACCCCTTCAGCTACTAATAGTCTTTCAGTAAGCATTCGCTTGCTTTCGCAATTGACCTTGGAGGGAAATGTAAGGGAAATGTTAGCTTAACATTCCAACTGTGCATAAGTATTCTCAACTTGCATAAATGTGGTTGCTTCTGCACTTTATAAAAACACTCAACCAATTATACCTTTTGAAAAACGTTTGTTGGATCATTTTCCACTGGTCAAGACTCTCCTAAATCTCTTTGTAATAGGAATAATATGTATACTATTAAAAACTAAACTAAACGCAGTAATACAACATCCCATGAGGGCAAAGGTCTCCTGTACCCAACTTGGTTTTCATGATCTTGGGAGTTTAGGTGCATGTGAAGAGAGAGAGAGATGGTCAGATCAAGTGGTCAATCTGACACGAAACCCAGAGTATTTAATTCCCTAGCAAGATTGGTATTCATTTATTGACCCACTATATATCTATATCTATCTATTTATATTTATTATTTTATTTTATTATACCATATATATATATATATATATATATTTAATTTATATCTATGTAATATTTAATATTTTCATACAGCTAATTTATTTATATTATAACCAGAAGTCGTCTGAAAGAGACCTGGCAGTGGCACTGCATGAAATTTCACGTGTACTGGAAGGTCATTGGTGTGTTATGTATTCTCCTGACAACTACATATATTCGACCGATAAGGTTTTCAACTGAAGATATGAGTCTCATACACTATATACTCCACCTTGTGCCTTCAAGGTCGCTTTTCTCATGTGACCCCAAAGGAAAAAGTCAATGCCTGACAGGCGCAGTGATCTGACAGGCTAATGAACCAGACCATCGCTGTCCAAAGGTTTGCTGCAAGTAATTCTCCATTCAGTGGAGTGAGATAAACCCGCTTGTTGGGATATCACTCGAGTACTAGTACTTTTATTGTCTTTTACCAAACGGGAGACCGCATCCTTATTTCCAGATGACCTATTTTTTCACTAAGGATTCATTTTATCTTTCGTAAAATAACCAATCTCACCTAGTCTCTTGTCACGGGTTCACCTGAAACACGCCTGCTAGGGTAACTTTATGGTTCAACTTGAGTTCTCACTACGGTACGCTGATTCATACACGATAAGTATGTCGACCAGTTCCTCGTTTGAATAGAGTTCATCCTACTCTCTTGGGAAACGGATCGAAAATGACGACTTCGAGCAAGATCAGTGTTCACGAGACAATCTGTTCAGTGCCATCTACCATAAGACTGTCGCAAAATGTTAAGTATTTCATGAAACACTGCTGTCAGGCCTGCCAGAGCACTTCTGGTTGTAATATTGAACTCCTGCTGTATTACAGCCAATCCATAAAATATTTTCTGTCCATTGATGTGTTTCTGATTCCATTCTTTTTTCTTTTCTTTTTTTGGCACCATAGCTTACAATTACGGTCTTTTCAACCCTGAATATATACAGTGGTAACCAATATTGTGGACACTCTTTAAAACTGTTATGTTCTTTAAATCTGTATGCTTATAGAAATTTTTACGTTGCACAAAATGTAAAGTATTTTATGTCATATAAAGAGAATTTAATACTGAATTTAATACAAAAAAATAAAATTCAAACATCAGCAACGCAAAAAGTTATGCTGCAGTAACTGTAAATATACATTACATACTGATGATATCAGTGAGTTATCAAAATTCAGTGAGGTTGCAATTATTCTTTATTGCAGCTTCACATACATGTTTCTTTGAGCTGAAAATAGTTTTAAGCTCTTTCTTCATTATTACATGATGCCAGGAAACAATTACATCATCAATTAGTTTCTTTTTATTTCATGGGTAGCTCATTCGGGCAACAGTTTTCAAACGGTGCCACACGTTTTCGATAGGACTGAGGTCAGGATGGTTTCCTAGCCAGAATGATCTTAGAGTGATACCAGTTTTTCGAGAACTTTACTGTGTGCAAGGAGCAGAATCTTGCTGAAAAATAAGTGGAGCATTGTTAGCAAACAGATCCCTGATACAAGGCAGAAGTTTGGGTTCTAGAAGGGTGTCAATGTATTTTTGTGACATTCAGTGTCCCATCGATGATATGTTGGCAACCGATACCATCAGCTGATATGCATAACTAAATGATAAAACTATGTGGGTACTTCACAGATGCCAGGAGGCAGTCAAGATGTAGAATTTCTGCTATTCTACGTCTTACATATTTTAGACTATTACTACCGAATAACGATATTTTATAGTTTCGTACCTCTATATAACTTAATAAACAATAACATATTTGCCCAATTAATGTGTTACATTGGCCCCTGTTGTCCCTTTTAGCACTGCTGTTAACAATATATGGCTTTTTTCGTGGAGTTCTACCTTTTAGTCTTACATCTGCTAATCTACTCCGGATTATTTTTGAACTGACAAAAACCCCAGCATGTATTAAACCACTTCTGATGGAATATTTTATCTCTGAAACATAGTATGTTTATTTTTCTGTCATCAAAAAGTGCGGTGTATATTTTTACGGTCTTTTCCTGCTTTTTTATTAAATTTGTCTCCTGACATCTTAAGCAAAACTTTCAGTCTCTAGATTTTGCCAATGAACTACCCACTTGTTATGTAACAGCATAGAAAATACCACTTTTTCGTCACACATGTATCCAATCCATTCTTTTATTTGATGTCATTGCTTTTTGATTTAATATCATTGCCATCCTGGGTAGGAAACAGCCCCGACCTCAATAAAATAGAAAACTTGTGGCACCGTTTGAAAACTCTTGTCTGAATGAGCTATCTATGAAACAAAAATGAACTAAATGAGGATGTAAATGTTTCCTGACATCATGCAATAATGAAGGAAGAGTTTAAAACATTTTTCAGCTAAAAGAAACATCGACATGAAACTGTAATCTAGATATATATTATAAATGCAAAAGTTTGTGAGGATGTTTGGCCGTCTTTCACACAGAAACAACTGAATTGATTTCAATGGAACTCTACAGTAATATAGCTTATACATCGGAATAACACATAGACTATAATTTATAAAAATATTGTGTGAAGTGTCCAAAATATAACGATATTTGTCAAGTAAAGTAGGAAAAAATCCTGCCATCTGCAGGCAATTTGGGCGTGCGCTGCAAAAAAGCCCATGTCAGCATATATCTATATTTTGTTTGTGAGGAAACCCTTTTTGTTTTGGCTACGCAAGGCGCTCGCTTCTAATTATTTTCTGTTAGCAGCATATTTCCCTAATTTTTTATCCCAGAATAAAACTAAGATTTGAAGGGAGATGTTGTTATAAATCTCATTTTATTTGAATGTTTTTTAATCATTTCATTATGCACATTTGGTAATAAGAAAATGATCTTTTTCAAAATAAATACTTTTATTGCTTTTGGTACTTTCAGAAAATAAACTTTGTTTTTCACACTACATTATTTGGACAAATTTTCAAAATTTGTTTGTGGTTAGTAGTTAATTGTATCGCTATAATTTTAATTGAATAGGCAGATATTGCATTTTGAAGTATAAAAATAATTATAAATACTGTACTGTATTTTTTGGAGTGAGTGAGTGAGTGAATATTATTGTCGCACTGTTCAGATACACGAAGGCTTTTGGAGACGAACGACTTAATTTTGAACAATGGTCAAGTGACAGGAACGACACTTGAGCTGGCACCCCCTTCTAACTACCACACCACACCAACTTAGCAGGAATATTCTACTAATACTTAGCTGTAATATTCTTTGAAATACACTCTTCCAAGATATATGACAGCACGGGTTCTATGATGAGTATTTTAGCGGGGAAGGTGAATAGTTTTGTAGCAGATATTGCGTTTTCAGCGGATTGCGAAGATTATTATTTTTGTCCCGAAAAAATAGTTTATGTCAAAATTTAAGTGTCTTATGTTTTTGTATGTGTTAATGAAGACCTTAGAAAACGATTGGACTATTTATTTTAAGTGAAAGGTGTACATTATTAATTTTACAGTGGAATATATTTAATTAATTAGCTTTAACGGAATAAATTTCCCTTAGTGGAGTATTTTGTTTATGTATATAATTTAAAATTTTCAATGTAGTGATCCAAGAAAAATATTGCATGAAAAAAACTGCAGTAAATTATAATGCAGTGTATAAAGTATTAACGTCCATCGCGCCCCGACACGGCGGGTCTTACAAAGCTTTAATAAAGCTCGAGAGATAAAAGTAAATAGACATTTGCCAAATTAACTCTATCGTTAACATTTCGTTAATTTTTCATTGAATCGCCATTATAATTTAAGAAACGGCGTTGGTTGCGAATATTACAACTTTAACATGAAATAAATACAACAGAAAGTAACTTTAATGTATTACACTTTTTCAGATATAAATTACTTACACTATTTTAAGCTTTCATTACACAAATATTTGACCAATGTGTTACTTTTGCAGAGATCAGCTTAGGGAGGTATTTTTAAAAATCGACCATCAAGAGTGTTATGGGGGAGTTATAAATAAAAAAAAATCCGAACCAAAAGTGTGTTTTTTCTCGTTCTTTTTTTGTTTATCTGAGATGTATGCAAAAAGCTTTTTTTGCTTCATTTGAAATTCACGTAAAACTAACTCATTAAAAACTTTTTTATCGTTCAATGTGTGTTGTGTAATTTTTCAGTACATCCGTGCGAAGAACGGGTATACCAGCTAGTAAAGAATAAATACAACATGACTAAGCTCTGATAAGTCACTGATATCACCAGTATCTAATGTATAACGACAGTTAATACAGCATAGCGTTTTTTGAGCTGCAAATACTTGAATTTTGTTTTTTGTATTGAATTCAATATTAGATTGTCTTTAAAATGATATAAAATACTTTGCATTTTATACAACGTAAAACTTTCTATAAACATACAAAGTCAAAAAAATAACAATTTTAAAAAAAGTTTCCGCGCAATTTTGGTCACCACTGTATATATATATTGAAAAGCCAAATATTTAAACTTCAGGTTTATTTGAGCTTGTGACACGCGTAAAGGGCAACTTTCTAATACATTGCATGGAAGGTAATAAAGGGTCTTCTAACAAAGCTGTAAATTAATTTCAACTTGAGGTTGCTGTGTTGCTTATGCCTTTTTTAATAGATTATGCATCCTTAAAAAATTCGAAAGTATTTTAAGCAATTTGGTCATTTGAGCAGGGCCAGAATAATTAGTATCTTAGTTATATTAAAGTTCCTCCCTCTCTCTCTCTCTCACACACACACACACATATATATATACATATATATATGTATATATATATATGTATATGTGTATATATATACATATATATATGTATATATATATACACACACACACACACATATACATATATATATATATATATATATATATATATATATATATATATATATATATATATATATATATATATATATTAGCTCCTAAGCCAAAGAGTTTGCAATGTATTATTGCGGCTATTTATTTTAGACATTTATAGTGTCTCGTTATAATTCAGCGGATTGTATAGCAACTTAAAATATAAAAAAGTATTCCAAAAATGTAAATATAGTAACAGGGAATCCAACGAACTTAAAAAGAATAATAAGAACTTATAAGAATGACTTAACAAAAAAAAAAGAACTTTTACATTTTCTTTATAAATGTTAAATATTCTAGCTTCTCTAAATTTCAGATGCAAGAGTATTCGTAAATTTAGTATAGCAATTCGCGTATATATATATATATATATATATATATATAGTACCAAATCTGGAATATTCTTAAATTCTGATGTTCTGAATACAATTAACATTTTTTTTTAAAAAAAACGCCATCATTATTCAAGTCATGAAATGCAGCAATAACATTTCTGTATGAGGTTTCGATTTCGAAGAACTTTTTAACTCCTTAGTTATAGATAATATGATTAGGGTTCTTCCGATAAAAATAATTTAATTAACTTGAAAAATTTTAATTTTAAAATTTGTTCTTCATATTTTTTTTTTTTTCAGTGAAAACATATGCGAGAAAATTAGGGATTTGTGTCGGGGAAGATGCACGATATCCTTAATTGTACTTGAAATTTACGTGCTGCCTGTGTTAAAAACTAATCATTGAGATTTGATAAAATTTAGAGGATGATATAATGAGAAGATAGTGATGTTATCTATCATTACAAAAGTGGGTTTTTAACATTAGCTCTAGATTGTGCTATTCAAGATGAAATATTAACACAAGCAAATGTTGCAACTAGAATAACTGTGTGTGGTCGCATAGAAAGACTTATACGATAAAGCTGTGAAATACAAAATAAAGTCGCACCAATTTTCAAGATGAAGAAAATGGTGTTATGTATACAGAAGCTCATTTTCCAGGATTAATTGCGATGATTTTTGTGGGAGAAATTCCTTAAGATGCATTGACGAAGGGTGTAACCATTACTAAGCTACCGTTCAATGATTTGGTACCCGTAATTGAACTTCATTCGTTGCCCTTAGTTCCTTGTACTTGCACCAAAAGTTTGACGAAAACGTTTTGGATTACAGTTTTCAAAAACAAATATTTGCAATTCAGAATAGATCCATGATCCATTCAGATCTTCAATCCTAAAGATATAGAGAGAAAAATAAATTTAAAAAACCCTCTTCACTTACTTTGACAAAAGTTAAACTGAGTCAATAGTAGCTAGGAGTTTGTCACAAGCAGTTAGCCAATTTATCAACTTAAGTTGCTTTTCAACTCGCATTTAAAAACATTAAAATAATGTTAAGTATCCACTCTAAGTGTGAAAAAAAACAGCCATAGTTAATTTTGAAAACAGACCAACAATGCAATGCAATATTTGTACACGACAGGAATGAAACTTAAGCATGCAGTTGAAATATATTATGGAGAACTAAAAAATAACTAAAGTTATTTATAAGTTATAATATGTAAACAAAAAATGATCGAGTCAATATTTAGACCCCATACATGTAGCATTTCATTATAAAACCCAATGGATGCAAGAGCCAAAAAATAAATATATAAATTGTGTTCATCAAAACATTAACAATTGGAAAATTTTTCAATGCTTATATGCGTGACAATTTAATGGCTATACGCTAAAAGATGTCTTTTTTGTCCATCAGTGTAATGCATATGTTTGCATGTCAATATATATATATATATATATAATATATATATATATATATATATATATATATATATATATATATTATTGATATATATATAAAGAGTGTTATTTTCCAGGTATAGAAGTTTAAGTTGGCATTACTTTCCGAGATGGCGACCGATTTAACAGCTGTCAAGTGATTTATTCTCAGTTTGGTTTGGCAATTCATCATGAATAGACTCACGCGTGAACACCACTTTTAGATTCGTCGAATGGGCCCAAAACGAGATTGCCGTTGTTCCCGATTTTCCTAAGCGAATTTTGTTCAGCGATGAAGCGCACTTCTGGTTGAATGGCTACGTCAACAAACAAAACTGCCGCATTTGGAGTGAAGCTAATCCACAAGTGTATGTCGAAAGACCGTTACATCAAGAAAAACTGACTGTTTGGTGCGCTTTATGGGCTGGTGGAATCATTTGTCCGTACTTCTTCAAAAACGATGAAGGCCACAACGTTACAGTCAATGGTGATCGGTATAGAGCCATGATTACTAACTTTTTCATTCCTGAATTGAACAATCATGATATCCAGGAGCTGTGGTTCCAACAAGACGGCGCAACATGTCACACAACTCGTGCCACAATCGATTTATTCAAAGACACGTTTGGTGACCGCCTAATTTCACGTTTTGGACCTGTGAATTGGCCTCCAAGATCTTGTGATTTAACACCGCTAGACTATTTTCTGTGGGGCTATGTAAAGTCATTGGTCTATGCGGATAGGCCATAAATGCTTGACCATTTGGAAGACGACATTCGCCGTGTTATTGCCGATATACGGCCACAAACGTTGGAAAAAGTCATCGAAAATGGGACGTCCAGATTGGACTACATCCGAGCCAGCCGTGTCAGTCATATGCCAGAAATCATATTTAAAATGTAATGCCACAAGATTATCTTTCGAATAAAAAAATTCTTGTGAATCGAATAATACATCGTTGTTTTATTGCAATTTAAAGTTCTATACCTCTAAAAAAACACCCTTTATAAATCCCATGTTACAGGGTGTTGTCCGCGATGAATCTAAAAAGTACTCAAACGATCTTAATATAATTTGCCGTATCGTGTGTCATTTCGTCAAACTTAGAAGATGAGATAATTTTTATCTCAATTAATGATGTCATTTTTTTTTACTGCTAGAAATGGGAAGAATGTGGGAAACGGAAAAATTTGCAATATGACGAATTCTACAAATCAAGTTGAAATTGTCAATCAGTGGCTGGTACTATACTCACCAATGCTTTCGAAAACGTATAAGGCTCATATTATTGTCGAGTTCTGCAGTTTTGTAAAATCATTTAAATATACTTGCAAATACGTTAATAAAGACAGTTGTTTGGTAGTGTTTGATCTACGAAATATAAATAAAACTGACGAAATAACACAATACTAAATGGGTAGGTACATCAGCTGCAAAGCAGCTATTCGAGGTATTCCCGCTTTTTCTATAAATGGAAAATATCCTCTTGTCCAGCATTTTGCAGTACCTCTTGAAATTGAAAATTGTCAAAATGTATATATCATTGAACAAAATGTTTTCCAAAGAGCAGTATAGCCACCAAAAACGACAGTAACTGCATTCTTCACATTGTGTCAGAAACATAATGTTTTTTTTACCTATTCACGGAAATTTTTTATGTACCAATGTCCCGCGCTGTTTTACAGAATGTTACAGTAAATTTGCCGGATAATGCTGGACAACCGTAATATAATATTTAAAATCAGTATAAATCAACGTTATTTAACTCATTTATAAAATTAAATCTTCATATGTTGTTACTTAACAACTTTGAAAGCAATTCATATATTATACAATACTCAAATTAGAGATGAATAAAATGCAAAATTAAAAGTAATATGCTGTTTTATGCTTATTTTCTACTCTCCGAACTTATTATATCCGTAGATTAGTTTGACACCATTGCTTAGCTCAGAATATTATTAAATCAGCGTATTATAACAAAACCACGGCAACGAGTGGCCGACTCAGCTAGTATATATATACTCTTATATATTTATATACTAATATATATATATATATTAGAATATATATATATATATATACTATATTTGATCAGAGACACTCTGCTCTTGCCCTATTTGTGGAGTTTGATAAAGTTTGGCAGCTTAAATGTATTCAAAAATTGCAGACCCTGGGTGTGTGCAATAATATGCTTATGTGGATAAGGAACTTCATTTCTCAGCGTTTCTCGGCCGTTCGTTTTGGAAATGCTATTTCCAGTTTTAAACAAAGTGAAACTGGCCTGTCCCAAGGCACTGTGATTAGTCCTATCTTATTCAACATCTTTATTAATGATCTCCCTGATCTCTTGGCATCTGATGGACTGACCAATACGGCTCTGTTTGCGGATGACCTTGCCATCTGGTGCAGCACACCAAAGAGGGATCAGTCCAAATTAAATACCATCCTAAATCTGACCCTTGAAAGATTACACCTTTGTTGTATTGAAAATAATATGACTGTAAACTTAAAGAAGACTACTTGTCAGTTCTTCACTTTAAATAGACAGTCATTCAGTCCCCAATTGGTTTATAACGGTATGCCTGTTCAACAGAGTGATGTTTCAATTTATTTGGGTTGCGCTCTTGATAACAAATTGAAATGGACTAAACATGCTGAGCGTGTTGTTTCTAAGGCAAGAAAGCGACTCTCCATTCTTAAAAAATTGACCGGAGTTAAATGGGGATGCAATAGGGATACCTTAAATACAACTTACAAGACATATTCAACCAGTTCTGCCTCAGAGAACGTTAGAAAACTTCTTGACACTTTCCATAACCAAGCCCTTCGCATGATCACTGGCGGAGTTAAAACTACTCCAGTACTTGCCATGCAGTTACTTTGCGACCTTCAGCCATTCATTAATATAATTGAGAAGAATGATGCTATTCTCTTCAATAGACTTATTAGACTCCCAAATAATTCATTCTGGCGGGACTATGATTCCGATGGAGGACGTAATCTTAAGACTCAAAATGGCTTTATTCAATGTGTTCGTGAGAACATTCAATATAAAGTCATTAATGATGTGCCCTTTGAATTACTGTCTTTTGTTAACCCACTCGACTACGCAATACTCGACATCAGATTGGACCTTGTTCTGAATGTGAGAAAACGTGATTTAAGTCCAACTGCTCTTCACGCTATAGCTTTGGAAACTATCAATACCCGCTTCCCACCGGAGGAGTGGCTTCACATTTACACAGATGGCTCACTCTTGGACTTTGCCCAAAGCGCTGACATTGGTGTTTTTAGTCACCTCTTCTCCTTTTATTTACACGCTGGCCCTTTGACAACTCCCTTTGATGGTGAGGTTGAAGCTATACATATATCCCTTCAGCAACTTGCCGTTCGTCTTCCCCCCTTTGAAAGAGCTGTAATTCTTTCAGATTCTATTTCTGCCTTTCAGGCTTTGTCCAACTATAATGAGAATAATTGTTTACGTGTGCAGAACTGTAGAGAACTCCTGGGAAAGATACAAGGAAAGATCGTCTTTCAATGGGTACCATCCCAATGTGGTCTTTGGGGAAATGAGAGGGCAGACTTTTTGGCAAAAAAGGGAACGGGTATCCTTCAGAACTTTCGCAGAGACCTGACACTTCATTCTACCAAACTGGAAATTAAAAGGATTTTTAGGGAATAATTTCGCCTTAAAGCTTCTCGTGTTGCTCGTGATAAGCCTTGGAGTACACTATGTAAGAAATCCCACGGTATTCCAATTTCTCCTCGTGCTGCTGCTGTGGATAAATTTAGACTTTTAACCGGACATGACTGCTTTTGTGCTCATCTGTTTCGTTTTAATTTAGTGACTTCACCTATCTGCGTTTTGTGTGACACTGGACAAGACATGACTGCCGCTCATTTGGACGAGTGCTCTGCACTGAATGATCTTAACTGCATTGTAAAAGGTATTGGAGAGCCCGTTGTCTAATGACCTGATGGTCAATGGCCTGGCATTTGTAAAATAAATAATAATATATATATATATATATATATATATATATATATATATATATATATATATAAATATATATATATATATATATGTATGTATGTATGTATGTATATAGGTATGTTTGTATGTATGTATATATATATATATATATGTATGTATGTATGTATGTATATAGGTATGTTTACATGTATGTATATATATATATATATGTATGTATGTATGTATATAGGTATGTTTGTATGTATGTTTATATATATATCTGTATATATATACACACATATATATATACATATATATACAAATGTATATACACACATATGTATATATACATATATATATGTATATATATACACATATGTATATTTATATATATACATATACATATGTATATATAGACATATGTAAATATATATATATATATATATATATATATGTATGTATAATATATATATATATATATATATATATATATATATATATATATATATATATAAGAAATATGTATTATATATCAAAAATAAGAGACAATAGATAAAGAACATAACAAGAAATAGCATAATAAAAATATAAAACCTGAACATGAAGAACAAAATTATAGAGAAATAAAAGAAACTACAAAAAAGAAGAACCTAGCAAGTCAGAAAGCAATTTCGGACTTAGGACCGAATAAGTGGGGTTAAACTAGTTTGAAGGCGCCAACCTTCCCCCTTTGCAACTCGGTAGGAAAACCAAATAAAATAAAATAAACAAAACTTCAGAGTTTGGATAACTCAGAGAGTATGAAAAAACCACTCATTACTATTATGTATCAAACTCTCCCAAACTTTTAATGCATATATGTATATATATATATATATATATATATATTCATATATATATATATATATATATATATATATATATATATATATATATAATTCATGTAATATTCTACATACGTCCTCAAATATTAACATAACGCAAAACTATTTACCTTTTTAGAAATATTTAAATTATACCTCAGCATATTAAAATATATATACAAGTTTAGTATAAGCAAAAGGAGTTGGTATTACCAACCCGGTTCCTTATTGTATTCCACGCTAGAGAGAAAAACGAAGCCTCATAAAAACCAGGCATAAAGCAGCTGCTACCAAAAAACTAAAATGAAAAACGAGAGTCGCATCTGGGGTTAACAATCAGCTTTTAACGCATCAGTTTTAAAGTATGGCACATTATAGTTCTTCCTAGGTATCATGAATAAATTTACCTATCATCGACACCATAGTTTCTTTTGAGATAAGAGAAATGAAATTATATCTACACAAATGTTATACATTTTTGGTTGCTTTTTAGCCTAGATATATTTTTATGCAATGCTTCATTTTTCAGAAAAATAAATTTTATAAATACTTAAACATTTTTTTTTTGAGCAAGGCATCGAAAAACTTGAAGACACCAAAAAAATATTTTCGTATTTAAATTGAAGAGTTACTTCAATTTTTTTAAGGAACTTAAGATTCTAGAATACCTTTTTTATTATTGATTTTATTTAATGTATTAACTACTTTGCAAGTCTGTAACATCGTATTATTTCACTGAAAAATTTCCTATATGATGTAGCAAAATGTGTGTTTACCAATGGAGCTCCAATTTTGTTTTACTTTTAGTACAGAACTAATGCTCATGGACTTTTGTTTAATATATGTATTCTGAACATGCTATATTGTGTGTATATGTGTGCAAAATATTATTACAATTTTAACAGAAATATCTATTATATGAGGCATCCAGATAAGCCTATATAATTATTTTAAATCTTGAAATTAAATTACTGTTATTATTTGAAACAAATATGGGCAATATCAATATATGCGTTTCCATTTATTTATATTAGCTTAATATGTATCATAAAATTGTTGCCATGCTAGCTAAATACCATTTGGTGAGCTTTTTTTCATAATTTTTTTTTGAAATGGAGTATTTAAAAATAACTTTCACTGTTATGGCCGAACAGGAATTGATTTCCGATATAAAGATACTTAGTCGCGAGATTTATGGTGAGTTATTTCTTAAAAAATAAACGTGTAACTTAGGTAAAAAATTACACTTATTAGATTCACACTTTTACATACATGGGAAAATACACTTTTTGTTAATAAAACACATTTATAAAATAGAGTATAGGTATAAGAAAGAATAAATGAATAAATATAAAATCACATACTGTTAGAAACCAAATTGAAAATATTTCAATCATTGATAACGTTGTCACTTAATTTAAGTGCCTTACACTTTTATATCCAAATAAAATAAATTGTTTCTTATAACACGAATTAATGAGCTAAGATAAACTGAAGCATAACATACAGTTAATATATGTGATATAATATTTTTTTAAAAAAAATATGTACTAGAATATACCAATTATCAAGAAAACACTTGTTTCTTCAATATTAAATGACAGTCTTTATTCAAAAAGTAACTTTTCAAACTTCGTCTTTCTAACACAATTTAAATATTTATTCATTTTTTAAATGATTCATTAATAGCAATTCAAATTTTGGTTCCTTTAAAAAAATTTGAAATTTTCTACAGAATTGAAAAAGAAAATATATATGATGTATGTAAAATGAAAATTGTCTGAAAGTTTTATATTTCATCTAAAATGTATCGTTTAGAAAAGTATAGCATCAAAGAAAATAACATTAAAAATTAAATGAGAGTTATTTTCAAAAACGTCGCCAGCAATTTACCAGTAAAATTACGAGGAATTTGATTGCTTTAAAATGACTTAATTATGCATATTTCATAGTTGATTACATATATAATATTTTATTTAAAGAAATTATTATTTTCAATTTACAAATGAATCTAATATGAAAAGTTAATTCGTCGTGATAATTGATGATAATACTGAATACCAGTATTTATTTGCAATTATGGTTAATGTAAAAAACGCTTAATCTTTATTTAATATTTACACTAAATTATTTTCTTCTAGAAAAATTATATTTTTGCAATTTAATTGCAATCCAAATTGTGATATATCTTTGAGCTGTTTTTAAAATCATTTAAGTATTTTAATAACCTACGGGGAAGTTTAAACTACTAATATTACAAAAAATAATATTTTATTAAAATAAAACAATAATTGAAAACATTATTTATTCAGCAAAATATTTTTTTCTTAAAATGGGGTGTGGATTAAACATAAATGTAATAAAATTTTGTATATAAGTACTGAATTTTTAATAAATAAATATTTATCTTGTATTTTATTTGTTTAAATAATTCATGTCTTGCATTATTAATGAAATATTTTAAAAAGAAATAGCAAAACAAATACTAACTGACAAATAATTTTCAATGTAAGAAAAGAATTCGCGAAGCTGTGTCAGGAGCAAAGTGTATATTTTTTGTTATAACAAGTCTTTTAAAAAGATTACTTTACGTCTCTAGAGACCATGATACTTCCGGAAACTAATGAAACAATATCCGGTTGTTGGTGTAGTTTGTTAGTGTTTTTGATGCAAGAGAGAAAAAAATACTCATAAAATAAAAATAAAAATGTGTATCATGATATTTTCTTTTTCTTTATAAACAAAGTTCTATTAACGGTTGAGAATGAATAAGATAAAATATTTACCAGTTTATGTATTTTTCACAAGAGAAAGATTTGAAAAGATAATAAGCAACTATTTTTTTATTTAAAAAAAACTTAAGGTTTAAATTATATTTTCAGAGGATATTTTTTAATACTTATGCGAGTACTCTTAGTATCACAGTTTACAAGGGTTTTATTTAAGTATTTCATCAATGAAAAAAATGAAAAAAAGCAGAACAATTTTGCTGTAAATGCAATGCTTTCATTTAAAAAGATATTACAAGTTTATCTTCAAGATTGTTTACCATACTTTTTAACATACTTATGTTTTTTCTTAATTCGTGTTTATCACATTGATTGATTGATTTAATATTAACGTCGCACTGTTCAGCTACACGAGGGCTTTTGGCGACGGACCACGTAATTTTGAACCATGGTCAAGTGACGTGGACGACACCTGAGCTGGCACCCCCCTCTCCTCACTACCACACCACACCAACGGGAGGACGTCGTGTTTATCACATAAGCTTCATAAGAAGCTTACATAATCATAAGTGCATAAGAAAAGATTTACATAAAGCTCATATGGATCCAACAATGTTGAAAATGTCATTTTCGTGAAAACATCACGATATCTATCTTTCCCAAACTGTTTTTATTTTATTTGTGCAATAATAAGAGAAAAAAGTTACATTTGTTTAAAATATTGGCAAAACCATGAAAAAACTTAAATAGGTGAAACCGAACCCGGAAGTTACTTCTTAATGTATTTTTTAAACCTTGTTCAATTCCTACTATTAACTTACACTCTCTATATATTTATTTATTTATCTTTGCGGAAGGTTCAATCGTTAATAAAATGCATTTTAAAGCGCTCATTTGAGCTGAAATTTTATATACTTGATTAATTTGGATGACAATACAGAAATTTAATTATATTTAATAAACATTAATTGATTAAAACTAATTATTTAGAGAACTAAAATACAGCCACTTTGGCGACATATTGACCCTTTTGGTGACTAGTGTCAAAACATGTAAATATTTTTTCTCATGTATAAAGCATTCAGTTGAGCTGAAATTTTATATACACTATTGTTTTGGATGACAATACCATACTTTAATGATAATTAATAAAAATTATTTACTAAATGCTGTGATTCTATCATATGTATATAAATATTTATATTAATTGTAACTATATAATAAAAAAGTAGCTAAGATAAAACTTTTCTTTGTTGATCTAAGTAGGAATTGACTTATTTTTTTATGTTACTTGTTTTTTTTTTTTGTCTCATCTGATTAAAAATTTAATATCAGTAATTATATTTTTGTTTTTAATTCATTATTTAGAAACAATTTCAATAATTTAATTTGAAATTTGTTGCTGGAAATCTTTTTCATTAAGAAACAATGTCAAATCCATACCGAACTTTCAACATATCTAATATTTCCGTCATTGCTACCAGACATGCATATTTCAGCAATCATTTGCGATATGCTTTAAGTCAGGGGCGGGCAAACTTTTCCCAGGTACAGGCTGATTCTAATTTTTTGAAGGTGTTGCGGCCACTCAGTGGCGTAGGTGTGGTGAGCTAAGAAAAAGGTCTACAATAATTATTGTAATTTAATAATAAATTCTTATAACATGTATTTACTTACAAACTTCAATAAAAAAAATTACATCATTAAGACCGTGTTTTAAGCAAAACGCTCGATACCAACATATTAAAAATAACCACATATATAGTAATATGAAATATTACCAAGTAATTCAAAATACATTAAAAATAAAACAAGTTCATCTAAAGTTAGTTCTTGTAGTTATAGTTAATAGAAGACTTAGTCTGCATGCTGACAAACAATCTTACATATTTTGTTATATACCGGTTGATTCATAAATAGAGTGTGACCAATTTCAGAGGATCATAAATTTTTATTTAATAAAGTTATTTACATGGAATTTTCAATGTGTTTTCCTCTAGCCCAGTATACTTTTCGTAAGCGTTTTGGCTAAGCAAAAGAGTTTTTTTTATCATGTTTTGGGTATTTTTCTAACTCCCTCCTATAATGCTTTTTGAATCCCTTGAAATGCTCTTACTTTACGTATATTTAATTGTTTTTTTTATGTATCCCCGTAAAAAATAATCACAAGGAACACAAACAGAGGATTGTAATAGTTAATTTTCAGGAGGCAGAACATTTATTTTTTAATCATTCAACCAATTTATAGTTGATTTTACAGTATGACTTAGTGCAGTATCTTGGTGAAAAACAAAGTTTCCTTGAGGGTATAAATACGTCTTCATTTTTTAATTAAGTGTTTCAAAACTATATTTAATATTTAGCATCAATTTTAAGGCTTGATTCTACAAAAAATGGTTTTGTTAAACCTTGAGAGAACATTTCTGTTCATATTATAACACCTGACGACCAACTTGCATTTTTCCAAGCTGCTGCGTCTTTGCGATGTTCTTTGCTTGAAATATATTGAATCTTTGTTTTGCCAGTTGTGAATGACAGATGAAACTATGCTTCATCAGAAGTTAACCATGCTTTGTATCTACCTTTGCGTACAGAGGTGAAGAGCATTTTGTTCGTTTTTCGACGTTCTTGCATGCATTTGATGACAGACTGAAAATTTTACTTCTTTATAGACAATTTTGTTTATCTGACGATAACTTGTCGATTGTTATATCTATAATTTCTTTGCCATAGGTTTTTGAGGCAGAATTTTCTACAGCAATAATTATTTTCAAATTTTTTCTCTCTTTCATTAGGGTCATTCTTTCGTTAATAATTTCTCTCTTGAGTTTTTGATTGCGAATCAAATTTTATTTATTTTTATTTAGATAGTAATACAATTGAAAAAAAAATATATTTTTGATTTTTAAATGCTTTATTATTTACAGAATTTAAGCAAACATCTTTCAAAAACTATAAAAATTCGTTCCGGGATAGAGGATCCAATTTCAGTATTGTAATTTATTTCCACTAACAAAAATGGTTAGATGGGTAATTTAAATGTTTCATTTTTCAAATAATATCTGTAGTAAAACGATAGGAATTCATGATAAATAGTTATATGATTTTAAAATTAGTCACACTTATTTTAAATCAACCGGTAATTAATAACTGCTAATCTTCAAGCAGTCACCCTAAAATGTCTTCGCGGTCCACCAATCAATCACGATCAACATAATGCCTACACCGGCTTTAAGTATATAGTCGGTACATGTGTGAAGGATATTTGAACATTCTCGTGTCAAGTGGTCCTTGAAATATGGTGACATTTATCCTGGTCGTAACTTCCGGGACTCCTTGGTGTTTAAAATATGTATGGTCTGGATAATGTAACGAAATATGAATTCGGAGGATACATGTACAGAGTGTGAGAGGAAGAATTAGAGTTTTATTAACGTCGTGCTATAATTCAACACGAGGGCTATTAGCAATGGAAATAGTTATGATGAACCTCGTTTAAGTGACGAGGATGACATCTGAGCTGGAACCCCCTCACTTAAATATAACGAAAGATTTAATGGAATATGACCCCCTCTACATGGTAGGTCTTCAGTGTTACCAGGATGCATCCAAAAAAGCATGGATAACCAACTTAGGAAGAAAAAAACGTCTGTGAAGAAAAGAACTTAATCATGTTATGCTACACAAAATTTAAAATAATGGATTTTTAGATTGTCAATTATTTGATTTGATTTTTTACAAATGCCACACTCTAAAAAAATCAGAGGGGGTTATTGGTGATGAAGTTTGTAATTTTTCAACTTGGTTAAGTGGCAAGCATGGTATCAAAGCAGGACACCACGCCCAACGTGAAACTTTTCTTCATGAACGAATATTAATGACACCATTACTCGAATTCCCGGCTTCTCACCCATGAGTTCGTGACCATGACCACCCGCCTTTCACACCGCATTGAATTGCTACTAAAAGTTAGTATCAAAACATTGAACCAATTCAAATTACAGTAGTGGTATATTTTCATTGTTGTTTATGCTTTGAAATACCATGCATGAACAATATAATTAAGTAAAAATGTCATTAGGTAGGGATATTAATGAGTAAAAAACAATGTAAACCAGTACAGAGAGAAAATGCGTACTTTCTTGTGAAATGTCAACGTAAAATACATGAAACTGTGTGAGCAGAAGATGATACAGAAATGGCTCCACGGTGAAGTACAAAATGTGAAGGATTCATTTAATAGTTTTCTGTGGAAAAGTGTTCTAAAAGAAACAACTTGCTACGAAAAGAAATGTGATTAAGAAAATGTTGGGGGATATTTGTTTTTGTAATAATTTTCAACAAAGTTTTCAATGGTTTGTTTGGAACTTTGAGAGCCTTTGGTATAAAAGCAGATTCATATACCCTGCACCACTACCGATTTTTTACATCGTTCAAGCCAATGACTTACATCCTACTTATTTGCCTAGCAGAAAATCAGTCATAAGTTAATAAATAAAACTCCAAAAATATAGAAAAATTTACAAAAACAACATAGTAAAAAGTGTTAAATGTAAATGAGGGAAATGAAGCTCTTTACTTAATGTTGATGCATGTGTGTTCTGAAAATTGCATTCATAAAGTTTAATACATTACAAAAAAATCATTTTTTCATTTCTTTTTTTTTTTCTGAATTATGTGATATTTTAAATGTCACACCTTAGAAACCCACGTGGATATCTGCACGACGTTACTTTGCAAACATTTTATTGCTAAATTTATCTAGTGAACAGACTAAAAACTGAGTAATTGAACAATTTTTGTTGAAGTTATAATTGGAGCTAAAGGTATCGGAAAAATTGTCTGAAATACCTAGTTTTCAATTTTGATTGCTGTTTTTTACACAGTATTGTAAAACAAAATATTTTAACTAATGTTTAACTTTGTATAATAACTAATACTAGAACCTTTGTGTGTTTCAAACGAAGTAATTTACAGTTTACTGTCGATACACGATACACTTGAAATATATTTTAAAAAATCTGGTTGTAGAATTTTCTTGGAAAATATAAAATATTGTTCAAAATAGTCCATTTTATAAATAATTCAAAAAATATCTTTAAGTTTTCTTTTAAATTAAAAACCCAAATATAAATGTTTATATTAGCGTACAAATATATATGTATGTGTGTGTACAGTTATATGTAATGAAATAGTCATGATTAAGCAAAGAACCGAGCTGGGAAACGAATTTATTAACATATTTTAAATAGTGAAGATACTGTCATTTCGAAAGTAGTAGGAATCGAAGGGAAAAGAAGAATGTTTACATGTATGAATAACACAGATGTTACAATAACATTTTTAAATGAAGGAAAATATTTATAAAAAGGATAATTTTTATAAACTGAGTAGTTGATTTTAGAGAACAATCGCCTCTTAATACTAGCTGAAAATTGCTTGCATAAGCCATTTAAATATTGTTTTTTCCTAGAAAAAAGAAATAAATCAGTACATAAGATATCCTTTAAACGAGAGGAACTAAATAAGACTGGCATTTAGGTAAGTGGTATTTTGAAATATTCTTGAATAAATTTTGTACAAAAAAGTCATCTCCAGTCAGAGATTGGCATGAAATAGTAAGCCTGAATCATGCTGAGCATATGGCTTTATTTACTTATGATGGAAGGCACACCATTTTAAAGCTAAGTTTTTCATCAAAACATTTAATTTTGCCGATTATTTTTCTTAAATGTTTGTTTAAAAGATTAATTCTCTGAAATGATCTTGAAGAAGCCACTGCATTACGGTCGTCATTTTATTGATTGAAACGTCGAGATATATTTTTGGATAAAATGAAAATTATTTTTTTATATCGAGTAAGATGTTGACTGTAAGTTGGTCTTGGCGGTGGGAAAAATGTAATATAGCTTTTCCGGGCATTCTCAAAAATACGTTTACTCTAAACTTGTAATTTTTCAGAATAAAGACACTTTAATTTATCGAATAAACGATATACTTGTAACCTACACATGATTTCATTTGTAAAAATATAAGTATACCATTAAACAGTAAATTTGTTAAATATATTTTAAAATTAAGGCATTTTCTGTACTTGGAGGTAGATTTTAACAGAATGCACATCCATCAAAACTGTTTCTGTAAAACGCCTGACCTTGCAAATTTGTTTAAGATTAGAGGCTTTGATAAAAAAAAAAGAATTATTATTTTATGCAAGCGAATGAGGGAATATTAACTTTTCAATGTTGAGCTACTTGAGGGCTTTTTTTGACAGACGTCATAACTTTGTACCATGTTCAAATGACGAGGGCGACATCTGAGCTGGCACCCCCTCTTTTAATTTCCATATCATGCCAATCACTATAAGCATCGTCACATTTAACGTGCATCAGCTCTCTCTTCACGTTGCTTTTTCAGTAGTACTAGGCTCGAACTCCCGCCACGTTGACCACGAGTCCGTTACCTTGTCCACTAGACTACCACAACCACTCCTTCTTGCCAGAGTTGCGCTATTGTTTTGAATGCATTATTCCTCATGATAACAATAGCTGGTGACATTTTTTTTTATATTTATGTGAATTTTCTTTTATCGGCCTTATTTGAAATACAATTGTTGCACTTACGTATTTCCTTATATATATATACAGGGTGTCCCAAAGCGACCACATAAACTGTGCACGGCGGTAGTTTCTTGTTGGGGGTACATAAAAACTGCCCAACGAAAAGTTCCTGTATTATCCATAGTTTACGAGAAAAATACGAAAAACAAAGTATGATGTCATTGTCAGTGCAAGAAAAATAACATTTTGTGAACATATCAACAACAGTATATGCACAATTTAAGGCAGATGTTCAAAGTTTCCGTTGTGCATGTCGAGGCAGGCTTGAGCACGCCGTGGAATGGCTTTCATCCCACGTTGCAGAGTCGCGGGGTCCACCGAAGTACAAGCAGTATGCAGACGAGCAACTAAGTTATTTGTGTTGTCACTACGTCTCGATACACCAGTTTCTTGAGATGGCCCCATTGGAAAAAACCAAACTGTGTAAGATCTGGAGAACAGAGCGGCCATGGAACAGGACCTTAACGACTGATCCAACGGCCGGGGTAAGCGATATCCAGGAGCACTGAAATACGCCCAAAGCCCATCTCATGTTAGGGCCAAAGTCCCTGTATTGCAGCTAAAGGTATGTCATCGAGGAATTCGGTTAAGAACTCATTTAGAAACACCAATTACGACTGTCCCAAGAGCCTTTCTGGCAACAGATATAGTCCAAGCAGGCGATCTCCAAGTATGCCGTCCCGCACGTTAAGAGACCAACGTTACTGATGGTTCTGCGGCCGGATTGCATGCGTATTGACGTGGGACCGCATATTGCTGTTGTAATGGTTGGATAACACATCACGAGTGAAGCATGCTTTATCAGTCCACAGGATATAGGCAATGAAACCATTATTTGTGTTCTGTTGCTGCAACAGCCATTCACAGAACACCACGTGTTTCTGACAGTTATTTGGTTTTAGAACTTGTACGGTTGTGTACCGAAATGCGTATAGCCTCTCTGGCCATAAAAGCCTGTGTACAGTACCTTTAATCAAAGTCATTTCCGGGCTAATGCGCGTGTGCTTATCTCGGGTGTCTCTTCTACCCGGTGCAGTATTGCATCCACATGTGCTACCGTCAGGCCGCTTCGCGATCTTCCAGTATCGTGAAGACTGGCTATTGGCCAGACGTTTCCCGTATTTTGCAGTCATTCGTCCAGCCTACGGATGACGTTGACTTCGGGAGGACGGCGGGATGGATATCGACGGGCATACTCCCTAGCAGTTAATAAGGCATTTCCATTCCATCAGCCGTACATCAAGTACATGTCGCAGTATTCACGAACTGAATACATGGCCAACATACGAAAACTACCGGTAGCTGCAAGATGCAGCCTTTTAAGTACAAATATTCAACGGCGGCTTAACGTTATTTTAGGGCTTGCACGTATGCATGACGCGATATGCGCGGAGAAAGTTTTAAACAGTATCGCCTGGAAAAATATGCAAATACTGTTATTGATATGTCCAATAAAGTGTGTGTTCTTTTCTTACATTGGCAGTGACGTCATACATTGCATTCCGTATTTTTCTCGTAAGCTGTGGATTGTACATGAACGCTTATTTGGGTAGTTTTTATATACTCCTAATAAAGAATCTAGCTGTGTAGAGTTTATGTGGTCGTTTTGTGACACCCTGTATATATACATGATGCATAGTTACATTTGCATTCAAGAATGATAATTCAGAAAAAATTAAATCTTCTCTTATTAAAAAAATCTGTAAAATATGAATTCATGCAAGCAAATATTTCGCTGTTTTATGTTTTCACAAAACAATTGCATTTGTAACTATTTACAAAATTCAGTTGTTTTTCATGGAAATATTAAGTAGTTCAGTTTCAAAATATTTCGCAGTATTTGAAAGTTGTTTACCATTTTTTTAAAAATTAATATTTTTTCGTATTCTATGTGTTTTTATAATTGTAGAGTTAAAATTATTCTGTTAAAAGAAGTAACTTTTGTTTGAGATATAGTGGTCAGTGAGGCTGACTGCTGTGTAGTAGAGGCGGGTTTCGAATCCCGGATAAGGCATGGGGATACTCTAAATAGCCATCGAGTCTCAAGTTCTCTCGTCAAGAGGACCTGTGGGAAGAGGGATGGAAGCCTCCTGACCATCTCCTAGGTGTTTTCCTCAAAGTTGTTGAGGTACCAAGCCAAATCGTGCTGTCACCTTTATGGTGTTCAAACCTAGGGCTAAAGATAGGTGTGCATCTAGTCCTTTGCCGCGATGAATTTCATGGACAACGTTCTGAAATCGTCAGTAAAAAAGGTGGCATTAGCAACAACAACACTTTAATCGAATTAAATTGCTACAGTTCTCTAATTAATTAGACTTCAAATGTTTAGAGAATAATAATTAGTTTCATTTTCAATTTGATTTTTTTTTAAATTTTATTTTGCTTTTGAAAAATAAGAGCTTTACTTTAGCTGGTTTGAATTTATTTCTTTTTTAGCTCATGCAAATATTTTTATAAACGCTAATAGAAAAAAAAAAAGTTTTGCTTCAGAAATTGGGGTTTCAAAATTTTATGTTCGTAAGTAAGCCAAAGCTTATTTAATTTTTGTCTCAACATGAGGTTTCTATAGTTATGTTACTCTATTTAATTCAAATGCTTTCACCCTAGGAGCAAACTTGAATCGAATTACTTTTAACATTTTAAAGTTAAGTTAGTCATGCCTGTTAGTCATATCTGTGACATACGAATTTTCAAGACTCAAACCGGCAGAACTTGTCCATCGCAAGAGTCTAACGTATTACCTCTACTTTATGAAAACTGACTACAACCAGAAGGGAATTCTGTAGAAGGATGTGAAGAAATAAAAAGTCAGCATGGTTGGCGGCAAATTATTTTGCAGGTAATCCGTGAAATTTCAACCCTAGGACCTGTAAGAAATCTACATACCTAAATAATCGTTACGTCTGACCCTGGTTGCATGTGGCCAGAAGCAAAGATGGTCTCACTTTCAAATTTTGGCTAAAAAGTTCTAAGGGTGGCCGATAGTAGTACTAACCAATTCTAATGGTGGGGGTCATATGTACTTGATTGAGATCCTTCTCTAGAAAAACTGCAACTTCTTGCGTAGTTTTTTGAGCTTTTCCGCGGTTTGTCTGATTTATGGATAAATGTGTACCCCTACGTATTAGCGTCACCACAACAAACTTGGCACTAGGCAAATCGCTCCATTTCAAAACAACAAACAATTTTTAACGTATTTTGTATGAAAAAAAATCAGTCAGATTTTTTTGCAGCTTCTTATTTCGCAGTGAGAAAAGTTTTCCCCAAAAAGTCACTAACGTGGGTAAAAATGTAGGCTTTATAAGAAGCACTGACATGATATTTAATCTCTCTCTTTAAGAGCTTCAGCAATGGAAGATTGAAATTCAAAGTGAGTAAAGTAAAGGCATGAATTCTACTTCTAAAATGGAAGTGGTTATAAACTTGACCGTCAAGCATAAAAAATTCGGTCTGATCTCTCGTTGAGCTGCCTCCAACAAAACTTTCAGTGTGTTTAGTAGCCTTTAGGGTTATATATATAAATTTGAAACGATTGATGAAACTAAAAATGAAAGGTATGGTACAATGAAGACTCAAACAATATAAGTTAGGGTCACCAATATGTAATTATGATAACCCGTAGATGAAATTACGGTAACGCATATGCTAACCTTTTAAAACATACAACTTATTTTCGCATATTTAAATATAAGTCAATTTCTTTTTGCCAGATTTTAACATTTATTTTTGTTTCTAAGCGTAAGTAAAGATATATGCAAAAAAATAAATAAAATTGGAAGATTATATTAATGTTCCAAACTATTTTGTCGTATAAAAATTTATGAAAAAGCTTTCAAATATGCTTTGGAATAGAAAATTAGAAATCGTAAGTTTTCTGAAACCATCTATATTCTATCGTGTTACATTTTTAAACGGTAGTTGAGTATCCCATTTGAAATTATGTTAGATCAACTAACAACGGCTTATAATTGTTTTTACAGCTTCAGTTTCTACTTTGAAAATCGTTTGTATTTAATTACGCTATTAAAGTTTTAAGTGTATACATTTATTAGATCCTTCATTTGTGGGTTAACCTATCTAAGCAAACTAAAGAAATGACAGGGATTTATTGTCAAAAGTTTCTAAGAAAACAAATAGTCAGATAAGAAGTAAATTATGATTATGACAGCATAGAAAGAAAAAATTTTGCTTAAATCTCTCTCTTCATGGTATGTAAAATCTTATACATATCCTCGTTAGATAAGATAAACTATATAAACAATCAAAGCATCCCTGCAACTATAGAGTCATTTAAAAAAACACCATCAAAACAACTTAAGTAGACAGTTTTCACGACAATAAAAATTCATTTGTTATGTACACATGATATATTAATATTAAATGAATTTCTAATATATTTTCTTTACTATCATAATATGATCAATACATTCTCTAATTAAATTAATTATTTTACTGTATTTTATTTTTGTTTTATTTCTGCTTATTGTTAGTTCTTAAAGCAAGGGAATATTAAAAACTACCTTTTACTTTTTAAAATAGATTTTAACGTAAGATAAACTACATTGTCGTAATTATTTTTTGTTTTTGCGGTTCACATTGAATTTTTTCCTGTAAGAATAACTATTAGTGCATGTTTTCTTCCTTATTTTTATGTGTGGATCATCTCGTTCCTTGGAATATATTTCTTGTTGAAAATTATTTTCTGTTCTCAGTGAATGAGTGAATATTAAAATCACACTATTCAGCTACTCGAGGGTTTTTGGCGACGGACGTCGTAGTTTTGAACCATGGTCAAGTGACGAGGTCGACACCTGAGCTTTCTGTTCTCAGACTGACGCCTGATGGAAGGGTCAATTTATAATAGCACGTTTATGAAAACGTTTAGCTTTGCAACTTGTTACGTGTGTGTATCAGTGTTTGGAAGATTAATTACCTGAAAATTGATGCAAAATTTGCTGCTAAGTCATTATGAAAGATAAAAATTAATATGAAAAACTTAAGCAAATTTTCTAACATGTTGCTATCATTCTTCAAAAATTGAACTAGGAGACATGGAGACTATAAAAACGATAGTACTTGAAGGATTAATTGCAAATAGTAGCATTAAAAAGAATAATTGTCACAAGAAAAGAAAAACGCTTGCTTGACAAAATATTATTAGATCAAAATACTGCCTTGTAATGAAAGAGATGACAACCCCACCCCCCAAGTCTTCTAGGTGGTCATCCAAGAATTATAATTGTCAATGAAGTTAGACATTTGTCAATTACAACGAGGAGCAACAGAGACACTACAGCTTTTCAATAGTTTTGTAATTGTTACGTGATGACAGAAAACTGTTTTGATGTTTACAGTTTCAGGGAGGTTATATGATACAGGTCATTCCACAAGAAAACATGTGGATTGCGTTCCTTTTACTTCTTAACAGTGAAGAGCTCGTTTAGCATGATGCAGAAAATATCGATATTGGAGCAGGGGGATCTCAATCTGGCATCCTTCTATTCATTAGTTACTCTAGATTCTTCACAAACCTTTATTTAGGATAAACCAGGAAACATCCACGAAAATAGAACCATTATTGAAATTATAATTGAAAAAATATTACAATGAATATATATTTGATGGATTTAGCATTCACATTGAATATATTCATTGTTGAATAGACTCATAAACTTTTATGTCTCAGATCTAAGTTATAAGTTTTCTTGAATGAGCTACTGGGGCGAAATTCAAAGCCCTATGTTCCCTTTTTCCTATTTAAAGTAACTTATTTCATTTTATGAGTAATAATATTCTCCTACGTAGGACTCCTACAATCTATGAATTTTTGGAATTAGATGTTATACGCCTATGACATTATCCAGCTGGGTCCCTTGATTTTAAATTTAAATGCATATATGTGATGTTCTTAAGAATTCATTAGTAACTCGTCTTCACTCAGCTAAAACCAGCTATAAATAGAATATGTGTAGCATGAGGGGATGTACCAATATCCATAAGAAGTCTTGAACGATATAATTTCAAAAATAAATTTTCTTTGGAAAATTTAACATCGCCTAAAAGAGAGAGATTTACAACATCTTATTTTTTCTATTTTTATTTCTGTTTGTAAACTTTCTTTTAGACTTTCATGGGTCGATGAATTGTATGTATGTCCATTGCATTAAAATCCATGTATGGAAATAATTAACCATATTTGAAAATCCATTCAATTTTTAACATTAGTTTGAAATTTCATATTAAAATGTTTATTATAATTTGTATTTTTACTATAACTTGAGAATATACAAATATGCATATTATCAACACAGCACAGATGTGTATTATGCATGTGAGGGTACACATACAATACACTAACTGTTACCAGCCCAATTCGTTGAGTATTTCATGACATACACACGTACACTTACGCGCGCATTCACACATACACACATTGAAAGAAATATTATTTATTCTTACCAGGTTATTGAGATCGAAGTCCTAGCATTAAGATTTTGATTTATTGCAAAATCTTCTAATAACCCTCATTTTTTGATTAAGCAAACCAGGCTTGAGTTTCTAAAACAAAAGTGTCTTAATCATCTAATCCCCAGTTACACGCTCTTCCGAGTTGATGTCCTCAAACCCACTTTCAGAGGATCTCTTCATGAAAAAAAAACCTGCCTTTAGGAATCCAAGTCTATTGGTCTAATTTTCTTTATTTATAACGTCCTCTTAGAACCCTTTAGAAGATGATTTTTGTAAAATACTATCTTTGAGGATTTTTACTCAATGAAAGGAACATGCTTGCAAAATTTCATGTCTCTAGGTGCAAAAGTTCCTTATATCTCGTGATGAGAAAATGAGTGGATACCTTTTTTCCTTTATGCAGTTGAAATATACTGAAATCAGATATTTGAATGGAAAAGGTATTTGAAATAAATATTAGTAACAAAATGTTATACATATGTATTTTGAAATATTCACTATTGTTTCCTACACTCCTCACACTTAACTGTAACTGAGAGTGCGCCATACTTTCCCACCTTCCTACCCCAACTGAAATTTTAGAACCCTATACTGGGACATTCTGTAAGCAGGAAGCGCAGCAGGCAGAAGCAAGGCCTTGTCCGCATCAATCCGCAGTACATTCAAAGGTGTAATTTTCCTTTAACCGCATTACTATTTTTAAGTGTAAACTTTTTAACTGTAAATATTTATTTTCTGTAACATAAAAATATGTACCATCTCCATCTCTGGCTGTTATTCGAACTCAACCAACGACACCAACTATTATAGATATTATAGGAATGACAAATATTTGGCGACTAAAAAGAAATAATACATTTTATAGAATATCTTATTTGTATAATACTTACGTTCATTTAAAATAGAATTTTGAATCATTAGACACAGAACTCTAAACCTTGCATTAAAACCCAATTTTGAACTGGATACCAATTCAATAATGATGATTCAGCAATTCAATATGTTTATCAGAAAGTCTGAATATTATTCTTATTAATATCTAATGAGTAATCAATTATCACCATTTTACCTGTAAAGAGCACTAAAAATAATACAATATTCGATTTGTTTAGTAAAATTGTTTTATTTATTCCACTGGAATATATTACATAATTTGAGCCTCAAATCATGTCATACAACACTTATTAGTTATTCACATATGAAAGAAAAAATCCGTTCACATTTATATCCAAGCCAACTAAATAAATTAGATCCATCGCCAGCATGCTTCACTCGAAATACAGTTTCATTTTACAGAGAAAAAATATCAAGATAGAAAAGAAAAGTAACGCCTTATCAAAGAATAAGCTTTTAACCCTTATCAATAAGATCATTTTCACGCTTATTTTTAAGTCTGTGAATACGAGGGGATAGCCAAACTATTGTACAATACACAGATGAAAAGCAGTTCTTTTGGAATTAGTTATTCAATAATCCATCCTAAAAAACTCTTTAGATTTTTGCATTGTTTCATACTATATTATGATAAGTTGGAGCACCTTTGAAATTCTGTTCCTGATAAACAAGAATCTTTTACTGTATACATATATATATATATATATATATATATATATATATATATATATATATATTTATATATATATATATATATATATATCATAATTTTTATAGGTATATTTCAATGTACACATATGTAAAAGTCAAGTAACACGTAGTCTGTATGCACACTTTTCACGTCTTGTTATATTCGTTAATTCAATATTTGGCATCAATATCTGTGTTTTAGCACACTGAATTTTTGGTAGTAACACATAATTAACATAATGTGTTATGGTATCTTGCAGACAACATATATATATATAGATATAGGGAACCACTGGAGTCAGGAATTATATTCTTGTAAACTTAATTTATGAATGCTGCAGTCAGTATCGCATATCTATCTGGTAGAATCTTCAATCAAAGCGATACGTCTAACGTCAAACATTGGTTTCTAGCTATGTATTTTGGCCCTTTTTTCAACAATGGACGTTTTGTAGCTCGAAGACAGTTCGGTTTCTTTAAAGAAAAGTCCTGCTTAGCTCTAGCCACCATTCTTCAAGGCTTTAAATTCCTAAATAAAAAAATCAGTGCGAATTATAACTGTTATCTGTAATAAATAATTTGAAATTAATTTAAAGAAGCATATATTCATTATTAATTGGATTTTATTTAATTTAAATGTGCTGTTGATGCGTTGCCATCAAGAAATAAAAACTTTATGTTATTTAACATAACATATTGTCAAATTTTATAAAGATTTTAATGTAGTTCTTTTTAAGCGTATTTATAAACTCTTTTCGGCATTTAAGAATTTTTACTAAATCTTTCTTTTCTCCCCTAAATAATGGTTATTTTGTGTTTTCAGTATTTATTAGCGTTTATATTAATAACGTTATTTATATAAAACTTCCTTTTTAAGCATAGCCAAATGTTTTACACTTATTTGTTTATAATTTTTACACACTGAATTTATTTAGTTTTATCATGCATAATGGTTTTGTTTATATTTGCTTATATTTTAAGTTTGTTTTTAATTTTATTTCTCTATATCTCTTTCATCTTCCAAATCGCTATTTCTATGAAAAATTCTTATAATCCAAACATTATAAAATTTCAAATAAAATTAAACAACAAATAAAACTCTTAATCCTAGTTTATTTTATATTCACAGTTCAAAATATATGCAAAATTATACTTTCCATGTAATTTTTTTCAAAATTTTTCGTGAATTGAGAACAGTTGGCATAATATTTATAAAATACTTAATTTGAATAAAAATACCCAGATAAACATATTTTTAATATTAAGTATTCATTTGTTTTATGCATTAAATTCTTAGGTATTCATTTGATAGAGATATTTATTTATTATAATACAGAAAAATAGTCTTATATTTTGTCGATAAAAATTATAATAAATGATATCTTTTGGAAATTAATTATTACTAAATGTAACCATCTTAAATATCAGTGACATCAATTTCGATATATTTTTTATAATAGCATATGATTTTCCTGAAAATATGTCGTATTGTATTTCATAAATAGATGTGCTTATGTGTTGGAGAGTATTTTGTTAAATTGTAGTTAAGAGATGAATATATCCCAAGTATATTATAATATTTTTTCAAATACCTGAAAATATATAATGTATTTAACTACTTTACTTGAAAGTATGCAATTTGCAAAACTTCATAAAAATAATCTTTAAATGTTTTTAGACATGAAGCAGGTAGTGGTCAAACACATATTTTTTTTTTCAAAAATGAAATTCTTGCGATAATTTACATTTATCTCAAAATGTTTTTTACCCAAATCTTTCTTGAAAACATTTTTCTGTGGATTTAATTGCATACTTAAATATTTTCAAGTTAAAAAAAACAAGTAAAGCACACGATTTAAATTATGAGTATGTAATTTATGAGAATATAAAACTTTTTAAAATAATATAACATCGTCTGTTTTTAATCTAAATAGAGCTTTAAATATTTCAAAAATGGGAATTAATTTTTAGAAAACATAAACTTACTTCAAGTACATTTTTATTTAGTAGCTAACAGTAAAATTCGATTTAATTTCAAACTTAGTAATCTACTACAAACTAAAAAATTCTAAAAAAAATTATATTTATTATGGAATAATTTCTCAATATCTCGAAAATCATTAACTTACTTATTATAATAAAATATCATAAAAAAAACAATTTTACCTATAAATATTCACAATGTTTAAGAAATTTCAAAATATCTAAATGCTGTAATTTTTCTCTCTACTTTAAGCAAAATTAAAAGCTTCTTACGTTTAAAGAGATTTCGCTTCCTTTACACATAGGATATTGAGATACTACTGCAGCACTTCATAGATGATTATCTACCTGTATTCTAAATAAAAGAGAGAAGGTAAAAAGTATATAATATTCGTATATATTTGTGTATACATATAATTGGTCACTGCTTTCATTCTAAAATCATAGTCATTGAGGTCATCAAAATTATTTTTATATCATTGTGCCAAATGCATTTTTTCTTAAGTATTGTAGTTTTTATATCTTAAATTGTATTTTATAATAAATAAATAAAAATCTGACTACAAATATTCATTTTATTATTAATTTTCAAATATATCTTTCTAAATATTTTAATCAACTATTATCCAGTTTCCATTAAATCAACATTTTTTAAGGGAAAACGTGGCTTTTCTTATATCATAAATAAAATTATTCAATATAAGGAAAACAACTCCTTTTAAAATCTAAAATATTTATACGAATATTTTATTTATAAACCACAACCAGATTTCTAGTTCTTCTAGGGTTTTTAGATTACATAAAATTTTTATCAACATTTATTAACAAAATATTTGATATGAGATAAGTTATAGCTTTGGATTTAATCTATTATATATATATATATATATATATATATATATATATATATATATATATATATATATATATTATCTCTATAGTTTTTAATAAAATTTTTAAAGAATGCAAGTATCATTTCCCTTAACAAAATAAAAAAAAGTTAATTACTTTCAAACTCTGTAACATAGTTTGTTAAGTTTTGATAAAAATAATGTAATGCAGAGAGAGAGAGTATGATTTCGAAAACCAAAAGACTTATCACCTTATGAAATCAATGGTTTGGGTTTCATGAAAGAAAACTTTCAAAGGGATGATATTATTTGAAGTGCAAGCTGAAAGCTGCAACCCAAGAATGACTATTGGATGTTGTTGAATTTGTGTGCAGAAGACATCCAACAACTTCTCCAACTCTTCAACAAATGTTTAAAAATAGATGTAAATAAGTTGAAAAGTAGATTTTTTGCGGATAATTTTAGGGTATAAATAAAGGTACTCCAATATGTATATCTTTCTTTGTTTTCTAAGCTTTGTAATAACTTTTTGACTGACCCTCGTAAAACAGAAGTATTAGTATATTACGGCAGAAACATTTCCTATGTTGTGATAAACCGAATTACATTTTTAGTTTAAGTGACATATACGTTTCCTAAGTTGTGATAAACAGAATTAAATATTTAACTTAATAAAATGCATCGTTTTCATTTTTCTTTTAAAATATATGACATGCATTTATACAATAATATTCCGCAATTTCAAAAACTATTTCTCATGGAATAATCAAATTTTAGTTGAATACTTATTTATCTGTTGTATTTAATAAAAAAATAAAGTCATATTAGCTCCGTTTTTTAATACAGTATACATAAACTTTCCACGTCATCATGCAAGAAGAAATTTTAATTCAATCACTAAAACCGCAGTAGCAAACAAAGAAAAATTAAAACATTCCACAATATTGTTTACTGTCTTACGTAAGGCTTTTTTACTCGCGCTGTTATAAACCCTAAATTGTATTAAGCACTTGAAAAAGAAAACAAGCGAAGGTATTTTATTTACCTCAAGTAAAAAGAACATTGTCATCATTCATAATATTAACTATGAATTCATGAAAAATTCTCATTGACAATTTGTAAATATTTGTTTTGCACTTGTATTGGAGTTGGAATACGAAATTAAATAACATAGCATTTCTTCTAACGGCAAAAGTTCTAGTAAATCAATTCTATTTTCTTGAACAAAATATTGCTATATATGTACATAGTTTTTAATACTTATACCAGAAGAGCTTCCAATGTTGCAATGTAAAGATGCGCACAAAAAAGAAAAAAAAACTGCAACTCTTCTTCATTCTTGCTACAGCCTTAAATTCTGTTTCTATGTGTTTTTCCTGACATATGCATTTGTGTTTAGTAATCGAGACAAACAAGAGGACATTCTTTCTAGACTCAGGAGATTCCAGGGAAACAATGCAGAAGGGAAAATCGAATACTTTTTTAACCCTCTTCTTTTTCTTCACTAAGCCAAAGGGAAGAAGAGAATGAGCAAAGACATTTTAGAAATTGAACACAATTCAATTCCCCCTAACCCTACTCGACTTTCAGTAGATTTCGTCCGCATCTGTATCATGTGATACTGCTCGCTGTCAGCTGCAATGTCCTTAGAGTTCTTACTTGCAGTGACTCAAAAAAGCTTCTGCAGAAACACAGACATTCCAAGATTGTTTTCTGTGTCTCAATTCCTCAGTAAAGGTCAGAATGTATTTCAGGAAAGGACAGTGAAGATTGTCCCTTTCATTTGTTTTATTTTATTTACTGTTAACCTTTATTGATGACAATTTTTTCCATCAAGACGCAAACTCCAAATTATTGTAAATTTCTACACATATAAAAGTAACTTGTTAGGGATGCCAAAAGGACATTTTTTTCTAAGAATGAATGTCATGTTTTCTGTCTAAGAAGTTGAGGCTCGTATTAAATCAAAAATGTATTAATATATTTTAATTTACGTAACACTCAATCGTTCAATATAAAATTACAAGTATAAGTTTTGTAGTTATAATTTTTATAATATTTTCAAAGTTGTCCATGTGGTTACTTAAGTTGACTGACTACGTCCGGAACTAGGACTTTGAAAAAGTTAATAAATAAGCATTTATATATATATATATATATATATATATATATATATATATATATATATATATATATATATATATATATATATATATAGTATAAGTATAAGTCGAATTAAAATTTCCCCATAAAATTATTTTAAGAATATCAGTTTGAAAAAAAATTGTTTAAATGCAATTTTTTTTCAAAAAATAAAGCAGGAACGACGTATTTTGGAAATTTTCTCCTCTTACGAAAATTGCTTTTGTAATATTTTACCTGTACATAACTTCAATTTCTTTACAAAACACAAAATCGAATTTTTGAAAAATTCATATCCTATTTTCAGACTTACGATCAATTAAACCAGCGTTTCTCAAACTGTAGGACGCGTCCCCCTTGGGGGGAGGACCAACTCTACGAGGGGGGCACGAGCGTATTGGAAAGTCAAAAACAAAAGATTATTTTCAAAAATTATTAATTTACTGAAAGTAAACAAACAAAATACATTCTTACATAATAAAAAAAAAAAAATACACTTATAAATGTATCAGTGCTACATAATGTATTTTATGATTAATTTAACAATGCTTCGTAAAGGACAAGTTTAATAATTACCAGTGCCCTAATGTCATATATATATGAATAAATATCTATATGAAATAATATATATAATAAAAATACATGAAAAATTAACATTTAACTTTAAATTTATACGGTTTGTATTTAATCCCTTATCTGTTGATTAAAAGTAACGCGGATTCGCTTCCCCATGCCAACCGTTTTCCACGTAGGCAGGCATGTATGATATATAGGGGGAGCAAGGAATATAGAAGAAAATAATCTGAAATATTTAAATCCTTCGCAAACATTGTCAAGGTCCTTTTATTGCATTCTAAAGCTTCGGAATAATTTTATACAAATCCGTGCCGTGAAAAGATCGCACTTCAGAAAGACGTATATATACGTTAGGTAAATTTAACGCCTTGACTAAGCGAGGCGTTTATATACGCCGGTGATCCGTAAGAGGTTAAGGTCTATCGTAGTTTTAGCGTCAATGTACAGTATTATTGAATTCAATATATTTTTATTGTATGAGTGGGGTTCGACGAAAAATATGATTATATAAATATGGGGTCGCGAATATCGAAACTTTGAGAAGCACTGAATTAAACCAATAACCGATGTTTTTTGGTTAAAATTTCTTTAGTCTGGTGTATTAAAATATGAATACATTCGTTAATGATTTATATATTTTAAAACTCTTGGTCACTGAATCCTCTGTACAGAAGTCGACTTCGTCTGTAAAATATTATTATTATTACTACAGAAGTATTTTTTCGTAAAAAAGAATGTCTTGAAAATTTTTCATTTTTCTTAAATATTTTTTTTATTGTAAAAATATTCTTAGTAAAATTTTATATGTATATACTACTTCAATCAACCCTAAATATCGAAAAAATATTTATTTATACACTTTTGCAAAATCACGCTTTCGAACTTAGTTTCCAAAAATAGGTTTCAAACCATTATAATTCTTGATTCTATTATCTGTATCGATTTATTTTTAGAAATAAGTTAACATTTTCATTTTAAATTTTTAGCAATTTAAACGAAACAAATTTTATATTTCCGAATTAATAATTTTTTCTGTTTTGATTTCTGATGTGTTTGATGTTAATTAAATTTCCCATTAGTGACTCAATATTATTGCATTCGTCTTTCAGTTTTAAAATTATTGCTTATTTTTTTGTTTAAGAACTATAATCAAACTATAAAACGAAACCTCTTTTAAAATGTATTTTAATCTAGTTTTAGTTAGGTATTGATATCAGGAAAAAAAATTTGAAAAATTTTACTTAATTATCTATGATAATTTTTCATTTTGTAAGAGGATTAAATATTTCATTAAAAATAAATCAAGAATAATAAAAAAAGGAAATAATGAGCTAATATTATAAAATGTAGAAATTTACTTAATAGATTATGGATATGGTTATGCAGAAAAATTTTTCTTGTTAATTAGAACAGCTTCGAATTATATTCATTATTAAAAAAAATTCATAATTTTTGTTAATTAAGATCGCTTGTAATTAAATTAATCATTTAATAAATTTTCGGTTCCACCCTTTTTTTCCTAAAATTATGCCCTATGATGAACAAGTTGCCTATCAATGATTTTATTTTTTAAAATTTGATATATTACTATTTTGTTTGCGTAACAAATTTATGATAGGTAAATATGAAACAAAACATATTTATTATAAAATATATTTACCACGGCTATCAAAAAATGTAAATACGTAAATAGGAACTAGAAAAAATATGATTTCGATCAGAAATTAAATTGATTCTAAATAAATATTTATTACATTACAAAAAAGTCAAGTTGCTTCGTAATATTAATTAGAAAAAAAAAAAGTGAGTAAAAATTGCTTAGAGTTATCTAAAGTTTGAATGTCTTTAATGACGATGAGTTTCTAAGGAAAACATCATTAGTATAATTTCATTACATAATAGGTTATCCTCTTATAATACATATATTTATATATATATTTCCATTTTCAGTTTTCCTTTACTTTTCCTTTACAGCTTTAGAGAAATGAGCAAATTAAAATTTAATTAATTAAATTATTTTGTGAACAAAAAGTTTTAACTATATTTTCAATCACATATATCACAGATATATTTAAAATTTATTGTCTACGAGTAAAAAAAAATCATTAAGTATGGGTATGCTTAGCTATTACGTGTTTCTCAAAAAGAATAATTCTAAGGAAATTATTGTTTTTTTTTACAAAGAACTTAACTGAATCTCAGTTGAATATATATCAACGAACTTTGAGTGCCCATTAAATAAAATGTTATTGTAACATTTTTGAAAAAAAAAACTTTTCACCGTATATTTCTGTGTATAAGTAGAGAATGTTTGTAGTATTTTTTAAAGTTAAAGTAAAGGTTCGGGTTACATGCAGATTCACTAATCTCGAGAATAACCTACAAAATTTAGAGGGAAAAAAACATTTTTCCCCTTCTTTTCTTATAAACATTTTCCGATGGTCATTGGCAAGTTTCCAAATTCGAATTTCCAAATATTTTTTTTAAATAAACGGTCTCTTGTTAGAATGTTTAAATACATGTGTCATCACGAACCAAGTTTCTTCTAGAGTGCATGAAGCAGGTCGACGTTCACCTGTAGTACACAAAATTTTCTACTCACTCATTTTTCATGTAAACATTTTGCTAAAAATGTACAACAAATTGCAAAGTTATTAGCGTTAAAAAGTGTAACAAGAAGTAAAAATAGCCATTGTTATATTAATTTACATTGATTGAAAAATACTCTACCCATTTTTCTCCATTGACCACATTTTCAACTACACGAATCTTTTTTTAACACGACTAATGTACCTGTTTAAAATTTTGGGGAAAAATTTTACGAGAAAACGCTCTATAAGCTTATATACTGATCAACTTATATTTGAAAGTATACGATATTCTTTACTTTCCTGAAATAACCATATAGCTTATTAATTTGTTATTTAATCAATTAAAAGTTGAAGTTAACGTGAATCTTATACTGAATCTTTGAAATATTGTTCTTTCACTACCATTATCTTAGAAATAAAATCAAAATATAAGGCATTTTCAACATGTTTTCATTTTCATTAAAAAAAAAAGAGAAAGAAAAAAACAAGCACTCATCTTGATGTTGACAGAGATTACTCATTATCACAATATTAAGGTGAGATAATAATAAGTAGAATCGACAAAAATGCAAGTTTATATTACATAATTAGTTTAAATGTGAAATAATAGGTTTCTTTTTATTTGAATATTGTCTTACATTTTGTCATTTCCTGGGGAAGAAACATTAATTCGAAAGAAGCAAATAAATTCATAAATGAAGTATTCAACGAAAAATTTAAAATTTCACAAATTGATATCTATAATAATATTTATTTTATTTTTGTTTCTCACAACTGACGCATTGTAAAAGTATATATGTATTGTTGAAAAATATACAAGTTATATAAAAATATTTGTAAGGTTATACACACACTAGAGAGGGAAAAAACACAATTTACCTTCTACGGAAAATGAATTTCATTATTTTTAGTTCTGAGCACAAAACATTCGGTGTAAAAACTCATACTCATTTCTTGAGCTATAGGAAAGAGTAATTTAATGGGAAGAGTACTCACAAAATTGTGGCTGAGAAGTGGACGGACTGTCATATCTGATTTACTGATCGGATGCCAGTCAGCGGCGTCAGGATGACAGAACCAGGAAAAACAGGAGAGAAATCGAGAATCCCCAGGAGTAGTGATCCGTTGCAGTGGTCAGTGCCCCAGAAACGGGGGAGGTGTTCAAGTCATGTTGCATGGCGGCTCGTTTTTCACCTACAAAGGAAGACAAAAAATCTTATTTTTTAATGTAGAGTATGATTAAATTGGATCTATAAATGAAAAAAATTGAATTAATATAATTTATTAATTTATTTCTTTATCTTTAAATTTTAATTTAAGTTGAAGCTGTGTTAGGTTCCTTGGTACAAACCATTGATATTGAATCACATTCTGAAATGAGAGACAGATAAGATTTATCTCCTACATAAAATGTAAGCTAGTCACATAATGTAAGGATTGTTAGCCATTATATATTCAATTTGACGTTTAGCAATATCTATTATTTTTCCACTAGCAAAAAGTGATGAATTGTAAACCTTGCTACCAAGTATTAATATTAACATTCATTAAGACATCTGGCATTAGGAAAATAACTAATTGTAAGGCAATTATTTCATTTTGGCAATTGTTTGTAAATATAACTATCTTTTGTTTTGTTTGTTTAGTGGGATGCACATTGCAAAAAAAAAAAACCATCCAATTCGATAATCTATTATAGTATCGAAAAATAAAAATCAAACTTGCTAAACTATTTTCCAAACTTATTGCTCAAAATATTAAAATCACTGAGTCCCTTGAGAGAAGCATCCTTTCTCCTGAACATATTTCAAAGCTAATGGTTCTTTACCCCCATAATCATGTAAGAAACTCAGTCAATAAAATCTAGTAGGACATTGAATGAATTATATATATACATATATACAAACATATATATATAAATATATATATATATATATATATATATGTATATAAATATATATATACATATATATATGTATATATACATATATATACATATATGTATATATATAAATTATATACACACGCATACATACATATATGTATATATATATATATATATATATATATATATATATATATATATATATATATATATATATAATCACTTAATTTGGCTTCAGGGAGAAGTTTCGGGCAAATGAAAAAAGTTTTGGATTATTTTGTGATTACTTATTATTTTAAATATTCTTTTTTTTATCTTAAAATTAATGCACACACTTTTCACATTTGATTAACTGAGTTCTATTATATTAAGAGAACGCTTGAATACACTTGTTACAACAGTAAAAAGAAATATTTGCTATTGAAAAAATACGTTTAAGAGGTATAATCTCAATAGAAATAAATCAAAAGTCATTTGATATTGGTTTTAAAAAGTAAAATAATTACTTTAAAAAAGCAATTCATTTAGTGGAATATTGGAAATAGTGGATTATTAGTGTAAATATTAAACAATAAATTTATAATATCACTTAATAATAAATTATCTCTCAGATTTCTATTTTGAAACAATTTAATTCCAGTTACCCTAAAACAAAATATATCTAATTTTCACATTTTTAATATTGGTTTTTTTCTCAATGTCAAAGAAATAAGCACTTCTTGCTTACCATAAAACGTTTTTTTTAAGTAATAGACATAAAAAGGTAAATTTGTTATAGCAATAATTAGGCAAGCATTTTTTGTGAAGCTGAATTTATAAATAATTATCAATAAATTTCGTTTTGCTATACACCAAACCTAACCTAATAAATAATTGTTAACAAGATTAAATCAGTTCGCAGAAATAATTCATTCCTTAGCTTTCATATATATGGAATATACTCGCGTTTCTAACTTACATTTTCAAAATCATTGAAGCTTAATGAAAATTTGGTATTTAATTTTAATACGTTTTATCAATCAAAGTTGAATTAGTTGTCTAATGCTTAATGCAATGAAATTTCTATTTATATGTACTCACGAGCTCACGATTCTGATGCATATTTCTGGGTTATTTAAATTACGATCGTCATTTAACATTTAAATTGCAAATCACTTCTGACGTATTTCGACGTCGAAATTCTAATGTCATTTCCTAGTATTTCCCGCTATCAGTTAGCATCGCATTTATCAAAATGTTCAGACATTTTACGTTCTGACACATTTATATACATAAAGCACTGATATACAACACATGTAAGGAAGAATTAACTGTTTTATTAAATATAGTTATTGTACACTGGTAAAATCAATTTATAAATTTCGAAATATTTATAAAAATAAATTTTAAAGATATTTGAAAAATGAATAAACCTAAGTGGGGTTAGCTCTTATTTTACATTCCTAAGTAGCATAAGAGACTTATTCTTACGTAATACTTCTGAATAGAACACGATTCTGCGGTGATAACATTCAAAATGTAAAAATATGATTTCATTTATTATGAATAAAATAAGAGTTAAAAATACTTTGAATACTTAGTCTGAATGATAAACCGCATGTTATTTCTATATATTTTGTACTTTTTACTCTTTAAATGCAATTCAACAATGTTTTAATATCGTGTATAAATCACGCATGCAAATAATCGAATTCATAAATTATTAATGAATAATAAGCAGTAATCTTGACTGCATTATATAAAACTGATTCATAATACAATAAATTTATATCATATAAAACATTCTAAAACATCTAATCCCAACGTTCTGTGTTAAAGGCATGGTTGTTGTTACAGTTTTCAACGGGTAATTCATTACTGAGAAATTATTGAAAGAGTTAGTTGAATCCTGGACTAGGCTATTTCAAGTTATTTCAGAGATATAAACATGTTCGTTTTATTTTTTTTTCTTAAAATCTTAATATGTATTAAGCCATAAGTGGTTACTCAATGTCATTTAAAATAATCAATTTATTTTTAGCGCAGGTTAATTTTTCGTAACTATGATAGTATAATTTTTTTACTTATTTAAAAAAACACTTATAAACTATGAAAAATAGATGGTACAATAAAATAAAATTAAAATATAGGTTAATAAAACTTAGTTTATGTAGGACTAAAAGCATTTTTTTTACTATTTCCCTTCAGCATCTTTTTACATAAAGCAATGCTTCTCAAACTTTCTATACTTGCAACCCAATTTTCAGTCAAAATTTTCATCGCGCCCCCCTTTATACAGTAATAATTTATTGAAAATTGAATAATAATATACTTTGACGAAAAGCTACAATATGCGACTTTAATTATAAATCGTACAAATTATCAAGATAAGTACCCAGGTGTCTACAATTAATCGACCCTACTTCAAAATTGTCTACGGACGAAACTATTGTTCAGAAAATTGTAAAATGTTGTGTACGACATAAAGAAGGGATGGGATTTTGTTTGAGCGAATAAAATAATTAGTTCGAAATTTCACCACTAGAGGGCGTTTTTAATGGAGATCATATTTAGCATACATTTATAACAGTTTACAAATTTTGTTACAACAATAAATGCTCGACATGATGACCATCGTTTTCAGCTACTATTTGAAATCTTAAGATAGCATGTTCCACCGTTGACCGCAGTGTGTTCTGGGAAATGTTAAGAACATGTCGTGAAACACTGTATTTGAGATCAGTTGAAGTTTTTGGTTGATCACAACTTACCAGCTGTTTTAAATGACCCCGAAGCCAAAAATTGCATGGATTGAGGTCAGGCGATCGGGGAGGCCACATATGATGAAATTGGCAACTGATCACACGTTCTTCTGTGAAGTGATGTTTGAGAACGTCCGTAACACAACGTGTAATGTGTGGAGGAGCTCAATCTTGCATAAAAATTATGCGTGAAAGGCACTAACGTGCTTGCAGATCTGGAATAATTTTATTCCGTAATAACGATGCATATCGCTGTCCAATGATAGAACATGTTACTGGACCTCCAGCACCCAATTCCTTGAAAAAATACGGGCCAAGAATAAAAGACGCGGAAAACCCACACCACACCGTTACTTTTGGTGAGTTTTATTACTTCAAAACGTATTTTGTTTTGCTTCCTTTCCGTAAATCAATATTTTTTTTAAATATTTTTTTTATTTTGACTTTTTGATTTACTCGCGCCCCCCTTGTAGGGTTATCACGCCCCTTTAGGGGGGCGCGCCCCACAGTTTGAGAAACACTGACATAAAGGGATGTAAAAAAAAAGAACTATACTAAAATTTAAGACGAATGTGTAATGCTGATACATATATAAAGCTAAAAGAAAACTTCAGTTAAATGCATCTTTTAAGCATTCTAATTTTCTTAAATTTTATGCATAACTAATTTTAATCTTAAATTCAAAATTTCGGAAAAAATGGTTTAAATAGGAATAATTTAATCTTCCAATTATATTTTGTTTGATGTAGCGTAAAATAATATTTTTTTCGTTTATTATAAAATGAAATATGTCATTTGAAAGCAGCTCATTTTAAGCAGGTTACATTAAATACTATTTTTATACACATTTCGCATATTTTTTTTGTAATATATTTCCTCCTTATACTCTTAAAGTTTTAACAACTACTTTTAAGAAAATCAATTGATATAAGCAGTTTTCTAAAAAAAAAAGTTAAGGAGAAATTTTTTAAGATCTAAAAGTTAAATTCAAATAATAAAATAGCTATTGAATGTTGTAAAATACATTATTTGTTTTTAATGTAGTTTTCATTAGTACTTACACATCAATCTTAGACATCAGTCGCTCACACATCTATCTTATAATACCAAAACACATGCACAAACCTACACATATACGTGTGTGTATGCGAGTTTGATTAATGATACGCATTACACCAATTTTGAATTAAAGTTTATTCATCATTCATAACTGAATATTTCTCCTGAAATCATACATGCTTAGATTTTTCACAATGAGGGCATAAAGTGTAAAAAATCAAATTTGTTCTAATAACATCTAATTCCATACATAAGTTCCAATTCTGATTTTATAAATTAAACAATTACATTAACTACTATAAAAAATAGAATTGAATTATTTGTGGTATTTTCATAACGCATTTACACCTTTTATTGTTTCGTATAGCATATTAATAAAATATTCATATTGTATTCATTCAATTTTACTTTTATATACTAGTTATTCTTGTACCTTTCCATGCATTCGATTAAATTTATATTACGTAACAAATTATTTGATAACTCAAAGAAAGAAAAATATCAATAAGTGTACTTCAAAGCATTTGACCAGAAAATAAAATTCAATTGCTTTGTTATATGTATGTATAGATAAATTTCTTGTATCGATAAACATTTATAAAAATAAATAAAAATTATAATATTGTAATACAGAATATAAAAAAAATATGCTGCATGACGTTCGGCTGCAAGAAATTTTATGGCGTAGTTATAAGTCTTCTTGTTGACGTTTCATTTACATTGAATTAAATATATTCACGCAAAAATCATGCATAAAAAGACATGCATTTACGTATTATACGATAAAGAATTTATGAATATATTACAAATGTTATACAAAACAACAAAGATACTAACATAAATATGATAAATATACATATGTAATCGCTAAATATTTTAATGAAGGCAAATAATAAAAATAAACCAAAAGTGAGTATTTTTTTCCATAAATCAGATTAGTTTCTAGGATGATAGTTACAAATGTAAATAAATAAATGAATATATATACGAATAATGGCGTAAAGATATTTCTGAAATATAATATTATTGAACGTATTTATTGCTTTCTAAAAAAGATAAAACCAAACCTTAGTAGTTGCTTCATGTTTGCGTTACTTTAAATACATATTGAATACATTTTATTTGAATGTTACATCTGTCCTCAGTGAAATGAGAGTTTGAACATCGAAATTCATTGAAAGCGAGAATCATTGAATATTTGAATAACTACATCAAGGATGTAAAAATATTCCACGCTTTCTGTAAACATGTACACAGTGAGTTTCCATATTTTTCGTATTTGTCTTCCACTCAACATCATAGGTGAACTATTCCTTAAATGTTTGTACCGCTCAGCAATTCTATGAGATATTTTTCATCCTGCTCTACGAAGCCTTACAAAATCAAAATTTAATTATATGCCATAACTTTCTAAGGGAAAAAAAAGGTTCTTGAGACATGAACATCAATTGAAAATGCATTGGTAAGTAATATGAACTCAACAAAACAAATTTAAGTTTCATGCATGTGCAATAAACACACGCATGAGATACCTTATTACTTCAAAGCTGTATACATTATAGTTATTCAAGTAAATGTATGGCTTCCAGTCTGCGCTTTGAAATACTTTACTTTTATTCAGTTCTTCATAAGTTTGCGAAACACAAGAAAAACATAAATTTGAAAGAAACTAATGCATGTTATTCAAAGTTAAAATGCATATAAAGATGCTCGAGTTGCAAAACTGTTATAAAAAACATTCTCCAATATTAGACACTTTAAGGACTTCTCGTTTTCAGAAAATTTAACATGAAAAAAATTCATTTGCACCTTTTTTTTAAATTGATATATTGGTTCGTAAAATTGGCTTCTTCTTTTGAGTTGAAGAAGTGAAAACTTTCAAGTTCTTCGAGAGAGGTTTTACAGAAAAAATTTCCTTTTAAAACTTGTAGTTTAGCACAATATAAGAACTGAAATTTATTTGCTTTTTTCAAACTAGTTACTATAGTCTCAACAAATTCTAAATTTAAAATACTTTTATGCAAACTAAAATATTTGTATTCGGAAAATTAAAATAGATATTCACAGTAATTGTTTTCTAAGAACCAATTATATGAAACTATCTATCGATACATTTTATTAGTATATATATATATATATATATATATATACTATTTTTTATTTAAATCATATTGAATATATTCATATAATCTGTCTCAAATAAGAAATTAGAGGTACATACTAATAATGTATATATACAGTTGGACCATGATTTAATGAATTCCTAGGGATCGAAAACTTTGATCGTTATTTCGGGGTATAGACAAAATAATTTTTTTTTGCATTTACCTTCTGTAAATTCTATAATAAGCAACTTTAGAAAAAAAGTATTCATTCTTGGAAATTATTCATTTTTTTTCTTCGGCAGCTTGAAATACTATTAGCGAAATATTACGCTTCTGTTTATAGGAATTTTAAAAAAATCTGACTTATAGAAGTTTGAAAATCTTTTCGATTGCTGACTTAAAAGAAATATTTTTCGACTTTAAACAGGGGAGAAAATTCTGCGTCATTTACATCCTGTGCTATAAGTTGTGTTTGTATTAGAAAATGTATCATTTTTTTGTAGGAGTTTCATTGTCAATTTTGTCAGCAGAATCAACATTTATTGGCTCCTACAAATCAACAATTTCTTCAACCTCAGTTACAAAGATAGACAATCAGTTACAAAGATAGTAATAAAATGTACAATAATCAATGGAATCTTTACATTAACATTGCGTTGTAGAAAAGGGATAACAAAGGAGTTTCTCTTTCCTATTCAAAACTCACTCTCAATTATGACTCATCTGCACCTGTGAAGTCTAATAATAGTATGCACCCTTTCATGTCAGAGTCTGTTGCTAAAAGAAAATACTTGCTCTGTTCCAGACAAAAACAATATGTAGTTAGGAGAGAAAAATCCAAAGTTTTCAAATACAAACTATTAAAAAAAGCAGACAAGCAGCCTTTGCGAACACACTCGCACCATTTTCAGCTCTGTAGCAGTCATGTAAGATTCTCTGTTCATCTTAAAAATGTTTAAAGTGATTGAATCGCCCACCAAGTGAGCGATGCGGTCTTTTATCCATTTTTAGACTTCGACAAACATGTCGACTGCAAACATTCAGCGCTAGATAACAAATGTTTACGGCACCGAAGTAATGAGGGACAAAAAAGTTCGAAAATGGGTCAGGAAGTTTAAAGATGAACGAACAAACGTCCATGACGAAGACGGCTCAGGCCAGCCCTCTGTCTGATGCTTTGATGCAAGCAGTTGAAACAAAAATTCATGATAACAGGAGATTCACGATAACCACTCTTTCTGTGGGATTTCCCGACATTTCTTGGTCGGTGGTGTACAAAATTGAGGCTGAATACCTTAATTTGAAGAAATTGTGTTCTCGGTGAGTACAGAGACTACTCACAGCGGAATACAAAGAGAAGAGGTTTGCCATTCCATTGGACTTACGAGGAAGAAGGGAAGGACATGTTCAGTCGAATCGTTGCTGGAGAAGAAACATGGGTATCCCGTATCACCCCGGAATCAAAGCAACAGTCAATGGAATGGCGATACACTTCATCTCCCGTCAAGGTTAAAGCCAAACAAAGGCTGTCAAAGTGCAAGATTATGGCTACAGTATTCAAGGACAGGCGTGGTGTTTTGCTGGTAGACGACATGCTGTCGAAATGTTTTTTGCCCCTCCACGGTTACGCAAGGTCTCACACTTCTCTAATGACTCAGGATTTAATCGAATCTTTTAGCAGGGAGGTTTTGTGTCATGCACCATACTGCCTCGACCTTGCTCCGAGCGATTTCCACCTTTTCCATTAGCTCAAACACAGTCCTGGCGGGAAGCGTTTCATTGACAATGAAGAACTGAAAGCGGCCCTGAAGTCTTGGCTGTCCGACCAGGCGGCAAACTTGTTTGAAGAGGGTTTTTCAAACTTAGTTCTAAGGTATGACAAGTGCATTAATAAACTCTGCAAATATGTAGAAAACTAGGTAAAAGTATGTACAATCCTAGAATAAGTTTTCTGAAACAAAATATTGTCGTTATTTTTTTAAAAACAAACAGTTTACTTAAAAACAGCCCTTGTATATATATATATATATATGTGTGTGTGAGTATGTGTGTATATCGGGTGTTTCTAAAAGAATACCGCTTTGTAGTATTCCTTCCTTGTAAAATATTAGTATGAATGAATCATACATCGAATGAAAGAGCAACTGAAACAGTTTTGTTTGCTGACATGTGGGTGCATGTGTGCGAAATGTATGCTAATTTTTCTGCTTTCTTGCCGATCAAGGCGCTAGTAGAAAAACGGTGACTAGTAAACAGAAAACGTTTTGTGTTCTCCAGTTTGCAAAGACAGAATCTGCTATTACTGTGAAACGAGTTTTCCGAATTAAGTTCAATCGTCAACCTCCAAATGATAATAATATTCTTTTGTTGTATCATCAATTTGAAACCACAGACGGAACAACCAAGGCTGTTTCTGGAAACCAATTTTAAATGGCCCTGCCTATCTTGATGATGTACAACTATGGCTATTTCCCTAATTGGAAAAAAAGCTAACCAAATAAATTATTCGGCAGCAAGATGGTGCCCAGCCTCACTGGCATCTCTCAGTACACAATTGGCTGAACAACTCTTTATCCAACCAATGAATAGACCACAAAGGATCTCCCTATAAAGTTTGTTTTGTATGGCCTTTACATTTACCCAATCTGACGCCATGTGATTTTTATCTGTGGGGTTCATTAAGGATTGGGTTTACGTTACTCCGCTACCAGCTGATCTTCCAGAATTACCTCGGACACACTGAACAAAGTTTGGGATAAACTCGCCTATCGACTTGATGTGCAATGAATGGGGCTCACATTGAACATTTGTAAACTGTAAAACTCTTTCACGTACTCTTTCATGCACTGTATGAATTATACTTTTAACGTATATGTGATAGATACTATAAAGCGTTCAAACTCCGATAATCTTTTAGAAACATCCGGTATATATATATATATATATATAAATGTAATGACACTGAAAATAAAACACTTATATTAAATATCCAGTCCTATAATATTTTAATGTATCATCTTCTGTCCTTATTATGTTTAGCAATTGTCAAAACTGGGAAAGTGAAGTTCCTATTTTTCTCATTCCATCTACGAATAAATAGTTTACGAAATTTTGTATATTTGAACGGAGAAGCTGCTTTTGACTCGTCAAAAGGTAGCCATGATTTATGTTTTACTAACGGCATTAATAGCGAAAGGCGGAGAGTTAGCCCACGATAATTTATCACTTTCCAGATGTACCGGGCTAGACACCTTTATGGAAGCGATGAAGCGGAGTCGTAAAATGGTTGAAGCTATTCTCAAACTTCCTTTTTTTACTGAGTTATGGTACTGTGGAGTTGTTGAAATACGGTTATCTCTGCACAAAACATACAGAAAATTTGCTTAGAAAAACCATTTTAAGTATTTAATTCAATTTATCTAAAATTTAGCTGAAATTGAACTCCAATGGTCACGATACTAAACATACACCTCTTATTCAAAGGACATTCCATGCACATTCTTGAATAAATATTATACTTGATCTAAATTTGTAACAATTTGTATGGTGAAAAAATGCTACTCAGGAAATTTCCATGAAAATACTAATAGCCAGATACCTGCGTGTACACATTAAACTCAAATGTACAATTCGTGGGTAAAAGTGGTCTATATGAAATAATTATATTTTAATATGTTTATGAAAAAAATCACTCCCCCCCCCCAAAAAAAAACAAATAAGAAAAAAAAATGAGCATTAAATGTAAAACTAGTAATTATTAATTTGAGAAGAAATAAGTATATAGCGTTGCATTTATGATAAAAGTATAGAAGTTTGATATTCATGCAAATTTTCGTATGTTTATCATAAGTAGAATTAAGCATTGGAAAATTAGAAATATTATCACATGATATATATATATATATACATATATATACATATATATATATTTATATATATATGTATATATATATATATATATATATATATATATATATATATATATATATATATATATATATATATATATATATATATATATATATTAAGTTTATTATAAGAAAACATCTTAAAATATATCAATTTTAAATTATTTCTTTAATCGTTAGTATTTAAATGCAAAATTTTGCAAGTGAGAACACATATATTTTTTAAAAATATAAATTTTTACCTTCTATATTTTTTTAATTATTTAATTAATAATGAATTTTTAGAATTCTTAAAATCACAATTTTTAAAAAATCCCCTCGTTATTGCTATTTTTAATTTTTCAACCTATTTTAACTCTCTAGAGATACTTGAAAAGCTAAATTATTTTCTTAATGAGGTATGGATACTTCTAACGAAAGAGCATTTCAACATTTTGAACAAAATCCATAATATTTTGGTATAAAAGATACCGAACATGAAATATAAATTTATAACCATGGCTACTTATATTCGGAATTATCATTATATGAATAAAGATTTAAGCAAAATATAATGATATAAGCAAAACTGTTTTTGTGTCATTACAAATATATAATTTTGTTATTTGTTTATTTAATTAGCAACCAAGCGAGAGCAGCTAGTTAAGGAATATCATTAATCATAAAGAAAATTAAATTGCACACAAAAAATTATGGAGAAAATTAAAAATATCATTATTCAAATTGTTTTGTTTTTTTAATATTTAAACGAATATTTAAGCAGATGTAAGTAAAATATTCCCATGTACACTGAGGCATCTACATCAAATATGTCACATAGGTAACGAAATATTTTAAATCAAGAATTTATTCATATACAGAAATAAAATATGATACTCTCTTTGATAATAGTAAAAGAAAAAATCCTTCGCGAAATTTGGTAGAAGATTACTTTAAAATCAAAGCATAAAGCGTAAGGATATAACTACGACTATTCCGTTTTTCATAGAAAAGATCAAAAGAAAAATAGAGCGAAGAGATAAAGATATAGATATATCTATTCCCTTTTTGCACGATAGATTTTGGATCTCAAAAGAAAGTTTTGATAACTTCATCACGGTGTCATATTTTACCTTAAGGAATACAAAGAAAAAGCAAGGCGATGTTGATATATCCTCAAAATAAAACTAATTCTCTTGAGTGTTACAATATCTGCTTGAGTCACAGAAATGTTTCAGGGAAAAAATGTGTATCTGTGAAGAATGTACACATAATCCAGTTCTGGCAATCTCGAATCTTCAAAAAAAAAAAAAAAGTTTTAGTGTCGAATATCTGAAACACAGAAAGAACAACTCGAGAATAATTTTTTTTCGTACGTGAAGAGGTTTTGAAATCAAAAGCAACATTTACAGTAAATTCTAGTCTTATTTCTTTGTCTTTAAGGATTCCTTTTTGAATTATTTATTTCTTTTTTGAAAGTGTAAGAGAGACGTAAAAAAAGAGTGAACGTAGATCTGTTTTTGTAAATTAATGACAGCACATTGCTTTATAGATGGCTATTAAAAATTATATTTTAAAACACTCATTTTACATTATGCGAGCATTTAGCTTTATATCGTATACATATTGGCGTCGATAAGAAAAATTATGTCTAATAAGCACTGTAGCAGAAAATGGCTTCGTCATTTATTGAAAGTAAATAAATAAGGTGTTTAATTTATGTTAAGTTAACATTCCCATAAGAAAATGTTCTTTTTAATAAAAGTTATTTCGAGTAAGAAATGGAAAAATATAATTTTGTATAATTTCGTAAACTAACTTAAGTGCTGAAATTGGTTTGGATATAATTTTGTTGGATAAACTTTGATCAGACTTAAAAGTAATATGGATAAGAAAAAATTAAGGAATATTTAAATGTATTCAAAAATTAAATCGTTATACATATATATAGAAAGATTATGTATAAAGAAATTTATTCTATACATATTAATGGTTTTTAAGACAAGTCATTAGACTCAACTGTTTCAAAATATCTATTTTGAGTTTTTAATAATTCTAAAATCTCCAAATTGGGACAAATCCAGTGAAATAACATACATGCTATTTTATAAATTAGGAGTACGTCAAAATGACTTTTAAAAATAATCAGCTTATGTGCCCCGTTCACTTTGACAAATAAAAGTGAAAATATTGACCTTTTAAACCAAGGAAGCAGTTAAAAGCATCTACATTTTTTAATTAATAATACACAATCAACTGTATAATAGTTGCAAGTTTAATTGTTAGTTTGTTTGCCTACTTTTGGAGTGAAGTTTATGAATTTTATGAAAACATTACACGTTTAATGGTTTGAAATTTATGATGCGGGCGAATGTTTTTTGGTGTATTGAATAAAGGAGCCATCGAAATTTTATCATTATGCTTAAGATTCTTTTGTCTTAAAATATTGCAAAACTTGTTTGTGAGGAACTCTGTTCAAAATGTGAGGGAGTTATTCGCAACAGTGACAAAAAAAAGTATTGCAGTTACTTGTAAATTAGACATGATAGAAATGAGATTATATGTCATTAAATGGGGCAATTATTGCAAACAACATAGATACTAGGCAGATGACAGATGTTAAAATACCACTATGTAAAAATCAGCTTTTCACTAAAGTAATAGGAAAAGCAATTTCGTATCATCCAGTCCATCATTGGAAATCAAAGGGGAATCAAGAATATTTAAACATTAATTATATTTTAAATAATAAAGTAGTACACATAATTGTTTTTGACGAGGTAAGCATTTGTTCAAAAATTACTATTTTCTAAGATCCATAATTTTGAAATGGTGTGCAAATTTACTGTTTACATGTACTCTATGTTCCTGATATATAATTGGGTATATTGAAGCGACATTTTTGAAATATTCTTAAAGCATTTAGCTGGAATGCGGATAATCGTAACAAAAAATGACAATTCTCCATAAATTCTTAGTGATGCTCCGTAACAGTTTGTATTTGAAAAAAAAACTAATTAATATATTTAAAAAATTTCATTTCAGTACAAATATACGTGTCTAATTAATATATAGTCAAAATCTTGTATCTTTATAATCAATAGTTTCTGAGAAAAAGGTATTGGATGATACATCAAATGTGATGTCGTGGCGAGAAGCTTGTTACATACATAAATATACGTAAATTTTATATTTAAAAACATAAAAACACTTTTATTTTGGCTGTTTCAGAAATCATTTGTCCAGTTTAGAGAAAGTTTTGAATTTTGATATTTTTAGAAGTGTTTGCACTTGTGAACATACAAAATCCTGATAAAACATTTCAAAAATCATGTGCACTCAAAAAATTCGTATCATAACCCTATTGATGCATTTTTACATTATATTTGTGATGGTTTATGGTCAACTTCCATGTGGGTTGGGCATCAAAGCTGGAAATTCTATAAAGGTCGATACCGAAATTGAAGAAAATTATGTAAATGCTACAAAATATCTCGTTAGACAAAAACTAAAAATTCATATGTATTTTCTGGGCACTTTAAGTAAACTAAGAAGCAAGAAAGTCTTAAAACGCTTGATGTTTATTTGTTTAAGAAAATGTTTAAGAAAATAGAGCAAATACAGGCTGTAATTCATAATTTTTATTATGAAGTGTTATTTTATATTAAAAATGCAATTTTCTAAAAAAAACGATGCTTATATAACTGCGAGTACCTTTTTCTTAAAATATACTGCATGAATGTACCTACTACTTTTACTACATATTACTGTGAGATTTCTGATGTTTTTCAAAGTATTCGGCTAGACACCAGATATCAAAAACAAAAAATTAGAATTTTCAAAGAATTCGTAGTGAGGCTCATTAAAAAAGTATATTTTTGAAAACACTAAACAATATGTTTGAAAAATCTCATTTCAGCATAAATATAAGAGTTTATTAAATATAAAGACAAAATATGAAGTATTTACATTTAACAGTTTCTGAAAAAAAGGGGCACATAAAAAGCTCAATTTAGCATTGCCGGTACAGGGAGAACCAACTGCAACCTTAATTGAGTATCTACTTCCCTTGATTAAAATATACTAGTAAAAGAATGAGTTAGTGAGTATATTATAGCTATATATTATTCTTTGTCATAGAAATAAATGGTTTTTGGAATAAGTTATCGTAAAAAATATTCTTAAAAAGTGTTCTTTACGGTTCAGCAATATGTGTTTGCTCGCAATGCTATTTTGATGTTTCCTGTTTTAAATCCTTTTCCTAAATTGAACACATATTTTCTTTTATAGTAATTCAAAGCTAGAGTGATTTATTTTATCTCTTTCACAAAGTTTTTTCTTTTAAGATTTAATATTAAAAAAGTTTCAAATGAAGTGTTACAAAGAAACAAAAACATTCAAATGTTTTAATTGTTAAAGATCATGGTAATTTTAAGTTAGTTTCATGTTTCAGATTATTATATTAAAATTAAACACTATTCTAAAATTCCATTTGAATTTATGTTGCTCCGAGAAGAAACCGTAAATAAAAATGTTATAAGATTTTTCCCCTTGCAATTAAATTAATTGAACTAAATGCACATCACGTTTTTTTAGCGAGTAAACATCAGAATGGATATTTATCTTCCTATGTTTTTTTCAAGAAAAATCAGTTAAAATTTCTTCCCAAGACGTCTTAAAGCGAGACAAAGGATACAGTTTCTGACATATAATAAGGCTAGTTAATTAAATTTTAATGTCAGCTAATTTGTGGAGCTTGCTTCAGGGTGGTAAAAAGATAGAGAATGAAAGTGCAGGATTAGGGTGAAGGCTAACGTTTTAAGCAATGTCATTTTTTTTAAGAATGAAGTGGTAAAAGAATATGCTTTTGAGATTCTTTTTCAAATAATTTTTTTAAAAAGTTTGTTTGTCTTCCTTTCCTTGGAATATCTTTCAAATTCGAAAGGATAAAAAATAGTCTTTTTTTCTTCACATTCCTGGAAATTTTCCTTTGAAATTGCTCTTTTTTTCCTTTCATTTTTATTTAATTTTCATTATACAACGTAATATTCTTTAAAAGAGGGCTTAACCCCTATTCCCATTTTTCTTTGAATTCTTTATTTATCTAATTAGTCATTTTGACAAATTTTTTATTTGATTTCAAGGGAATGTATGTTGTATTTTAGCTTTTATTATCAATTCAATAAAAAATCAAAATTACATATCTTGAAAATAATGTGAATATCTATATAACGGGTAAAAATTTTTCTTCACTGCATATAAAAGTAATACAGTTGCTTTTTTATTTAAAAATATGCATATATATTTACGAATCTTTTCATTTACAACGATACTACATACCCAATTGTTACTTTTTTACTTCAATAACATTTGGCAAGTTAACATTCAAGAATTTATTTCAATTCACTATTATCACTCTAGTTCATTCTCAAAATTGAAATTTTCTCTAACGGTTTATCAAAAAATATTATTTAAAAAGTTCACTATACTTCAATCTAAAATTTTATCTTGTATCGTGTATCCTTTCATTATGTGTTAATCATTTTCTCAATATTCAAATTTAAATCTACTTTTAATACAAAAATTAAAGAAAATTTTTCATAGAGCATATTTACTACTGAATATATGTGAGTTATATTCAGTATTGAAAAATATAAAAAAATAATATAGGAAAAATACCAAAATGTTAGTTCTAAAAATAAAATATTCAAATTGTTGTTTTAAGGAATTAAATATTTTCTTCGAAAGGTTAAAGATATAGCACCTCTAACGAATTTATGCTCGAAATAAAAATAGAACGAAAAGTAATTCATTTAGCTAAATCATTTTATTTGATAGTTAAAGCTAAGCATTAATAATTATAAATGTTATTAGTTTACATTTCAAAGTCATATATGTTGTATGCATGCTGTCGTAAATAAGAATAATCTGAATGCAAGAAAAAAAATAAAACGAATGTTTTGGGATGTATGAAAATTTCTAAGTACCTGATTTAATACGAAACAAACCAGCATGAATCTGAAATTTTGGGATGTTTGTTAACTGGTTTATTTACTATGTTTTATTTGATTACATTACAAAATACTTAAAATGCTCCTTTTTTAAATATCTGTTAACTTTCCTTACATTATTTGAAAATATTGTCTCAACTAATAAAATCTTAAATAGAAATCTGAGATTCATATTAGATTGTTTCATTATTATGTGTCATTAATATATATTCATTTCAGAATAGTTCAATTAAATATACCTATTTGAAACGTCCGTGGTAGCCTATTGATCAAGGTATCGGATAATGGCTGACAAGTCATAAGTTCAAGCCTAGTACCACTAAAGACTCGTCCTGTGTATAGGAGCGATGCGCGTTAAATCTTTCGAAAGCTCAAACGTTCTCCCGTGGGTGTGGTGTGGTGGTTAGGACAGGGGGGGGTGCCAGCTCAGGTGTTGTCCTCGTCACTTGGCCATGATTCAAAATTTCGAGATCCGTCACCAAAAGCCTTGGTGTACATATTAAAAGCCTCGTGTGAATATTAAAAACCTTAATATTCACTCACTCACTCACCTATCTGAACAAACCTATCACCCTGATGATGATTGCGATTAATTTTTACATGGCTAGCATAGAATACCAGAAGCATTGGAAAAACGAATGAAACACCCCAACACACAGAAACTGAAATTCACAAATACTTGATGAAACGAGACCCCAAAGTGAAACGAACATTTCTTTCGATGCATCCAATTTGTGTTTGATTAGATGGAAGGCGTTTGACTTATAAAACAGGAAAACAGGATAATATCGTTAGATAAAATGCACATCGAACTTTTCGGGAGAAACTTCACGGTGTATTCAATTTCTTAGGGATGATACCTCCAACAGGAACACTAATACATAGAAGTGCACGGAAGTTAAGAATATTGTGGGGATATATATAACAATTTAAGTAACAATATTGTGGGTTCCAAGAACTCACACGTAACCAGTCTTTAGATGAGTATGACACTCCCAATATCTTGAAAAGCACCCTAGGAGAAAGATAGATGTATTGATTCATGAAATTTGCACCTTACTCGCTCTCTGCACGTGATTCTCAGTACATCACGTGCAGTAATTTCACATATTCATCATAACTTAGAGGCATTTTCCCACATTTTATGCTCTCATTTTCAGGCTGAAGTAAAGGCATCTAGGAAAGGAACTTTTGCGGGAAAACTGTTCCTGAATACTTAGCCTTAGCCTCTGTGGAGATAATTCGGCTATTGACACTTTTTTTTGTGCACAAGCGTTCAATTGCAAGTGACTTTTTAAATACTGAGGTTACTTTTCAGTACAATGTGAGGCAGTTTACGATAGTGTTATTGTTTTATATTATGTAGTTTTTGGGAATGGACTTAAAGAGATGCATTAAAACTGTGGTTCCTCATAATCCAATGACTAACATTTCTCTAAGTGAGTGTTTAGTTCTTTGAATACCAACAATATATTGTAAATTACTTGTTTCTAAATCATCCTTAGAGTGCAAGAAGACTATTTACGATATTTACATTATATCTGTATAGCCACCTGCAATTACCTGCTTACCTAATGTCAGTTACTTCTGATCCAATTTCTTTTCAGTGTATATAAAATACCTATTGTAAATACCACATTTTTTTCTTTTTAATTCAAATAATACTGTTTCCTATTAGTGAGAAAAATAATTATTCATCTAAAAAATCCATATAATGTTTCAATTATATAGGAATCATGTTATACAAAGTAATTTTCATAAAATACAACATATTGCGAAGTCTAGTTCAAAATTAATTAACCCCTTAACTGTATATTAAAAGTAAAGCGATTCACTAATTAGTGCGGCCATTTTTCACACAGGGACGCAAATGTAGTGTATGGGAAGAGAAATGAAAGACATAAATAAGCAAATATTTCTCTGAAATAAGTAAATCCTGAGCAAACACTCTTTAAGTCATTTTATTGCATTCCAAATCCTTCGGAATAATTTTACTGATAGCAGTGCAAAGAAAAGAATCGTATTTTGAAAGGAATGATATATATTTCTATGGCATTTAAAGCACCGGTTGATCAAGACGTATATATACGTTAGTGGCGATAAAGAGGATAAACGTTGAGATATTTTATCATCAAAAATTATTGGAAGGTATAAAATATCACAACAGAGTGTAAGAAGAATTATAATGCGAACATAAATTTTATGAAAACCCCTAAATAACTTAAATCGTTGGATTCTTTTGCTTGGAAATTATAACAAAATAAAAAAAAACTATCTTTAATTATAATCAAGAACAATTATATTACATCATTTAAGTTAATGCAATGTAAAATACTTAAACACATATTAGTTTAGAATACTATAATTCAAGTTTCATCAACCTGTTCCTCCTAATTTCATTCTGAAATATTAATACTTTATTAATCAAATGAATGGAATCGGTGAACTTACCATTGAGAACATGCACACTAATACTTGAGGCATCTGCATTTGACGGGCAGCAGGTGTAGTTCCCTGAATCTGAAGGTTGAGCGTTCTTGATAAACAGGCGGCTGATAGCTGTGTCTTGTCCGGCTTTATGAACCGAGATGTCTCCTCCAGAGGAATCATAATTGATCATTCGATCATTATGGTACCAAAACACGAAAACTGGAGGCTCTGGGCTTTTGCTAATGATGCAAGTCAGATTGATGGAACTACCCGTTTTGACGTACAGATCGGGAGCTTCACGTATTGAAGACTTAGGAACTGAAAGGGATAAACAAGATGGAAATGTAGTTCAAGGCTGTATAAATTGATTTAAATTATATGAAAATTTTAAAAATAAAAACAATCTTTTTAAACTCAATCTTAAAATATTGAGAATAGTAACCAAGAAGGGAGGTTTTTACGTCCTAAATATCATTTCATACAAAAAAAACTCTACGATTAAACCTAAGATGAACAGCTCAGTAGTTTTGTTATAAGAAATATTATTTTAACTACAAACTATAAATAATAAATCTTTCAAAGAATAGTTTTGTAATCAGTTGTGATGTTTTAAAATGCTCTAATCATACGATTTCGTCTCGTTTATAATTGTGCAATATTTATTTTTATTAACTGCAAAATACATAAACCACTTGAAAAACTTAGTAGAGCATTTGAAAAATATAAATAATTCATTTTTTTATCTTTTTAAGAATATTTTACTTTCTAATTTAGTATTGATACAATTATGTTGGGCTTATGGATGTAAATTAATGGAATGGATGGAAGTGGATTTTATCAGTATTACTTGAATGTATGCTTACTAGTATTACACTTACTTATTAAAAAGGATATTATTATATAGAGTATGGAGAAAGAAGGAAAAACTGAATGATTGACACTAATAACAACGAAACCCATTAATTAATTCATTGTATTCTTCAATTTTACAAAAAAAATTATTATCCTACTTCTTTTTTTCTTTTCAGGTTAAATGGTTGTCAATTGTTTCGTGGATTTCAAGAAGATTACAGTAAATTATAAACTAAATAAAATACATAAATAACTTCAGCCCAGATGTTAAAAAAATACCAGTAATTTAATTCGATTATTAGTACAAATATAATTTTGCATATGTACGTATAAAATTTTAAACTTGCCATCAAATGTGAGAAAGTTTTGTATTTTCATTGATCTTAGAAATAAAAGAAACTTAATTTTATAATTATCATTACATATTTTGGAACTACAAGCTATTACTTATGAAACATCTAGTCATTTAGATATAAGTATAAATTAAATTCGCTTCTGTAGAATAAGCAATCAACTTGTAAACCATTTACCCACACAATATAAACATATACATATATATAAAAAGCAAAAATATATATATATATATATATATATAAAAATAATATATATATATATATATATATATATATATATATATATAAATATTTAGTTTATAGTTTCTTTAGGTATCCGACTACTTTCGGAACCGTGATTTTGCAAAAGCGTATAAATGGATAATATTTAAAATATTTAGTGTCACATAGATTAAAAAATGTGTATAAAACTTTTTAAGAATAGTAATACAGTAAAAATTATTTAAGTACAATATTTGGACAAAAATGAATATAGAATGACAATTTTTCAAAATATTCTCTTTTTGTGAAAAAATGCTTCTATTATATTGCTATTTTGCTTGTATATAGCTCAGAACTCTCTGTACAAAGGCTGAACTAGAATATTTGAAATACATAACTTAGAAGTGGGTTTATCTATGTTTTACGACAACAGAGGAGAAATTTTAAGAAAAAGCCGATAATTATTTCAATTACGTGTAACTCGGAAAATTATGTGAATTTTTCAAAACTCATTGTTGAACATCTGTACAAGAGGTCTGAGCTATACACAGGCAAAATATTATTATAATAGACGTATTTTTCACAAAGGAGAACATTTTGAAAAAGGTTATTCTAAGTTATTTTTGCCAACATTTTGTATTTAAATAATATTTTTTTTGTCAAAAGGTCCTTAAAACAATTTTGTGCATGCATTCTAATCTAAGTGACACTAAATCTCATGAAAATTATTCATTTATGCGCTTGTTTAAAATCACGGTGCGGAACGTAGTCGAATACCTTAAAAAGTGAATTCCTTGACTGTTCAACATCTCCTTCCGAACTGCAAACTCACTTTAAATACAGCCAATATATGTTAAATCTCCTGAGTTATAGTCAAGTGGTGACTTTAACACCTAATTGGCCCACCACTCTCCACATTATCATCACATTATTTTGAGCATTTTCAATCTTTATAAGTTTAGTGGATATCAGTTTTGATAAACATTGATCTAGAATACGTAGGGATCGAATAAGTTTTTTATCAGTTAGGTCAGTGCTTCTCAAAGTTGCAATAATCGTGACCCGATATTCAATCATTATTTTCATTGTGCCCCCATACAATAACATTGTACTGTATTCAATAAAACTATACTTTGAACCTAAAGCTACGATACGACTTTAACCTCTTAAGCCACCTTTATATAAGCTCCCTTTATATAAACGTCTCGCTAAGCCAAAGCCTTTATTTCTCCAGGCGTATGTATACGTATTTCTAAAGTACAATTTTTTCTGTGAATTCTATCCGTAAAATTATTCCAAGGCTTTGGAATGCAATAAAAGGACCTTGACAATGTTTGTGAAGGATTTACTTATTCCAGATTATTTTTGCTCCTTTATTCCTCCCCTCCCAATACATCACATACGCGTGCCTACCTGGAAAACGGTTGAAATTGGGAATCGAATCGTTAAACTTATGATCGTCAGTCGAGGTTTAATTATAAACCGTACAAAATTATCAAGATAAGTGTTAATTTTGGTTACAAATTATATATATTGCAAACCCATGGGGGTATAATTTTTAAAAAAAATTATACTTTTTTTTTTCAAAATATTTTTACACATATATAAAACAGCACACAAAGTATAGTGAACCTATTTTTTTAGCAAAATTTTAGAACAGTTTCCGTACAAAAAAATTATAAAACTTTGAAATTTGGAAAAAAATTATTTTTCTGCTTTTTTTATGCATAAAACCATTTTTTTAAAAAAATTAGGCACTATTTTAATAGAAAAAAATTAGGATCACTATATGCAAAGGCATTTTTTCGAGAAGTATGGGAAATCTGGAATCATATAGTGCAATAGTTTTTTTAATTGCACCTAAATGCAAAAAAAATATGCTTTTGAGAAAAAAAGTGAAAAACTCTAAAAAAAAATGTTTTCACATATTATACACTTGATTAGTATTTGCTTGCCTATTTTTATATGCATAATAATAATTCTTAATCATTTTCTAGAGTTACAAATGTAATTTTAAATTCATATCGTTTTTTTTCCATTTGTTTTAGTTAACATGAACATAATTTTCGAGATCTTGTAATACTTACATGTAGGTACCATTTCTTACAAAAATATTTCTTGAATATTCAAAAAATATTACACATATATATAAAGCAACATGTGATCCAGTTAACATAATGAACCGATTTTTTAATGAATTGAGTGCATAATTTCTTTAAAATAATCATAAAACCTTAAAATTTTGAAAATTTTAATTTTCTTTTTGCACATATAAATCTATTTTTTAAAAAAATTAGCCATTATATACCAAAACATGTTTCGTTAACTCTATGCACATGTATCATGTTTAGATATATTTATTATTCATTCAAAAAAAATCGAAAGTTTATATAGATGAAACACAGAAAAAACACTACGCATTTAAAATATGTCAAAAGGGGCGTGGTCATTTGTTTTCATTTTTATTTTTCATATTTTAGAGCTATTTTATCAACAAACATATATGCATTATACATGTTTAGATTCAGAAAAATATGCACCATTTTTAGAACGAAAATTGAAAAATCGATTTTTTCAAAGTATATGATGTCCTGGTTCTCTTGAGGAAAAAAAACTGCAAAAAATGCTTACATGTAAATTTTTAAGTATTTTTCTGTACCTTGTACATTGTCTGCAATTACAATATATCTTGACCTATTAAAACTACTGAAGTATCTTTGATATGATTAAGTTTAGCATATTTCTATATTTCATGATATTAATATCCAAAAATTTATATGTTTAAACAAATTCATAAATTCTTATGTAATTTAAATGCTAGTACATTTTAAATATCACGCATAAATTGTTTTTCATAAAAAATGGCTCCACATAGCATTGTTTTAATCAAAATTCTTTTTTTTCCTTAGAATTTTTGTATTTATATTCTTATGTTCAGGTAACTTGAATCGAACACTTTAAAGTTTGGTAGAGTGTATTTGAGAAATATGGAAATAATATATTGAGCTTAAGTTTTATTTTAATATGTTAAAGTTTAAAAATTATATAAAATAAGACGCAGATTTTTAGCAATTTTTCAAATCTAAATTCATTGAAAAAATTCATGCAAAAGATTATTTCTTAAATTTAGTGCCGTAATATTTTCTGTTATATTTTTATAAATAATTTATCAATAATGCTACCAAAACATGTGATGCATTTATCATTGTTTAACAAAATAAGAAAGAAAACACTCAACTTAAATATAATATAATCATCGTTAAAATATTTGCAAGATTGTTATGATATGACGTTAAGATAGAGAGCTAATACTTCATGTTTTAATTATATTAATGCAACTACTACCTTATGCTCATAACAAGTTTTAAATAGCAGGAACAATCAAGCAAATAGATTTAAATAATGTACACTTAAGCAAGATACTTCTTTATGAACTACTGCCAAATGCCTTTTCTCCTCGTTGGCAGCATTTATCGTTGTTGAGTTGTTGTAATCATTATAGTTGTTTCATATAGCGTGTTGATGCATCAGAAATTTCGGCACAACTTCTCTTATATGTGTGTGTGTGTGTATACCCCCTCAACTTTAAAATAGTCAATTCTATTTAAAAATATTGTAATGAATTAAAAATTTGTAATTTGTGTGAGTCGTAAGCAATTATTATTCATTTATTTAACCATTGTTATTATGGATGTATGCTATCAGCTCAACGATACGTTTTGCACTTTGAAAACGCTGTGTTTAGTAAAATATAGAATTCAAAATTAATAGAATGAGTTATTTCATATTTCGTTTCCTATAAGCCATTGACTTTGATTTCAATCTGAATTGGTAAACCATATCATAAGGTTTATATTAAAATATAATATTATAGTTATCAAAGTCATGTCGTTTATCGAGAAACCCCACTTCAGAAAAAAAATCATCAGAGTTTACTAAATAAAAATTAATACTTGGCTTGAAAAAAAATGACTCAATCCAATATCAAAAATATCAAAATATTTTTTAGCCAATAAGCATTTTTATTAAAAATTTGTTTCTATTAAAATGTGTTTTATTTCTTTTACAGCACATAATTTTATTCCAATTTAATACTTAATGTTAAGTTTTTGAAGCATAATCCCTGAATTTTATGAATAAATACAGGGGAAATTTGTAAAAAATATTAAGTAAAAAAATTGGAATACATAATATAATCTGAATACAAATAATCTTCAATCACATTTAAGAAATTTAGATTTTTTATATTTCATTTTTAAATATATGATAATTATTTTTTTAACTTTTGAATTTATAAATGTATTTTAATTTTAAAATCAAGAAAGTAGCATTTTAAAGTATTTATTGAATCAGGTGATTAATATTTACTTATATATATATATACAACCTTATTTGCAGAAAAATTATAACAGGAGTTATTTGGAAATAATGTAATTCGTATATTTAAAAATAAACGCAATGTCTCAAGTTTACCTTTTTCAATTTAAAAAAGAAGTTATAAATTCTATGGAAACCACTGAAAACAAATAATGAGGAAGTTTTTAGGTTAGGTTTAATTATAACTATACGAAATAATTTTTAGTAAGAGAAAACCACATTTTATTTTTAATTCTTTAACACTTTGCAATTTGATTTCCATAACAAAGTGACTTGCCTGTCATATGTATATACTTACGTTTTCGTTAAGAAACTTTCTAGATTCATAAAATTTAAACGAAAGTAGTTATTATATTTGTTTGTTCATCATGAATTAACTCTTTCTCAAAATAAAAATCCAAAACATTTCCCCCATCGTTAAGATTCTTCTCCATTTTCAATTTGAATATACTAGATATATTTAATTTTATTATTAATGATACTTGAGAATATTTGCTTCAAAAACAGTGAATAAATTAATACTTTAATTAATGTAAATTCCAGTATTATGCAATCTACGTTATGAATATAGTTTATTATAAGAAATTAAAATTTTAATGTTAAAAAAAAATTTTGAACTGCATTTTGATTTATGGAATAAATGTTTCAGTTTGTGTTTAAATGGGTGATGAGAAAAATAGATAGAGTTACTAAAACACTTAAATAAATATTATTTCCTTTCAATGTAGATTACATTAAAAATAACATATCTAATGAAAGATTTTATATTGAAGCATTAAATTAACAATATTTCATCACATGAATGCAATCATAATTACTTATTCATAGTAAAACCTTTTTACAACCTAAGTAAAAAAAAATACTTTTAAAATGTATGCAATACTTTTTACTAAAGTTACTTTATGACGAGACTATTTGATTTAACTTTTATACGTTCTTCCATAAATATTTATTCAATTTAAACTTTTATTGAGACATATTTTAAATAACTAATTTAAGTATGTTGACATAAGTATTTCATTTAAAATGGTAATAATCTTAGGGGATTCATTAACACTAGACAAGCGAGTATTAAATAGTCATAATATATATTTTTTAAATATTTGAAAAAGAATTCACTCCATGTCGTAAAATAAATAATGTTACTTGTCTATTACACATGCAATTCATAAATTCATTCTATGACATAGAGTGAAAATAGAATATCCATTCTGAATACATAAATTTCTATTTTAACGTCCTTTTAAAATGGATAAATCAAAAGCTCAGATGGATAGATAAATCGAAACCATTAAATACAATTACAGAATGCGCCTTAATTCTATATTTTAAACATCAATAGAATGCATAAAATCCTATGACTGGAATATCATAGAGTTATTTAGGAATTAGTATGAAAAGTTAGAATGCAGTGATATTCCAGTAAATCATCAGTTAGCTCAACAAATTATTCATTTCTGAATTTACAGTAACAACTTTCGCTATATTTTATGCAGCAAAGCTAGCCATTATTGAATACAGCTGATCCCAGCTTTCAAAATGTAGCATTCCTATTAATTGATGAAATACTATTACAAGGATACATGAAACGCTAATAGATCGTGTGAGCAATTTGAAAACAAATCAAGTACTGTATATTTCCATAAGTGTTTATTTAATTTATAAATTTTAGAATGGAGCTAAAAATAGTTAAAAAAATAGTAAGGAATTTAAAACAATGCATTTGGGATTTTAAATTCAGATTGTTTCAATCGTACTAATATTATATTTGATATAAACGCCTTTATTCCCTTTAGTATGTCAAATAATTTTTGAAATTAATAAAAAATCGCATAATAATGACGAGTCTTCAATATTGTACACTGGTCATCAAAATTAAAGGAAAATAAGAAAAAAATATACATACTATAAGTTAATGGTGCAACCAATGCCCAATACAGCAATTATATATGTTAATTAAATGCAATGGAACTCAAGTTTTCACTTCAGCGCTTCCTTTAGTGCTGGGAATGTGCGAATTCGGCAATTGACAATGTGGTGCGCAATGGGTGTATTTTGGAATTCTGACCTATAATATTGTTTAAAGTGAATGTGGTTTCTGAGAGTAATCGGCATTGGACAGTTATGGCGCAATGGAGTAATTTAAGTGGAGTTCATAAGTAGCGAATAATTGGTAGAATGGAGATTAAACAAAATGAAGGTTGGTACAGATTTGTGAATATTACTCAAAGTCAGGAGCTGAAAATTGCACATTTAGAAAAGTGGAGCACAATTTCTCATTACTTGATCAACATTTTAGTAAGGTTAACGAAATCAAAATATGATATATATCTGAATTGACCACAAACCATATTGAAGAAAAATTATTACCAATCAAATTTGACTAAATTGTTCCTTTTTTAAAGAAAATTCCATAAGTTTTGCTTTTATTTCAATACTTTGCAAATAATCAACTGTCACGCTTTGTAATTTGTGTTAATTAATCATTTTGTACATAATAATAGTATTTTTTATTAAGTAATAGTTGCGTTTTATTTTTCTCACTATTCTTTAACTTTCACGGCACGTTTATATTTAAAGTACCATCTTGATTTAATTTTTATTCCATTTTATCGAAAATTTGAGCCAATGTCTTCTTTTAGAAAACATATTCTCCTTAAATGTAAATGTTGAGGTATTTGTAACCGGTTTCGACAAAAACTTGTCCACTGCTTAGAAAGCATTCAAAAGACAGCTATAACTTAAATAAAATTAAAGTTTCATTGCAACAAATTCCAAGAGCTGAAGATTTAACATATGCAACGATTGAAAAAATATCCCAATATCCCGTTTATACATCTTATTGGATTATTCTCCCTGTAATCCATTTCTTTTACTTCTGAATTATACTTTGTCGGAAGATTTAATATTACAACTATGTATGGAAGACCAAATCTGGTACCAATATATTTTCATAAAGTCAGCAGATCCTCCATAAATAAAACACGGCTATTTCTGCATTCCGTAAGAAACGTATACTGCATAAACCTGTACATGTAACATATCCATCCTTAGAAACAGAATGTATTCTTTCTTTTAAGGAAAGAAGTAAATACATTCTTGAGCAGAAGAGTAAATGAGTCTTATCTGAAATGTAAGTCTTCCACAAATAGTTTAACAAAATAAGCTCATAAATATCTCCAAACGTGATTTAATTCCAGAGGAGTCAAAGCCTTCGTGTAACCGAAAATGCACAATAGATTTATTTACGCTTTACCATCACGGAAAAGAAATTTGTTTCTGATGGTAAACAAAATTGATTTCCTTCCATTTTTTCCCGTTCACTCCATTTTGTAAAGGTGAAGGAGGACAGATTTAAAGAAATGTTTCACGATGCTGCCTCGTTTCACACGTGATAGGGTGCAAAGGCGTTTCTACCGTGGTTGGAATAGTGTGCAGGTTATTTTGATTTTCTAATGGAACTCCTTTTCCTCTTTGATTTATGGGAAGTACGTGGGAAAGAATTGGATGTTGAGTGCTCATTTATTTCGATCGAAACCAAAGTTCGGGTTTAGGGAGGAGGTGAAGCGTTACTTCCATTGACGTAACATCACAAATTCTCCACGCCTGTCTGGAAAAATAGCGATTGCATTATAATAATCACTACTACGTTAAAGGGATTGTTTCAGTTCATACAAAGCTATACAGTTTAAAAATCCAAAGTATTCTTTTGAGAAGGAGTTTTCACTAAATTCAACGCCACAGTTTGATTTAATATGAATAGCTGGTTCGTATACTCTTGTAGGAAACCAGAGGGGAAGCAATGATGAAAATTCCGTTCTAAAGTAACAGACTTCCTAAGAAAATCGAGTGTTCTTTTCTTATTTTGAATTTCTGTCTGAAGGCTACAAATCTTTTCTTAATATTAAAAACATTATAGAGAATAAAATAAAATAAATATAAATAATTTAAGAAGAAAAAAACATGAATATCTCTTCAAGACAAAGCTCGCCGAATCATGCGGATTTGTGTGTGGTACATAGTCTTATCTCTTTAAGACCCGAAATGTTTTATCTTTAAATATTACATTCTTCTGGTTATTAACACTGCGGTTACCGCAAAGACACTAGAAAAAAAATTACTAAAAAGTGTTGGGTCTTAAAGGGGAGTGTTGAGGGGTTTTGTCTTAAAGGGATATTCCACAGTTGCTTTCCAACTAAACATAATGCATTTAAATAAATCTTTACAATAATCTACATGCAAATTATATTGTTTATTTCCTTATCTCGCAGACCGGTTTGTAACACCATAGCCAAGTGAGCTTTGTAATGTTCACATTAACTAGTTTATCCTCTCATTAAAAAAGAAAGAACTTACAAATATTCCTTGAGGTATATACCTTTGACCCTAAAATTTATATTAAAGAGTGGTTTAAACTTAAATTGATATACACACTGGTATTTTTCACTTCTTTTATTTATTTATTTTTTTGCAAGTGCGTTAATTACATATATCACATATTTTACACTTTTTTTAAATAGTACACAAAGTATATCGTGCTAAAAGTTTTTATTATTACATATAGATTATAGTATTTATAGGAAATATTATACAGGTATTTTAATGTAACGATAATAGCAAATTTTATCTTCCTTAATTAGATGAAATTTGCTATTATCGTATTACAGTGATTAATAGGGTACTTGCAGTGTTATTGATAAAAATCAGTCCTGTAAAAGTTATTCTTCATCTAATCACTAAACAATTTAATATTTTAAGTATGGTAATAATTTTTAAATTATTTATTTATTTTTATATGTAAAATTTGATATGGATGTTATATCATTCTGTAGGAAATCTAAATGTATCAAGACTCCAATCATTAAAGAAAACGTTGGACAAAATGCACAAGTGACATTTAGAAGTAAAATAAAAAAATAAGTAATCGATTATATGTTCACTTACATTGTCCAATCAGGCATTAATGCATTTTTTTTTATAAACACAAGACTATGAATACAAACTTTCCATTTTTTTTATCCTTTTTGATGAAGTGAAATATAAATTTCTATCAAATGAGCAAAGGTACTGAGTTGCTGCTCCCCATCTGAAAAGATTTTTACTTCGAATAATATTAAACAGTGTGGGATGTAACCATTCTATGGTTATAAAGAATATTCAAAGTTATAAAACTACAAGAATCATTTAAGTCAAAAGCATGGACTCGTCACTAAAAAGTTTCTTCAGAAAAGGATGGAAATGTTTCAGAGAGGACTTCCCTCAAGATCTTGATTGAATGAATCGAATATTGGGGTTGGGTGAGCTTATCAATATACAGTGGTGGCAAAAAGTCCTGAACACACTCATTTTTTACCGTAATTATTATGTTTGACTTCATTTTTCGTTGTGAAATTATCGCACTATCTTAAATATTGCTATTCATTTTAATGTATTTTTATGCTGATTTCAAATCTACTACTAGTTTCTTAATGACTAAAATATTTTTTGTAATAAAGCTGCCTGAACACAATAATGTGAAATATGTGCAGAATAAAACAATATAGAATAACATAATATGCAAAGAAAAATAACACGAAAATTGACATTGACAAATACGGTGTATTTAATATATATAAGCATTTTGAAAATTACATTGTTGTCACATGTTAGAAAATCAATATTTTATGGCCCAGCCGTTTACTTTAATTACGGCTCAACATATTTTTGGCATGGAATGCACCAATTTCAAAAGAAGATCTTTCGTGACAATATGGTTGAAGGAAAATATTAAAACTTCAATTAATTAACGTTTGTTTGAAGGTTTTTTCTTTGAAATTTCATAAACAATTTTAATCCTTAAACTCTCTATCGGATTAAGGTCGGGAGACTGTCCTGGCCAGTTCATTCTATTCACAGTATGGTCTTCCAACCATTTCTGGACTACCTTTGCACGATGGAAAGGGGCGTTGTCGTCCTGAAAAATCCATGACTGATTCCTCAAAAGGTCTCTCGCACTTGGTAGCAATTTATTTTGTAGTATTTCAATGTAATCCATGGCTTTCACTGTTCCGCTAACGATGTGAAGTCTTCCAACACCATGAGAAGACATGCAACCCCATACCATCACTTTTGTCAGGTACTTTACTGTGGGCTTCAGACACTAGGGGCTGAATTCCTCATCAGTGCGTCGTCTTACATAGGCACTACTTTGGTTGCCAGAAATTCAAAACTGACTCTCGTCACTAAATATTATCTTTTCCCAGTCTTTAATAGTCCATAATGAATGTTCCCTTGCCCACGTCAATCGCATCTTGCGTTGAAATTCAGTCAGTAAAGGTTTTGGGCGCGCTTTACAGCCACGTAACCCAATTTCGAGCAGTCTTCCTCTAACAGTTCTTGGGCACACACTCACATTTGATGTCAAAGTCCTTTGTTTCAAAATTTGAGAGGAATTAAGCTTTCTGTTTGAAAGAAATAACCTGTCTTCGCATAAAGATGTTTTTCTTAGTCATCCTGATCGCCCCCTGTCCGCAATAAAATTTGTTTCAGAAAATCTTTTCAAAGTTCTCACAACAGTAGAAAGGCCACATGGTACTTTAGCAGCAATTTGGTACATAGAATAACCTTCTTCCTTCAAATGTATTATTTTGTACCTTTTATTCTCAGGCAGATATGAAAATTTAGCCATAATTCCAATATTTTCCACAAACGCACTTCAAATTGCTTTCAATACACTATTTTCCACAAACGCGCTTCAAATTGCTTTCAATACACTATTTTCCACAAGCACACAACTGCATTCAATACACTATTTTCCACAAGCACACAACTGCATTCAATACAATAAACCACGTTTCACCTTTTTCTTTCAAACCTTTATCGCTACTGCTCTCTGATTGGTTGAAATAATGGAGCATTTCATTGGTGGAAAACATACTCACTCATTCTTACAGTGAACTTATGCTTACTTGTCAAGGTTTTTTCAACATATCAATGAAACTATTTGCTTTAGATGAAATCTACAAACAGATTTTAAATCAGCATGAAAAAATACATTAAAATCAATAACAATATTTAAGATAGTGCGATACTTTCATAACAAAAAATGAAGTCAAGCACAAAAATTATGCAAAAAAAAGAGTGTGTTCAGGACTTTTTGCCACCACTGTAGCTTAGCTTGTATGAAGTGGGATTTGTAGTGATTCAATGAAATATAAATAGTTAATATCAGAGAAATACGAAAATGAGTATTGCTGTGGAGGAAAAATAATACAATAGTACCGAAAAACTGAAAAACAATACTTTTTTGAGAAGATTTATTTATTTATCTAGTGGAGCTGTATTTCTCACCAATATACATAAGAATACACGGAGGGTAAAGGTTAAAACAAGAATACATGCTATAATGAAACACCTCCGTCATTTAAGATGGATACATGTGGGGTTGTAAATGCGTTTAAAAATTACAAAATTCACTGAAAGTCACAAAGTACTTTAAGACACTAAACAACAAAAAAAATGCTATCAATGTGCACGAGATTTTTTCTCCAATTCGGACTTTCCTTTTCAGGATGATACTGTTTACTTCCATCTCTTGAAAAATTAGTTTCAGAGCAATTATTTTGTTGCGAGTTGTTTACGTGTTTCGAGTTAACCTCAGGAAGAATCTATTGTTATGGATTGTTTGATTGATTTGAGAACTTAGTTTTACGAAGGGACCATGATATAAGCAAATTAGGATTTCTGTTTGAAGATAGTTGAAGTGGAGATGGGCTGAAAGTTGAGATTTCAAAAGTAAGATGAGGTTTTTCTGGTTGTATGTATAAAATATATGTGATTTTGATTTGATTTTAAAATTAGAATTGTGAGCTAGATTAAAACTCACAAAACTTCATGTAAATGTTATCTCAAATTATTTTCGAGTTCGAGCAAGCTTGTCTGTAATTCGAATATTTCTGTAAAAGTTAAGTAAGTGTTTATTGTTTTTTCTTTTGAATTATAGAATCATCTAGATTACTGACATTCACCCCTACTGATTATTTATCTCGTTAAAATATTAAAATAATAAATAAACAACAGTTGTTGTTTCTCAATGTCACTTGATCATTTATCCTCAAACACTAATGCAATCTCCGGTCTGTTTCAATTTCAAAGCTCAAATTGGGTAAACCACGTTAGATATAGCCAGTTTAAAAGTTGTGTTGAAATGCTTTTCTAGAAAATTCAAAGAAAACATTTTATTAAAAAATGAAATGTTTAAAAGTTTTATCCATTCCTAACGTGCATAGCTACTGTTAACTCTTAGGAAAATTCTTCACTATCTTTTATAAAAGTAAACTTCTTAGCAAAACTTTTACAAAAAATTGTCGCAATTAAGTATACAAATAATTATTTAACATAAATTAAATATATATTAATAGTTATTAATTCCTCCATTTTGTATTTTATTATTTTATCTACTTCATCACTGATAATCATCAACATGCTTCGGAAAATTTTAAGTAATTATGTAAGTATTTGTGGCATTTAAAATATTTTCCTCGTGAACTTTTGTTATATTATATGATATACACTAAAATACTTAACTGTTTTTAGATTTCTAAATTCTTATATTATGTTGAAATGATTTTATAAAAAATGTTAGAAATCAAGAGAGTCACCTAATACTTCTAAATAGTATTGTGTATTAAAATAAGTTTCATAGCAAGTACTATTCAGTGAGACAACTGATATATATTCTATTTGTAATAAGTTATTTTTTTTAATATTTATATTGGGCTAATGTAACCAAATAAGTTGAATTATAATAATTTATAGTTAAAAAACAATAAAGCACAATAGGCGAAAAAGATTACCTCATTTTGTGTAGAGTATTCTTATATATTAATTAGTGCCATCTACAGAGTAAGCACATGTTGCAAAAATGGTTTTAATAGTAAATATTTTAAAGTATATCGTTAAACATAAGAAATTTCAATAAATACGTAATACTTTCTTTCTTTTCTTACCTAGAACAGTAAGATTCACAAAGAAGCTTATTAAGGGGTGTGTATTGACTTGGCACTCATAAAGACCCTCATCTGCCAGCTGAGCCAGCTTGATTTGTAGCATCCAGTCGTCGGAGCGATCCATATTTACGGCCACAAATCTATCGTCGGCAGTGTAGGTGTGCAAGGCAACAGTCAAGACGTGAAAATCTCTTCTTCGGATCCAGGAGACCTAGAAAAAATGTTTCGATATAAATTAATAACTAGGTAGAATGTAATAAATATGTGTATAAGTTTCTTAGCATTATTGAAATATCTTTCAGTTTTGATAAGTATGGTATTTTAATGTAAGGGTAATTATTTTCTTAAGAATTACCATTTTTATTTCAATCTAAGCCAAATTCGATTCTTAGCAGTATTTTAAATCTTTAAATTGTTTTGTGAACAATAAGAAAACTATGCAAAATCGTTTATTGATATCTGATAATTACGAAATTTAAATCATAATAATAAAATGAGAACGAAAAATAAATGAATAAATAATTTATTTAACCAATATCAAACACTTTGATATACATGCATAACCATATAATTGCTCAAACTGTCAGCATCATGTTCAATCCCCTCCCAACGAATTTTTCTGCCTTCGATACTAAACGGCACGCGATTTTCAGTAGCATTAACATTGGGAAAAAGGGCGGCTTTTCTTATTACTTCATGTAATACCATTACATGAAAATAAGAAAAGGTTTAAAGGATTAAAATTTTAAATATTTAAATAGCAAAATAAATAATATGTTTCAGTGTGAATGATATAGAATATTAATAATAAAAAACAAATATATAAGACGAAAATGTAAATTAAAGAAACTATATATATATATATATATACTCAGGAACATTGAAAATAGCGACCGAAGAAGAAATCATCGGATTGAAATGAAATTTTATACACATAATGACACAGATGAGAGATTCACTTGATCTCAAAAACAAGACAATTAAACGAATACAGGGTGTGCAACGACAAAAATACTGGGAAACTTCAACGGTGCGTTGGACCACCTCCAGCTGCAATACATGCCGCCACACGGTCCGGCATTGAGTTGATTAGACACCTTATGTTGTCCTGAGGCTGATGGGCGCACAAATCTTGAACAGCCAACTCTAAATCATGTACAGAGTGACACGATGGCATCTGCCGTTTTAGCTGATCCCACACGTGCTCTAGAGGGGACAAATCGGGGGAGCGTGCCAGCCATGGAAGAGTCTGAAAAGGACGTAGGAATTCTTGAGCAACTCTTTCTGTATGCGGACGAGTATTATCTTGCTGGAAAATTACCCCTGGGAGACCATTTAGGAAAGGTCCTACATGAGGTCGAAGAATATCATCAACGTAACATTGGCTCGTTAAGGTTCCACGCATCACAATTAAAGAGGACCGGCTATCATAGGATATGGGCCTCCAGACCATTACACCAGCTGTGCGGGCAGTGTGATGTAGAACATTGTGGGCAGAATTTTACCGCTCATCAGGGTGCCTCCTAACCCGTACACGGTTATCATCTGTCCCCAAAACAAACCAGGATTCACCACTAAACACAACCTTTTGCCAATCTGTGACATTCCACATTGATCTTGCATGGCAACATTGTAGACGCAGTTGCCGATGTTTTGGTGTTAAAGAGAGTACACGGAAAGGGCGCTTGGATTTAAGATTTGCATCTGCAAAATGTCTGCAAATTGTTTGTGGAACAGTTGCTACGCCTACGTCTGCTCGTATCGTTGAACGAGTCACTGTGGGGTCCATAAGTGCTTGCTGCACGATCCTTTGATCCTCTCTCCTCGTGGTCTTCTTGATCGCTCCAGACCCGGTTTTCCGCGCGTGGGTACCTTCTTGTGTCCACTGCTCCCAACTATTTCTAACGGCACACTCTGAGCGATCCACTTGTCCAGCAACACAGCGCGTCTACCAGCCTGCAGTTTTCATCCCCATGATCAGGACTCTCTCAAACTCGCTTAACTGTGAGAAATGTCTTCTAGCACGTTTACCTGGCATGTTTCGCTTACCAAAGTCTTCCTACAATTGGCGGGTTATCGTCACGTTTATGAATCTTCGAATTTGTGCTGGCTTATATAGCACCCTCTTCCTGATTGTAGTGCCACCTCGGCGTGTATGAGCATGCGTATTGGCACAAAACTTGGATCATTTGCATATCACATTACACCGTACTTATTTGCAAAGTTTCGCGATTGTACTTAGCTTCCTTCTTGTGTCGCTATTTCCAATGTTCCTGAGTATATATGTATATATATATATAGAGAGAGAGAGAGAGAGAGAGAAAAAGAAATTGCAATAAAATTATTCACCATATGTAAAGAAAATTAATGAAAATAATTGTTCATACTTAAACATTATATTATCTTCCCAGTATTATGCTTTAAAGGAGCACATTACCCTAAAAATGAACAAAATAGCAACTTGTTTTGCATTTTCTTTTTACTGATGACATTTCTAAAAATATTTGATGAATATTTTCTTTTTTTCTTTTTGCTACCTTATTTATCGAGTTACCATTTAAAACAGTATGTGTAAACTAGACTTAGATAATTGAAATTAGAACTCGCGTGGCCTCTGCTTAAAAGGCAGAAGGTTTCATCAAAACTTAAAATGTTTTAATTTACTTGTATGAGTTTTCATAAACTCGGTACTTTAATTAAAAAAGAAGTGGATCAAACTCCACTTGATTTTATTCTCGAGAGATGTTAACTTCGTTATATTTGTAATTTATTTTAATTGGAAACTAATTATTTAATGTAAACCTTTGAATTTTTTGTAGTTATTCGTATAATTCATGTTGAGAGCAACCACTAATTCATTCCATTATTCCTGGATGTTTTTTAAATATTTATCTAAATGTTTGTTTTTTTATAATTATTAAGTGTATATTTTAACTCTCAATCCAAAATGAAAACGTTCAAATTTTTCATCAATGAAAATTTTCTGTTTAACGCTTAAAAATATATGTTTCAGCACATTAATGCAAATGAGTCTTCACAGCGTTGTTTTGAAAAAGTTCATAAAATTTTGTGTAACAAGAATTAGTTAGTATTGCACTTTGCAATAAAATTTGTAAATCCAATGTTGTAACGAAAAAAATGATAGTAATAATTATTAAGAAAATTTCCATTTAGTAAAATGGATTATTTTGTAGATAAACAATCAAAAATAGTAGATTCAAGGGAAATGAGGCATTATTGTACGATTCACCAATGTAAAATAGACTACATTAGCTTATAAAAAAAAACATTAAAGAATTATACAAAAAAAATCTCTTCTGACTGTAAAGGAAGGAATGAAATATTCCATCCTATTGTTTTCAGTGAAAATTTTTACTTATATGTAATGTATTTTATACATATCTCTATCTCTTATTCTATTTAATTTTAGCATATTCCTAGTACAAAATAATATATGATGGACTTCTTACTTAAAATAATTAAAATGAGCTCAATTATGGTGTATTTAAGAATGATTATTATGCTTCAGCTCTTATAAATTTGTTTTATTTAAACTTCTTTTTTATGATGATGGGTACGTATCGGTTGGATAACGCTGGAAAAAATGTTTCTTCGCAGATTAGTCATGATTCCCTTTACTAAAAACTAATCTAGATTTTAAGCCAGCGTTTCCCATACTGTGCGGTGCACCCCCTAGGGGGCGTGGTAATTCTACGAGGGGGGCGAGCGTATTAAAAAGTCGAAAACAAAATAATATATTAAAAATTTTTTATTTACTGTAAGTAACAAACACAAAATGCATTCTGACAAAAGAAAAAATAAAATACATATCCACACTGATACAATACACTTATAAAAGTATCAGTCTATACAAAGTATTTTATAATTACTTTAACAGTGCTAAATTAAAAAAAAGTTTGATAATTACCAGTGACCTTATGGTTTTGTATGAAAACTTATCTTGATAATTTGTACGGTATATAAAAGATCCCTTAACTGCCGAATAAAAGACACTTGATTCGCTCCCCAATGTTGCCGTTTGCCACGCAGATGCTCATATGTGATGGGGATTTTAAGGGGGAGGAAAATGATAAGTAAGCTAATTCTCTGAAATAAGTAAATTTTCGCAAACACTGTCAAAGTCCTGTTAGTGCATCCCAAAGCCTTCGGAATAGTTTTATGGACAGTAGTGTACATAAAAGATTATACTTGGGAAAGACGTATATATTCGCTCAAAATATTAATGCTTTGACTGAGCGAGACGTTTATATACGCCGTTGGCAGTTAAGAGGCTAATGTCGTAAATATTGTAGTTTTAGTATCAAATTATAGCATTATTGAATTCAATACATTATTATTGTATGGAAGGGATGGGCCGCAAAGAAAATTAAGGTTGAATATTGGGTAGCGAATATTGAAAGTTTGATAAGCACTGATTTAAGTGTTTCTCATTTTTCACAATATATTAGAGCCACCGTGTTAGCAAAGCACTGTGAAAACCATCGGTGTTTCTATAATAATGTGGACTACACCATGAATGGCATGGACTGCATCCTTATTAAACTGAACAAATTACTGAATGAAAATAATTACATTTAGCTATTTGGAAATCACGTGTGGTATACATGGACTTCATTTACCAAGAAAACGATGACGATGTACCAAGTCACCTGGCTCAAATAATTCTAAATGTATGAGGAGTATTCTTGAAGATTCCAGCGAATGATTTTTATCATTTATGTTTAAAAAAAAAAGGATTCCAAGCAAACGTACATGAAAAATGATATAAACGTTTTTTTAGGTCAATAAATCCTAAACCATTAATACCTTTTGCGGTTATAGACAGCTGTAGTGGCAGAGGGCAAGCCTGAGTATATTTCTTCAGGACACTTCTTGTGACTTGCTGAGTGAATGACCTTCGATTTGTGGCATATCATTGGAGAAAAGAATTACTGCAAGATATTAGGTGATATCTCCTGACATTTATTTCAGCGTATGTATATGTGCAAAAACCCACTCACACAAATATACAAATATATATGCGTGCATTTGCATATGTATTTGTGTATATATATATAATTTTTAAAGTTTAATTTAAAGTTTTTTTTGACACTATTATTTAATTTAATTTTTTACTTATAAAATCATGTTATTTAATGTAATCGGAGCACTTACTATGTTAATAGTACGAAAAGAGGAAAAAAGCTGATACTACATTTTATTAACACTTCTAACTATATAAATCCAACTTTGAATACGTTTTATAAATTTAACTTTAAAAAAAGACAACTTGCATATGCCTTAAATCTATTTCTAAATAATAAAACTTAGTAATATTAAATATTAATGTATAATATCCAGTGAAGTACTATCAAATATCTCAAATACACAGACGCCTAGTAACTGTCCAGTAACATATTCTGTCTGATGCTTAGAATAGAAGTAGGTGTGATTTATTTCAATCGCTCCTAGAGGGATTTATCAAGTAGGGCAAACTAAGTTACTACTAACTCTGAATAATCTATACAATACTACAGCTATTTAACGGTTTTCGGAAAATTTACGGGATTTCAGACAGTACAAGTCTCAGGAGAACATAGGTCAATCCACAAAATTAGGTCTTCCCCTATCAGGCATGGACATGGTCTAGATGGGGGATATTCGACAGTAGAATCGATGGTTCTTTCATCATGGGGGAATAATTTGCTGAATAGGATATTTGGAAACACCTTTTAAGTACTTTAGATACTTAGCTACTAGACTGGAATGTCTCGACGAATCTTCGAAGACTGCAAACAATGTTAGACGCCACTCCAATGAGAATGCTTCATAATTCAAAACCGAATGTTAGGTATCTTGCATTATGACAATCGAGGGGACCTTATATATACTTCAAGTATCGTTATGAAACTGAATATATGTACCTATTGCATTAAGGTCTACTTTTCACACATTTTCTACAATTCTGTCGTTTTGCCAGAGGCGAGGTAATTCTTGATTTTAGTAGGAACTTATTTTGATACATTAATGATCGAGTCAAAGCAATGAAAGATGTGATACATGAACAAAAATGAGCAAATTATAATTAAAAAATGAATATTATGTAGTAGGACAATTTTAAATGCCATGTTTGATAATTAAAAGAGATTAAATGTAAAACCTTTAGGTTTGTTGGTCAAATTGTTAGGTGTATGTTATTTCATATATTTATCTTCAATTAATTTCTAATTTTTGTATTAATTTTTTTCTTAAAAATATTTTTTTTTCTATAAAAAGTTATTTTTTGGGTATTATTTTTTTACATAAAAGTTTTAAAGGTGATCTGATGCTTGAAAAGTTTCTTCTAAACTAGTATAAAACAGTATGATTATCTTTCCCCTTTAGTATTCATATTGTTTTTTATGGAAAACATATACCTATAGATTAAAGTTATGAGTATGTATTTTATGAACATTTTTGGAAAAAAAAATTTAGTGAAAGAGATGTGAATAAATAGAATAATTTTTATCAATGAAAGGTAATTTTTATCTATGAAAAACATAATAATGCAAAGAAAAAAACAAAACGATTGTTGACCTTTCAAAATTAATGACATTAAAATGCACTTGTTTGGAAGAAATACTATGCAATAAAATTATTATGTGCAGTAACTGAGATTTGAAAAAAAGCTAAATAAAATATTTTGACTTCTTAGAAACAAGCATAGAGGTCGCTGAAAGATTTAGTAGGCTCAGACATGATGGTCCTTGTTTTGAAAAGGAGGATGGTAATAGGTTAACAAAAAATCCCATGATTCCAACAAAATCCCTTTCATCTGAAACGTTTTTTTATTTTATTTTATTTTTATTTTTTTTATTTAGTATATCAGTTAAAGTATCACAAGATTCTTGAAACTGAATCTTCTCTCGTCTCTAAACTTCTTTCTACTTCTTAGCTGTTACGAACTTAAAAAGTAATTTCTTTTGTTTATTTTTATGCATTATTTTCTTTCTTAATATATAAAAAAATAAATATTTGCTCTATTTTCCCCCTCCACTTTTTTTTCTTTTTGTTGACAGTTATACATATTTAGTTATCACAAAAAAAATTTGAAATGTTTCGATGAAAATAAATGTTAAAGAAACATGTGTAAAAATTTCAAACTGAAACTTTTCTAATTCTAAATTTGAATGTAATAAAATTTAAGCATACATTTAATCTTGCTTTGACTTGGCTTATAATTAACCTCGTTTCAGATGATATCATTGCAGCATATATGAGAGTAAACTTAATGACAAAATTTATTTTTGCAATGGGACAGTTTTTTAGTTTCCTGCTTTTGAATAAAATATTACTGAAATGTACAAAGAAAACACGAATAAAATGTTGGATGAAACAAAATTTTTAACGAAGATTTAATACAAAGATTTAAAAAAACATTCAAAAAATATAATAAAATATTAGAACAACAAAGGCGATAAATGGAATGGAAGAAATATGAGAAAATGATCCCGTTACATCGCAAGAAGGCTTGTTTATGCTCTACGTTCTGAAAAGCACTACAATACATACTTCATTGTTCGTATCTTTATGAAATCTCTCTAATCACCCCGTTGGAGAGGATCGTCAATTAATAAAGTGCCTTTTGTGTGGATTCGTGTTCAGAGACAGAGGTAAAAAAAATATCTGACTTGATGAATTTGAAGCACTTAGGAAACTTGAAAAATTGACTGCTCTACACTTCTTTTTATTACAAAGGCATAGCAAAAGTAACTACTCAAGTGAGGGAGGGTGGTTCAGGTTGGATAAAAATTCCACGCTTTAAAACTAATAAATGAGGCTCTTCTTCCTCGCCTCATGGGTTTTATTACGTGGCAGAACGGAAAAAACTTATCTCATTCAGTCGGAAATCCAATCGACTGGCTTGCTAGTTGTGACATTAATCCTTTGGAAGGGAGGTGTCATTCTAGCCTTCGACGGTATTTGTAGTGTGCTTTTACGATAGATCCTTGTGTTCAACTTCCGTTATAAAACATTGTCTCTTGCACTTTTATGAGTTGGTGGCGTCAGGCAACAGACTCCGAATGATTTCTACTTATTTTAAGGCTCCGCCTTCCGTTACCACAACAGTCTGATGAATCGGAAAAAAGGACAACGATTTATTTTATTTGTTAAGATTCATTAGATTCTCGTTTATCCTAAAAGATATCTTAGTACTCAAATCTATAAATACAAGATAATTTTATTTTTTCTTAAAATAACCTTCATCTGTTGATCAAAAATAATTTATAAAGGAAATAGTTTTTAATTAACAAGTATTTACTTCTTAATAAACCATGCAGCGAGTATATTCCGCCTTATTTTTCTAGTCGAATACACACACACACACACACATACATATATATATATATATATATATATATATATATATATATATATATATATATATATATATATGAATTTCTGTTTTGAATCTGGCAATAATGTTTATTGTTTCATAATCCATCATTTTCTAAGCATTTTCGAATGCATCTTTTGGTAAGTTGCCTATTCCTATCAATTATTTTCAATAGGATTTTGCTCAGTATTACAAACAGAAAGAGGGAAAGTTGGATTACCACAAAACTGGTTAAACCCTAATTTATATAATTTTAAAAGCTTTTCTTAATCAACACTGCTTTTAGTACTGAATCATGCATATTTTTTTGTTTTCAGTACCCGTTTTATTCATTTATCTTTAATATTCAAAATATCAACGTCTCTCTTTAGCGGCGATATATGCATATATTATTATTATTATCATTATTATTATATATCCACCTATCTATTTTCTCTCTCTCTCTCTCTCTCTGTATATATATAAACTCCACACACACACGCACAATAAAGTTATTATTTCCATAAAAAATATTTTCATTTGCTTTCCGTGTTTAAATGAATTTAATTATTTTCTATTGCTCTATATTTATAAAATAAGTTGTGTGAATTGGTACGATACGTAAAGATGTGTACATATAGCTTATGTATAGCTTCTAGTACAAATTTCTCAGGTATATCAAATAAGAGTATATTTGATACTAACATGAATTAGAAAATATTAGCAAAGTGGTGCTACTGTGCATGACACATGTGTAGAAATAACTATTTTTAGAACTTCGATAATTTAAATTTGAGATCTAATGTTTTCTTTGATAGGAAAAGCAAGGCTATTGTTAGGAAGGGTAAAAATTGAAAACCATTTCATTAAATGTTTATGATAATGTGCAGTATGGATTAATCGTATGTATAGGGACAATTTCAAGTACACCAAACATCAGATAAAATCAACATGGGCCAAACATAAAAAGCTATAACAGCAAATAAATAAATAAAAACAGGTAAACATTCCAATTGAAATTGTGCTTATTATATAATATAGAGATTTGTGGATCGATAATTGCAATTTATATGTTAGTCCGTTTGGTATATTATATCCTTATTGTATAAACGTGATTTTAAATAGAAAGAACATCTTGCATATTATTAAACAATATGTAAAGATGTATTCCTGTCAGTTAGTATCTAATAAGACTTTTAAAAAAGAAATCTCTGTAGAATTTTTAGAAGAGAGGGAACAAGTGTAGAGGCAGAGAGAAACAATGAGAGACAGAGAAGAAATTATTAGTATGAAAAAGTATATACTAATTTTTGAGAATTTGAACATTATTTTATAAAACACACGAAATAAAATGTTTTATGTTTGAGTTGAATAAAAAGTAAGTTATAGTTATTATAGGTATTTTAATAACCTTTCATATATTATAATCCCTAATCTTTATAAAAGCCATGCATTCATATCCTTTCTTAATTTCGATATCAATAATATATTTGTGTGAAAACAACAGAAAAAAAACACTGTATACAAAAAGATTTGTAAAGAAAAATGCGGTACATAAGTAGTGCATTTGCATGTATTATTATTTTTTTTTTATAAAAAAGATACACATATAAAGCAAATTTTACAATTATAAGTATTAGTTGACCTGAAAAATATACAATGTAGCTTAAAATAGTTGCAAAAATGTATTTTGTGAAGATTTTAATTAAAAATATAAAATTTCAATAGTTCAAAATAGATATTTGAAACTAGAATTTGAAATTTAATTATAGTTATTGAAGCACAAAAGTCAAATATTAAAAATAGAAAGAGACGTTAGTATTAAAGAAAAATAGTTATGATACAATATTTGAAATGAAATTTTCAAGGAAAGTAAAGCAAATTACTCATTTACCGTACTTCTTGACGAAAAGAACTAAATTCAATTATGTTCTTTCCCCCTTTTTCTTTTCTGGAAGCTAAAATGTATGTAAAAATATTCTTTGTGCAATGTGAATCATACTCCATTTTGATTTTCCAGATCAAATTAAAGAGCTTTTGTTACGCTTCGAGTTTATGAAAACGAAGAACGAATAATCTAAATACACGGGCGGCTTGAAGGCGAGAAATTAAAGAAAAAGAACAAATTTCATAAAAGCTGAATTTGAATGTAAAAAATAAAGTTAGATCGATATCAGATAGTGACGTCATTATAAACCTTAGACGATTATTGGTTGTGATATGTACGCTTTATTTAGTATCTTTTATTTTTATTTAGGAATTTTTTTCTCGAATTCAAGAAGATTTGCATTAATTGGACTTTGATAACGTGTCTGATACAATATCTTACAATATCAGCCATTATTGATGAAATCTCTTACTTTCAAGAATCTGACAAGGAAACATAATTTAAATAATTGTTACATGCAAACAAACATTATTCAAATACTTTGCACATAAGATATGTTTCAATATACGCGCATGAAAACAAAACTTCCCATTTTCTAAGAAAATAGGAGAAAAATAATTTTTTTAAATATGTCAAGCAATATTTTTTTTTATATTTAGCTAATAAAAAGAAACAAATTGTGCATTGAATTTTATGTTACTGAATCAGTCATACTATACTTTTTAGTTTAACTCTCTGAATATAATTTTTTAACATACGCCAAACTATATATTTTGACAAAAATGAGCGTAGAATGACCCATTTTCAAATTCTTCTTCTTTTGTGAAAAATGCTTCTAATACAATAATCTTTTGCATGTATATAGCTCAGACCTCTGTACAGAGGTTCAACAAGAATTTTTGAAATATATCTCTTAGAAGTGGGTTTATCTATGTTTTACGACAACATAGGGGATAAATTTAAAGAAAAAACGAAGATAATTATTTCAATTGGCTGTAACTCTGAAAAAATGTGAATTTTTCAAAACTCATAGTTGAGCCTTTGTACAGAGGTCTGAGCTATATACAGGCAAAATATTATTATAATAGATGCAATTTTCATAAAAGGAGAACATGTTGAAAAAAAGGTTATTCTAAGTTAACTTTTTGCTGAAATATTGTATTTAAATAATTTTTTTTGTCAAAATGTCCTTAAATCATTGTTATACATGTATTCTAATCTAAGTGATACTAAATAGGAAAACGATCCATTTACGCGCTTTTTTAAAACAGCGGTGCCGAACGTAGTCGGTAACATAAGAATTTAGATTAAATTGTATTTAAATATGCATTAATAATAAAATACAATTACAACAAAAATGAATATAAAGTGACAAAGGCAAAGAATATAAAATGATTTCCCCGAAAAGCCTTACAAATCCGAGAGATATACTTCACAGTCAATACAATGGAAACAATTTAACGTTCCTTGGGTGGTTTGGTACCATTTTATCCCCGGACCGGGACCGTTCCACGATTTCGGGGTTAATGACCAGTATTGTATTTTATTAAATTTATACAACTAAATTATCAATCAAAGCATGCCGATAATTTTATTTTCGAACAAGTAAACAGTTGAATTGACTGTTGTTTAATCTAAAAAAAATTTAATAATAAGAAAATATTAACTTGAAAAGTATATTAAGTTATGCCTTGATTTAATTTCTTTCAAATATTTTTTATTCTGAAGAAAATTTAACATGTAAGTTACTGGTATATAGCTTTGAAATATAAATATACGAGTACATACATGCACTATATGCCACTGTTAAGTAGTAGAAGTACCCTCAAAGAGCTCGAATATCTCATAAATCAGATTTATTATGGAAAAATCAAAACTGTAAGTGAATTTATATACCTTTCTTTTTACAGCAAGGGAATATCAAGGGTAATTTTTCGTTCATTAAAATCTTCATCATTACAGTAAACAGTGAGAGAACAAAGATTTTTTTAGAATAACTCGCTTATCAGATAAAGGATAGTTTTGAAGACATGTTTATATCGGGATTTGGGGGAGAGGACATTTTGACACTTAAATATCCAAGAACATATTACTTCATCGAATAATAAACTGTAATTTAAATTGTAAATAAACTGTACAATAAACTGAATAATAAACTGTAATTTAATTAACTGTATTTTGCACATTTTTCCATTTTAAAAAACAAACAAATAATTTTACTATAATTCATTTTTTAGTACTTAATCCAGATTAATTTGATTTAGATGCTTTTTATGTTATCAATTCAATTATATTTTTGAACTCAATTGTAAAATATTTAACATTTCATAAACCATAAGTCTTAAATAACCTGCTCTGGTAAGCTTTGTTGTTGTGATTCTAGTAAATGATGCAGCCACATTGCAGTTCTTATCGCCCCCTTTTACAAGTTCATCTCTTAATTTAATTTGTCTTAAATATCAACATACATTTTCGCAGTTCTGAATTTTTATCATACCCATTCTTTTGTTCCTAAGTGGATCCCCCGAGAATTTGAACTTCCTTTAAAAAAACATAGTCAAATTATCGGCTGAGCAATTGCTCCATTTAATTAGTTTATTATAATTATTTGAATGTTATTTAGTTATTTATGTATCACGGATTCCATTAATTTCGCAATTTCAGAAATGTTGTTTTACGTTCTTATAAAAACATCATTATAGTATAGATGAGACATCATAGCAAAAAAAATACGATATAATATAATAAATATGATAGAAAAGGTAGGGAAAGAAGGGAAAAAGTAAAGTGAATCAATATGAGATCTCCCTTTGGGTAACGAAGGTCATATCTGATTATCTGTGCAGGCACAGTATATGGAGTGGGATAATGGGGAATCAACACTATGCCACAGTAGCTTACAAAAAAAAGAGAGGGAAAAAAAGGAATTCAGGAAGACATTGCAACAGAATATCCGATGAAAGAAAGAAAAATCTTTCTCATCTATGCTGCTTTGTTTTTCTTTTTTTATTCAGTTATTGTTCAGTTAGCAATGTCAGTGTAGTAGGAGCAAGCAAAGCTGCTGCGGTATTAGGATTCCTAATTCTCGGTATAAAGAAAAAAAAAGCACGTAAGCTCTAGGAATGGATATGAGATTTGTTTGAGATATTTCCCCACCTCAGTTATCACTTCCATAGAAAAGATCAGAAGAATTCCGAATTCCGTTATATATATATATATATATATATATATATAAAATGTACTTTTCATTCATGAACTTTTTGTCAGCGAGTTATGTTTATGTAGAGAGAAACAACTAATTTAACGAAACCAAATTTATATGATATATGTATATATATAAATATATGTATATATAATCATTTTAAGAAAGTTCCTCATTTATTTTTTTTATTAACTAAACATATTGGAAAATTATGCATATAGGAATATAAAGTCTTTTAGGGCGAATTGCTGTAACTCTTTGACAATAAAAAAACAGCATTAATTAAGATGCAGTTAATAATTATCTTAAATTTGTTGTTTGAGCAGAATTCGATTCCATTAATTGATGAAATAAGAATATAAATAAATGATCCAAAATTATGAAATAAATGTACTTGATAATAAAAATGTGACTAAATTATTATTAGAAAATATATTCATTTCTTTTTAATATAATCAGTTGATTAAAATAGCATTTCACGAAAGCTAAATCAACCATTCATCTGCAAAATATGCATATAAATAAAATAAGTTATTCAAAACTGGTTTACATGCAAAATTTAAGAAGAGATTTAATCACGCGATTCACAATTTATTTACTACTCGTAGGATAAAATTTAAGAGTAAGACATTAGTTAGCTTACTCTCATAAATCGGTGTGCTTGCAAATCATTATAACTAAAATTATTGCTATGATGTGTGGTTATTAATCATAACACACACGATAAAATGCTGCTAAAACATAATATCAATATTTTCCTTCCTAGTAATCAAACTATCAAAACGTCGCAAGTGCACAAGACATACTTTCATAAAATAGTAATCACCGATTAAAATCTCATTAGTTAAAAGTATTTTGAAAATTATCAGTGTTCCTTAACTTAATGAAATTTGCTCAAACAGTAACATTCACTTTCAAAAAGTTTCAAATTTCAGATTTCTGTCACTTTTCTCTACATTCTTTACCAGAACACTTTCATTAACCAGACATTCTGTAACACAAAACAAATTCTTATTCTATCCTAAGCCATGGAACTTAGCTGGTATAGATAAGGATAAGCAGAGGAATAGAAAAATTAATAATGACCCATTTGCCTTGACTTTTTGACACGGTCTTCACATTGTCTAATATGGTAGCCTATAGGAATGGGAAGGAACGGCATGATCGATTCTTCCATTGTGTCGTCGGTGCTTTGTCTCCAGTTTCTGGCCTGTCATTATCTCTCATTCCGTGGAACGCTTGGTGATCCCCACTCTCCCTGTCCACCTTCTTGACGTTCCAAATGATTGATTGGAACGATCCGGTATCCTGTAAGCTTTATTGGTACGTTGCGCTCCTTTTGAAGGCTTACGCATTCAGCTTTCGCAACCTATGGGATCGGTTCTCGCTGTCAATGTCAGTTTCAAAGGCGACTTAAGGCTCTCGGTCTGAATTTCTCGACACGCCCGGTCGAATTGCGGCAGTTTTACAGGTTGTACGGGTTTAATCCACGTGTCATCGTGTGCATGATTGGCGTTTAACTAAATAGAGATCTCAGTCACTGTGAGAAATCTGATGCATCGCTTTGTCGAAGTGTTAATATTGAGGCCTAGTTGAAAACAGGCTCCTTGAAAGGCAAATTGCTGTTCAAAAGAATTATTGAATTTGTTATGGCATGTAGTGTTGATGGAAATTATACGTTTTCCTTTTTTTGATTTGAGGTTCATGATAAGGCAGATGAATTCAACTCACTTTACGTAATAATTAATTATTAATTGTGTTTACCCGATTCCCAAGATACGCTTGTGGCAATATCCTTACTTTTCTAAGATGTGTTTTTGTATTTTTTGGAGGAAAAAAAAAAAGGGAGAATTTGTATTTAAGTATCGCTTATTTATGTATCTTCAATTGAATTATATGGGGGGAAAAGCGAATACTTTCAATATTGCTTATTTTAAAGCGCCTATTTAGCAGCTTTTCAGACTATTAAAAAAAGGTAAATATTTACTAGATATATTCATATGAATTCATTTTTTTAGTAATATTTTGTTAATCATTTTTGAGCATGGAACACATTCGAACTCTAGTCCGAAAAATCATGAAATGTATCGGAATATTTTTTTTAAATATAATTACATATTTGGTTACTAAAATCAATTAGAAGGAGCATGATCAATTAGAGTAACATGAATTTAACTTTAGTAAATAAAAATAAATTAATGTTTTTTTAAGGGGAGGAACTATGTATGGAAAACACATAACTTTTGACGAGATTCTTACAGTTTATTATTATTATTAGTTGTAGTAGTATATTTTGAATTTGACAAAAAGTATGAAAATCAACAGAACAACTTTTACTTTGGAGGTTTCGTCAAAAATTAACAGATATTACTGTAACAATATTTTATCCTGTAAACATAACACTTATCTCAACTTCTTTCCAAATAAATTTTAAATCATAAAGTATTTTTTTTATTTATTTCGTTTCAGTAAGCAATTGATTTTATAGGGGAAAATTCATTAGTTTTTCTTAACTGAGATAAAAAGTAAAACATAAACACAATAAAAAGTTCTTTCTCATGTAAAGGGAAAAGTAAAAGTTTCAAAGTTCATATTTCAAATAAAATAAGAATTTTTAAATCTGTTTCAACTTTAACAAATTAGTTTTAGTTTTTTTCTCCTTGCAACTACTTGCGATAAATTTCATTACACATAATTTATTTATTTTTACAAGAAATTGTAGTCAAAATGATAAAGAGATACGACAGTATATTTCTTTACCTTTTTAAATATCATTTTTTGTAAAAACAATTTTTTTTAAGTATAAAAAAAAATTAGATAGCCTTTTAATTATAAGGAACAAAAAAAATCTAGCATAACACAGCCCTATTTTGAACCTTAATAGTAACATAATAATAATATTTTACTCCTTCAAACGAAAAAAAATGCACTAATGTATTTAAAATTTTCTTCAAAGCTTTTCTTATTTTTTATATTTCTTACACATTTCTAAAATGTGAACAATGTTGATAAAATAATATATTTAGTAAAACACTTTCTTAAAAAATAAACTTAATACACACGCACATTTTTATGCAACAAACTAGCATTATAAGAGAAAAATGTGTGTATACATATGTTCGATTATTTATAACTTAGACATTTTGCAACATCCAAAAGTACTAGATTCAAAAACTATTCATAAAATAATATAAAAAGAACTATAACGTTTCTAATTATGATGCATTTCTCTTTTATCATAACACATTCGCGACTTCGTCAATCTATTATGAAATCTCATCAAGAGATAACTCAATTGCAAAAAGTCTAATGCAGTATAATGGCATAAATTTCTTTCCCTATTTCAAAGTCATTCAGCTTACATTAGGAATGATTAATTTTAAATGAATCTCGTGAATAGCTTAATCTCTGAGTGGAGAACGAGCAACATAAAGATCGTCGAACTCCCTAATACGAAAGTAATACACACTGAGCAAAAGCAAACGAGCTTCGTCGAAATGACACATTCTAGATTAGAAACAGTAACGGGTAAGGGAAATTACAACTTATGTCCCTGCGTGCTAATCAACTATTGCACTTTCTTCTAGTCATTTCATGAAATTCCCCATTTTCTTTCTTTCTCTTCTTGCAGAATATTCACTGCTCCTCCTTTGCGTCTTCATGTGATGCATTTTTTGTTCTTCATTTTAATCTTGAAAACTGTTTTATTCATCTCTTCCCTTCCCCGAGTATGTCCAAAAGACAGAAAAGAAAGAACAGGCTAATGGAAAAATCAATTCCCGTTTTCGAATTCCTTAGATAATCACATGGTAACGAAATAGCTATGGGCCATACGTTCAATTTAGAAAGCTTTCTTGCATGCTTCATGTGCAAGAGTTAGAATAAACTGAGTCACGTACATGCAAGACATCTTATTCAGACACAACACAGAATACTGAAGCAATTTTGTTTCCACTTTTTGATTCACTCGTCACTATTTAGTAAGTATAAGAAAAATGTGGGTTTCATATTTTATTTTATATGTTTCTGTTGAAAAGTCGTTTCAATTTTCGCTTGCTTGCATTATATAATTTTTTTAAAAGTATTGTTTTTTAAACGTAAGAAAAGAAATGATAAGCAATTATTTCCCAATAAAATATCAGAAAAACAATAAGTCTGAAAAATTGACGGATTTAAATTTAAGTCATAAAAACAAAATTAAGAGGTTTACATATTTAAATAAAGTGTGTATATATATATTGTGTGAGACCTCCTTCTTTTTAATTTATAAAAAATATATCTTTAGAAACAAATGAAATTCGACAGTAAAAATTGCCACATTTTTTAGTATGTATTCAGATTTTAAATTAAAAACTCAAAACATTTTTATTAAAGAATTTCATTCCTTTTTCAATAACTTGTTCTTAATTGTATAAATGACTTCAAATTCTATAAAGTATGTTAAGTGTTAGGCAATAGTAAATAATATAATTTTTTTCCTAATGAGGGTAATTTCCGTATTGCTATTTCTACCTTTGCACAGACCTAGTACTTTCCCCAGGAGCTGGTATCACTTTTTAGGGCGGCACCCATGTAGGCGATACCAATTACCGCAAGTAATTTTTGACGCTCATTTCCTTCCCCAGAGGGATGCACCTGAGCTCTGCTGATGCGAAATTGGAACTTTTGAATGCAAATTTGCCGAGAGCATCCAAGCCAAATGGACACTAAAGGGATTGTTTACATTCCGCGTAATATATAATACGACATAGTTCTTTCAATTTTCTGCATCATGAAAATCCACTGATTTGGGGCCCGGGGTTGAACCCACAACCTTGGGTGCAAAAGGCCAGCGACAAACCAGCTACGCCACCCAGCCCAACTACGCCGACCATAATACAAAATTGATGACATTTCTGTATCTACTATCCAGCAAGAAATGAATTAAGTCCAATCATTTTCTAAATTTTGATGATAATACTAACGAAGCTTCTATTAAAAATTGATTTATTATTTACTTACATTGCACTTTGAAGCTGCACGAGGGCTGCTGGAGAAGGATTCTGTAATTATGAAAATTAAGTTGGGCAAGGAAGAAGGACGACATCTGAGCCAGTCTTAGGGGTCAGGACCTCCCTCCAAAGACTTTGATTTTTTCCGATTGCTTATAATTCTTATATAGTACGTAAAATTTAATTAAATATTTATCATAAATGATTAATTTTATTAATTAATGCTAATTATTTATTCAATAATTAGTTTTTTACTGTTTTTTGTTCCCGAAAATCGACAAAATCAAAAGGAGCTTGATACAAGAATGGTGGACTTTCGGACCTGGACCTCCCTCTCCCTTGAAAAATTCCTGTGTGTGCTACTAGAGCTAGTATGCATATTCTACTCTCGAAATTACCCCATCACTTCAAAGCGAAGTTTTAGTGGTAGCAAGACTCTAACCCACTATTCGAAGGATGCACAAAGATGAATTTAGGTTCATTTGCACTCTAAGCCCAAGTTAATTTGACGTCATTGTATATAACAAGAGTTATACTAATAGTATTAATGGATTCGAGTTAAATTTCGGTACTGAATTACACCTCATATTACGTAAAACTATAAAATTACGTCACTCAGAAATTGATGACAATTTGGCTAATTTGTCCTCCAATATTCCGTGCAGCTGATCTCTAAGTGGTGCGTTAATTAAAATTCTTGCACTGAAATGCTGCGAATATTCTTAAATTAACCAATCAGTTTCGATATACAGTCAGACCTCTATATAACGAAGTCACTAAAACTCGAAAAAAGTTCGTTATATGGAAAATTCCTTATATAGAAATTCATCTTTCAATATACTTTATAAACCACATAAAACAAATTTTAAATTCTAAACACTACATATTGTAAAAAAAAAAGTAATTATTCTCAAACCTTTTTGTAAATTAATATATATTTATTTTATAAATCTTACTCTTTACAAAAAAAGAAAGAAAGTAAAACGGCAAGGAAAACAAGAAAAAAGAATATGGAGGAACATACTGTATGTGTGTGTGTGTGTTCTCAAAGCTTAGAAAAAAATCTTATATTAAAACTAATGAATTTTTAGGATATTTTATAATTTAAAGCATACAAGTAATTTTAAACACACATTATTTTCTCAATAGAAATTGATGTTTGGCTTTTCAAAGACTAGTTCAAAGAAACGGGGACACGAGACAACTCCTCTGAGGGTGAAAGAGGAAACAGAAGATATTTCTAGTGAACAGGATACATGTTGCACGCATGAAACCACCAGAATTCTATTGCTCTCAGCGAGTTAGGCACCAAAGTACAAGAGTTATAACCCCCATAAAATGTGTTAACAGAGAGAATAACTGGAAATGTGTTCAGAAATACTTTAAAAATAGAGAGAACAAAAATTGAATTACAAGAAAAAAGTTCGTTGTATAGAAAATGAACTTCGCTATTGGGAGATTATTTTACGAAGAAAATCATGAAATGTTTTTGGTTCCAGGAAAAAGCTCGCTATACAGAGGTTCGTAATGTGGATGTTCGACTGTACTTGTACAGGAAAAATAGACATTTGTAGATGTATATACTAACAAATACCCCAACATCAAATGCTATGATGCATGGTATTTTAAAGGTTATAATAAAAAAACTTTAAGTTAAAGAAATAGTTTAAAATTTTGAGAAGTTACCCTATTTTCGCTCATACTATTAATAAAATTATTTAATCTTGCATTCCTTGCTTGAATATGTGTCTTTGTTTTATCAAGAAGAAAGGCAGAAGTCAACGTATTAACTAAACTTTCTTCTAGTCTTAAAACAATATCATGTTTTTTCATAAATATATACATAAGTTTTAGAAAAATAGTTTCGATGAAAAATGCATTTTTTTTTTTGTGAGTACTTTTAGATTTAAAAACTGTATACATTCAAGTTCAAAGAAAACACGAGAGCTCTTTTTGGAACGTAATCAGCATTTTGGAAAACACTACTTCACATATTAGAATTCGTCGTATTCCGCCACCATAAAAATATGTTTATATAGTTTGCGAAAGAAAATGATTTTCTTTCAGATTCGTGGAACTTTTAGTTTTCATTTTTATTACCATTATTAGTTTTCGTTTCTAGAAAAAAAAAAAAAAAAACCTTTGTAAGTTTCTTTAGATTTATTTTCCTTTAAATTTTTGTTTTAGAGGGGAAAATAACATAATACACAGACATGAAATAATGTACTACTTTTTCTAATACTTCTAATTCAATTTTTATTAGTTTAATAGTTTCCGATTTCCTTCTTCTTAAAATTTTTTTCTGTACATTCAGTCAAAATGAATTCTAAGTAATTTATATCCATTTTGCATTTTCTATAATTTTATTCAAAATAGCATTTTTTTATAAGTAATATATATATATATATATATATATATATATATATATATTTCTAGTCGTATACTTACATGATATTTCCCGTTTAAATGTAATTTGTCGCAAGAGTCAGAAGATATAAATGTTTTTTTTTCATATTTTTTTTTTTTATTAATTCCCCGTTACATTTCCTTCTTTTCAAATCTAGGCGCTAATGCGTCTGTCGTCGAACATTAAAGTATAATGTTTGATAGTCGAAAATTCTGAGTAATGCTTCCATCTGAGTGACTTTGCTTACTGGAGTATTTCGGGTGTGTTCTCGTAAAGTCACGTCTCACTTGTAAGTTAATGTAATATTTTTTTTGGGGGGGAATAAAAATTCAAATGTGCTTTTTCTAGTAACCAAGATATGTAGCAGTATAAATCATAACATTGGATATGAAGATAGAGTTAAAGTTATATTAAAGTCATTTCATGACGATTTGATTAGAACGTAACATAGAATAAAGACAAAAACAATGATAATTACTACAAATTAATTTTATTTATTATTCAAAATTGAAATTGTGTGTGTGTGAGAGAGAGAGAGAGAGAGAATCAAAAATAATATCTAAGTTTGTACCACTTATTTGGGATATTGAAATTTCAGTTGTTATAAAATAGCATCCTGTACTAAGGTTTAATTATTTTGATTATTTTAAATAAGGATTAATTTTCTAAAATTTTGAATTTCGAAATGTGTAATGCATCTATTTGCAGTTAAATTTATACAGCTTTAATAAAAAAGGAATAAAAATAAATAAATAATTTTGGGTTTTTATTTAACAATTATATCTTCACATTCGACCTAAAATTTCTTTTTCTTTTTCAGCTTATTGAATTTTAAATGACATATGCTCTCCAGAATTATTCTCCAGTTTATTATAAATAAAGGCTATAATTACTTAACGGAATAATATAGATTTTTTTCAGAGTTTTTGAAAATGAGAAATGTAATATCTTTTAACTAAAAAAATTGATGATAAAAGTAGTTTTTTTTTTTTTTTTCAAAAAAAAAAATGATGTTTAAAATTCTATACAACTTTATAGATTTTGAACTATTCGTATTCAATGTAAGCATTTTATTAGAGTGATTTCATAAAGAAATAAAAAAAAATTATATTACGTTAATTACCAGAATTTTACTGTTCATCTCGTATCTAGTATTTTTGTATTAATAAGGATAATACATTTGGTAAATTAAAATAATAATTTATTGTTATTAAAAGTTGTGATGGATCTGTACGACACTTTATCACTAATACTCTAGGGCGTCTTTGGGGATTGTAAATTCGTGTATGTTTCGAACCAACTCTAAAACAAGAAACCGGGATATGCAATATAGTCAAAGTATTTAAGGAAAGAGTTGTAAGTTATCAGGAGAGGTTATACGCCATGAGAAAGGTTGACGTTCTAAGAAGATTCAAGTTGGCTGTGCAATTAGCGTCTCGCTGATTATTAGGCAGCGATCTACAATTGGAAAGTTTGATCTTCCTGGAAAGTAAAGAATTAAAAGGCAGGTGATATTTAAATTTAGAGTATCGGATCATAAGAGTAAATATGCAATAAAGTTAGTGGGAAGTTAATGAATGTTAGTAATTCAAATTGCGTGTATCTCTCGGTCCTTCTATTTTGGTAGTCCTGTTCCATATTGAGTTTAATATTTGATAAGTATCATATTTCGTGATTTAATTTAATAGTAAAGGTCAATCACATTGACGTAGACATCTTCATAAATCATTGTAACTAGAAGGTTGATAATTTATTGAAGTGAATAAATATAATTTGTTATTGTAAAAATGTCGTCCGGTCGTTCCTTGCCTCAAGGGGGATTCCCACAAAATACTCACACACAACGATTGTTTTAATGCTTGACAAAAAAATGTGTAATATAATATTTTAGAAATGATATTTTCAATGCGTTACAACAGCAGTTTTTAAACCTTTGACTGCCGTGGATCTTCTTTTGTGTATAAGCGTGACATCGTGGACCCCCGAAGATTTTGAACACCCCTCCTTAACTTTATATTTTTGATCGAAAAACAAGTTCTAGTAGAGTTTTTTCATTGGAGGCAATTTAGTAGTGCAGTATGATACATCTATACCAATTTTTTTTCACCAGGCCTTTCAGAGTCTGTGAATTAGGTAAATCTCAACGTTACATGAGAGACTCTGCTGATTCTCTCCCTAGAAAGGCACTGTGGACTCGTTTAAGAACCACTGCATCATAATACATTATATTATTCACACAAATAACTTAACCCTTGATCTACAATCGGTACTTTTTGTTCCACTAATTTTAAAATTACATAGAATAACTATTTTTATAAATAATTCGTCGATACTTAGCAGGGCCGTGGTAACCTAGTGGTCAAGGTATCGTATCATGTCTGGTATGTCACGAGTTCGAGCCCAGTACCACTAAAGACCCGCCGTGTAGGGCAGCGATGCATATTTAATCTGTTGAAAGCTGAAATGTCCTCCTATTGGTGTGGTGTGGTAGTTAGGAGAAGGGGGTGCCAGCTCAGATGTCGTCCTCGTCATTTGACCATGGTTCAAAATTACAAAGTCGTCACCAAAAGCCCTCGTGTAGCTGAACAGTGCGATGTGAATATTCACTCACTCACGATACTTAACAGGAATATTCTTTTAAATCCATTCTTCAAAGATATATGACAGCAGGGGTTCTTTGAGGAGCATTTTAGCGAGGAAGGCTATTATAGTTTTATAGCAGAAATTACGTTTTCAGCTGAAGGTGGTTTCAGCGGAATGTCAAAAGTTAAGTGCCTTATTCTTTTGTAAGTCAAAGAAGACCTTAGAAAACGATTTGACTATTTATTATAAGTGTAAAGTGCGTATAAAATTAATTTTGCGGTTTGCTATCTTTAATTACTTAATTAGCTCCAATGAATTAAATTTCCCAAAGTTGAGTATTTTGTTTATGTATATCCCTTAGCTTACAATGTAGTGATTTAAAAATATATATTGCATGAAAAAAACTTCAGTAAATCATAATGCAGATAAAGGGTTAAGTCCTGAGCTTCGTAAATTTTTACCTATTTTAGAAATCATAGTTCACGCTTATATGTGACTCAAGCGTCTGATTCTCATTATTACACATAATCAGTGGCGCACAAGATGGGGTGAGTCCTCGAGTCCACCTCCTTCAAATCCCCTAATTTTTTTCGATTGATTCTAATCCTATGTATATATAGTACGCAAAAATAAATTAAGCGTTTGTTATTAGCAATTGATGTTTATTAATTAATGCTAATTATTTATTCAGTAATTAATTTTTTACTGTTTTTTGTTCTCAAAAATCGACAAAATCAAAAGAATATTTTGGGTGGCGTATTAGAGCATGTTACAAGAGCATGATAAATGTTGGACTTCCAACCCTAGGCCCACCCCTTGAAAAATTCCTGCTTGCCGACTGCACATAATTATGTACTTCTTTAAGATTGGTCAACAAAAATCATTACAAGAAAAAAAAGAAGTTTGAAAATAAATAATATTTTGTATTGTAACAATGTTCATCAATTAGGAAAATTGATTATTTAAATTTTGCCCATTTACCTTGGAATGGAATAGCATTTTTATTTCATTTAAAAACTGTCACATATTTGAAAAATATATTATTATGTAGAATATCTAATGTGTGACTTAAAACTTGCATCTTGAAAAAGAAAAAAAATGAAATATTTTTCAAACCAAATCAGAATAACTTTTTTTTCTTTTGATTAGCACAATTTGAAGAATAACTCTTGTTTTTGTTCATTATATGCCTTTGTCGAAAAGTTGAAATCGGAGGTTAAGGCCTTATATTCTCATCTTCTTTTTTCCTACGTTTCTAAAAAGCATTTAATATGATTGAATTTATGTTACATTATTTTTTTTTCATTGCTTAAAAACATTTGCGCTATTTTTTTCAGCCTGTTTCAGAAAAAGAAAAATGTCACTGAAAACAACAATCGAAAATAACTTTCTTTCTTAGATGTTAGATGGAAACATTTTGGGATTTTTATTAAGATGATCGGTGTTATTTTGTGACCTTCGACTTTCTTTGAGTGACGCTGAGCGGAAGACTAACGTAGCCGTTCCAATGTGTCCACGCCCACATTGGCCACTGTGTAATGCTATTGGTCACGTCAGCGAGCACTGAGAACCAGAAAACAGAGAAAACAACTTCAAATCTCGTAACAGCATTACTTAAGGTTACCACGAGTGGAAGCTTATGCCCAGATGGAAGCAAATGCGCAACATTACCAACATGAGAGAATTTTAAATAACTAAATGTTAATTTACTTTTTTCTGTTGAAAAAAAGAAAAGAAAAGAAAATCTGTATTATTCTGTTTTTCGGGAGTAGATATATAACGTTCAATTAAAGGGATTGGTAAAATTATATTTAAATTTTTAATTCATTCTGTGTTTATTTTTGAGAAAATAATTCAAGAACCCGTACACGCATGCACATGTATGAGCTCAAAAAATGTTGGGTCTTTAAATTTAGAAGGAAAAAAATGTATTATAAGAATATATATATATATATATATATATATATATATATATATATATGTTTAGAAGTATTAATTCTCCAATAGCTGATGATTTAATGAAATCTGATAATCGTATGATGAATGCTATTTTTCCGAGCTAAATCGTACTGTCACCTGTATGGAGCTCAAGACTAAGGCCAACGATAGGCGTACATCTAGCCCATTGCAACAATGAATTTCGTGGGTCTCGATCTGACTATGTCAGACAGGTGGCATGAGCAACATCAGCATGCTATTTTTAAACTACAATCTTATTCATACCTATCAAAAGTAATACTTAATATATTTGTTACTTATGTAACATTAAGATTATTATAACATGCTCAACACATTGGTCCCACGTATTTTTTTAATGAACTCAATTTCCTGTTAACTTATCAAAGTACAAACGAACCTCTATTTAATGAAGTCGCTTAATCCCGAAAAAAATTCTTATGCCGAAAATTCATCTTTTAATATATTTAAAAACCACATAAAACAAGTTTAAAATTCATAAACACCATATATTATTTAAAAAAGTAATTTTTCACACTTTTTTTCGAAATAATCATTATCTATTCATTTTATATAGCTTACTTATCAAACACAAATCTGTAAGGAAAACAAGTAAAAAAAGACATTCTTCAGGAATACAATGTACATTTTCAACTTTAAAAAGTAGTTTTATAATAAAACTAATGAACTTGGTAATGACAATTTGAAACTTTAAGCCATTAAATTTTCAACGTACATAACATTATAACCACTAATTTAATGCGCGTCTAAATTTGATTACTGATAAAATCTGTTAGTTTCCTTTTAGTTTTTGTTTGAAAAAGTACATCCATCCCATTGCTCTACGGGAGTTAGGCTCCAAGATCATTGATCATCATAAATATGCTAAAAGAGGGAATAATTTAAAAAATGCCCTAAAATATTTTAAAAATAGGGAGAAAAAATCGAATTACAAAGGAAAATGTTCGTTATATAGAAAATGCACTTCACTATTTGGAGTTTATTTTATGATGGAAGTAGTAAAATGTTCTTGGTTCCAGGAAAAAGTTCGCCGAATAGAAAAGTGTTGTTGAAGTTAGTTATATGGAGGTTTGACTGTAATTTATATATCATAAAATCTGGCGTATAACGCGCACCTGTACATTCAAGCTACATTTTTAAATTTGTAGGTATATTCTTCGAATAACGCATCCCCTCTTTTTATATGCAGATACCTGAAATGTACATGTGAAATATTCTTATATTGTGAAATCATTAATTCAAGGTTTTATCCTAAGCTCCCGAAAAAATAGTAGATTTCTACAACTTTAATCCTTTAAGCTCACAAAAATGTAATTTCTTTTAAATAAACGTTTTCATTTTTATACCCGGTGTATGGCGCACAACCGTAAATTTCATTCTTATTTTTTGTGTTAAAACAGCTCGTTACGACGCCGGATTTTACGGTGCATTTTTATTGAGACAGATATAGGTCACCCAAGTAAAACAAAATGTATAAGCTCTATTGATAATTCTGTTAATACATAGTTTATCTTGTACAAAAAAATATAATCATAAAATAATGGAATATTTGAACGGCGCCAATAAAAACGTAGGAAGTGAATTGTATTATCTATATACTATGAAGTATAAGTTTAAGAAAAATTTTAAAAAAATTGAAGCTGAAGTAAGAAAGAAAAGTAATTTTAATTCAAACATGCAGTTGAATTTTTTAGAAATAAATACTGCTTGAAGATTATTCAAACAATATTTTTTATATATTTCGTTTTACAGATTATTCAATTTTATATTTTGCCAAAACAGGACACACACACACATGCTTTCAAAACTTTCTATGTACTTTTTCACAACATTGGCATGTTCTTTTTATAAAATGTATTAAATATTCTGAGAATCTTGTGCTTAAAATACGTTTTCGTGTTTAACAACTGAAATTTTACGATATTTGAATCTCAGGGTATCTAAAAGAAAATATAAATTCAACGTATGGTGAAGGAAAAGGTATTACAAATTAAATACCAAGAATTCCCATTATTAGTTTAATGGAATAGGTAAACTTAAAACACAAAATATTAGATATATTTAATTTAATATGTGGCGCAGCTGTTATAGGACGATGCATTGAGCACAGAGTTTTCAATTTAAACCCGATTTTAAATATCAAAGCTTGGATGCATTTTTCGTCAAAATTCTGCATCATAAATAATAGGAGTTTCTAAATTGTAACAATCCTTATTTTTTAAACAGTGATCTGATTAATACTTAAACGTGCGATTCAACTGTCACAAAACTCGTAATATTATCATATGCTCATTTAATACAATACATAGTTGTATTTCTGTTTAAGGCAAAATTCAAAAATAAAAATAATGATTTTGAAATTTCACGAATACGTTTTAATTTTTTTTTTCCAATTGGTATAAGGACTAATTTTTACTCATGCTCTGTTATTAATGATGATTGCAAAATATATTTTTAAGAAAAATACTACGATGCATATTAATTAACCGCCTAATTTTAATCTGAAAATAAAATATTTGCTATGAAAATAATTCACCTTTTTATTTATTGCACTACCTCTTTCATTTTCTCCAATTAGAAAAAATACAAAAAAAGTTAGATTTTAATAGTATTTACTTAATAAAAAGGAAAATGAATAAAACAGTGAGGATAAGCAATTATTCATTTGTTTGAAAATTCTTAATTTTAGGCAGATTTTTTAAAGATAGTTTTTTCATGAAAAAATAAATGTTGTATTGTTCTTTAAAACAAATGCACATTAAAGGTGAACATAACTGAAATTTCAAAAATATTTCTGTGATTAAAGTTTTATTCAATATAATATGATGCTACCTTAAAATGTATTCTTCAAATTTTTAAATTAAAAAGTAGAATCCTTTAAATGGGATTTAATTAATTATCTTCCAATTGATTGCAATGAATAATGTATGCTGTAGGCTGTTGTTATTTATGCCATCTGTCCAATATAGTTGGATCATGAAGTTTCTCGTGGCAAAGTGCTGTCGTTAGCCGTAACTTTCAGCACCATGCAGGTGACAGTAGGCTTTGGCTTGGTTCCGTCAGAATTTTAAGAGAGAAAACTCTGGGGGTGGACAGTATTGATAGAAAAATCATGGTAAATTCATAAATACCGTATTTAATCGAATATATGCCACCATCGATTGTAAGCCGCACCCTAAATTCGCAACAATGTTTGTGAAAAATGAAAAATAGTGTAAATTGATTTATCGATAACCAATTTTGCGAAATTAAAATAAATTTAGAATAAGAACCAGTAAGAAGTTATTAATTAATTATATTACCAGTTTTACAACATTTTAAATACATGCATGTACCTGTAATTGCTTTAATTGCCCTATCAAACGAATTTTTTTCCTTCGATTTTAAGCCGCACTCAATTTTCAGTAGCATTAACTTTGAATGAAAAGCGTGGCTTATATATATATATATATATATATATATATATATATATATATATATATATATATTAAGTAAATATGGTATATATAATTCTACTGTTATTTATTTCTGACCAATACTATCTAGTTGTATTTTTTCTATGCTTATTTGGAATTATATCTATTTAATATATATTATAATTGCATGCATATATACATGTACATATTATATTGTGTACATTTATACATTTAAATATTACATTTCTTTATCATCTCTAATTCCTTTTTCTATTAAAAAAATTCGGATGCAAAATACTTTCAATTTTTCACTTAAATCAAATCATTCGTTAATTTACCGGCGGAAATAATAAAGTGACACGTATTTATATATGGTTATTCATTTTCCACATACATATTATGTAAATATTGTCTTGGTTAGGAGAAATCTACATTTATTCAAACATAAATCTCGTGGTAAATATTTAGTTCCAAAGTATTTCCATACGTTGAATGTCTTCATCATCTTTTTTCTTTCTCTTTCGAAGTTTCTCTCGTAACAAACGCTGGTACCCTTTTCTTACTTTTCCTATTTCAGAATATTCAGCCATCCATCTCATCTTATGCGATTTCTATTTTCTCCTGCACACAGATAAGATTTTACATGAAAAACCATTATGTATTCATGGATATATTTGCTCGAAAATTTTTGTCTATTTGAAGAAGCGCTGCTCGAAGATTGCGACAATCATCACTATCTTTATCTTTCGCTTCCTATTACTACTTACATTTTATTTTTCCATTCCCCTTTTCTTTACACCTATCTCTGCTGGTTGCTTGACAGGCAGCAATGATATTTGCATCTCATTATCTCCTTTCTTCTCCCTTCATTCGCTGTCATTTCGTAGTTAATCAATATTCATGAGAACCCATGGAATTGGTGGAAAACCTTGTCAAACCTCATCAAAAGAGTTTTGCTAAACTTTATTACCTATAATTACCATTTTCCGCTACTAATTCCTTAAATTTTATAGAGTGCCCGAAATGATCATTCAATCAAGAGACTTACATAATTGAGAAATGATAATATTCACAATATTCTTAACGAGCTAACGGAGCTTACAGTGGGAGCATCAGAGATAATTAAGACAGAATGTGAAACATGATAATTGCGTCAATAAGTAAAGAATTTTCTTTGAGATTAGGTTACTACTGTAAAGTATATTATTGTTCGTTTTCTTTCAATGTAAAGGAAAATTGCTTTAATTTAGTGAATTATGTCAAATTTGTTAACGTCTCTTTGAGCTTCAGTTTGATCCGCTTATTTTATTATCAAGTTTTGAGTTTCGTTAAAATATGAATTAGTTTTAAGCTGTTATGCTTATGTTAATTGCTGCTGCGTTAACATATTTTGAACTGCAAACATATCTGGATATTAGATTTGCATGCATTAAATATAAACAGCAAAATACGTTAACGTTAATTCTTCCACTATGTCGTTCATTTTGTATACTGGTATAAAGTCTTATAAGCAAAAAATATGATATCAATTAATTCAACAATGCGAAAAAATTATACTTAACATTGTTAATAAATTTATTAACAAGACTTTATAACATTATAAAAAAGATGCAATTTTACAAAAGCAAAGATCATATGATTACATAGTTAATGAACACAGCTTTTGTGCACCCAATTGCATTCTGGAATATGTTGTTATGAACAATCTGCAACAAAATGGTTTTTAACTTATTTGTTTTACCAAAAACAAATACAAGTGTATTTATAAGTAGCAAATAAAGTTTTTTGGAAAGAATAAATGCATGAATATGTGAGAAAAATAATAATTTTCCCTTCGAAACTAAAATTTCTATTCAAAACGTGTTTTCAATTACGGGGGACCATTCCATCATTAAGTACAACAAATATCACGTAGTAAAATGAATTATTAATTAAAATCTATTCTCTGAAATTTAATAATATATTTTTCTTATGTTTGCTTATTCCGTCAGAAGTGGTCACTTAACGACCGAAAAAAAATTTATTTTATGTTAGTAAATATCCATTATAAACGTTCAGAGAAAAGAACTAAAAGAATATACCATGAGACTTCAATTTTTTTTTGCATTCCCCTACCTATACCAGTTATACGAGCCACAAAGTATGATCTCGATACAAATACAATATAACACAAGGAAAGGAGCCACAGGTACAGGCGTATTTTACGAGTGCGGCTATTGGATTTTGGTGAGGAACGGGTGCTTCTGGAAGTGTGGTGGGTGTGGTAGCTTATCTTTGGCTGCACCTAGCTTGAAAAGAGTTGGCAGTTTTTATGGCAAACAGTAAATTTACCGCCTCGTAACACATGAAAAATTTTATGAAGGTTAAGATGGGATATAAAATTCCAACGTAAGTAAAAGGAAATGACTTGTAAAAACAGAAAGAAAAGTATATGTTTAAAAGAGAAAAGCTTCTTCTAGATCGATGAATGAGATTCAGGAATAATTAGATAATTTTTATTTTTTTCTCTTCACTTTAATTTTCCATCGATTATAATTGCATTGTTTTACACATTGAATGTTATAAGTATTATGTTTTAAAATACGTAAATAAAGACATTATTTATTTTTTATAAGAACTAAGCTTTAAAAAAATGAAAATTCGGAAAAAAATATATACTTAAATTTGTGAACAAAATTTCTGTATAAAACAACTGCTAAAATACATATAAAATAAATTATAATTATTTTTCAATGAATTTTCAAAGATTCTACAATTTATCCCGTTCATCAACACTTGACATTCATCATTTTCCGCACGCTTAAAATTTTAGTGGAGTATATATTAGCGATTTAAATTTAATTACACGAAACATAAAATTATTAGAAATTTACTTTCATGTACTTTCATGGTTAAAATGTAACTTTTAGTAAAGGAGGAGGGAAAAACTCTGCAGCAGTATAATTGCACTTTCCTCATTACACATATCTGATGGTAGATATATAATACGATTGGATAAATGAATATCTCTGCCCCATAAAGCCCCTATTACAACTATTTTTTGAACAACAATCAGTAACGACACGTATATCATTCTATATGTCTGCAGCACAATGAAATATCCTGACAAAATCCTAAATATGGTATTTAATAGCCTCAAAATCACAGACATTTTAAGTATGTAACAGTGGGTTGAGTGATGTACATGAAAAACCGAATGACAGATAAAGGATTTACACTTCTACATGCAATACCAGTATGGTTAGATTCGAGTGGGTAGACACCATGTAGAAAGACTGATTAACTATTAACTAATTGACATATAGATCTTGTAACTGGTGTTATAGTTTGAGATACATTGAATTCCCTTCATGTGTTCCCGTTACACGTATTGACTGTGTATTGAGCAGTCAGTGTTATATATTTTAGGTTTTGGAACCTATTATCCTCCCTCAGATTCAGAGTTTACTCGTGATCACATTCTAATAGGCGAATGCGTGACTAAACACGATTCGTAAGGATTTTTTTCTCACTAGATTGCATTATTGCTTTTGCTTTTTTCAAATCAAATACGTCTGGTTGATGATCAAAAAACGAATGCAAAACCCAGTACTGTACTAGTTTTTTATATAGTTAGTATACATTTTATATTATTTTACAGTATATTGCATTTTACAGGTAAATTAAAAATATATTGATGTTCACAGGTCGCTTAAACGGAGGAATTAAAAAAAAAACTCATGAATAGCAAAACATGACCATTTTTTATGAAGCATTTAAATTGGATTCACTATTGTATAAATGAGGGATATTTATAATGAAAAAAATATTAGCAAAAATGACCTAAGGAAAACTTAAGAAAACAAGCGATGAGGGTTTTTCTTAATGTATTTCAGGACAAATTTGTAATTAAGTGTTTTAAAAAAATTCTAGAGAGGAAGACAAAAAGAATTCAGAAAATATAATTAAATCCCAATATGTAACACCTTCAAACAATATAAAAGTGCCGTCAGGCATCCACTAAAAGCGAAATAACCACAATATAATAAATAAGAAAAATAACAATGAAATGGAAAAACGTCATTTTTGGATTTGACCCATGAGGTTTTATGGCTTTATCAAAATAAAAATCTCAGTGAAAAAATAAAGAAATAAAGAAACGAGATAAGAAACTAACAAAGAAAATGTTCAATTCTTTTCCCCCCTTTGAGATTGTTAAAGATGTTAGAAACAAACTTGATTTATTGAAGCAAAAGAAAAGTCAATATAGCTTTAGTTTTCAGCTATTGTCAAACAGCAGTTGAAATTTATTTGTAAAAATATCTAAAGAAAGCTAAATATTGGAAAAATGAGACTCAAACATGAACAATGAATTGAACAGCTAAATACATTTAAAATTTTGTATAGTCTTGTTTCTTTAAAAAATATTACAATTATTGAAAAAGACTGTTATTGAAAAAAAAGTATTAATAAAAAGTTTTTAATGAGGTTTTATCTTATATTAATACATTCGATTACTCTACATTTGCATGGAAGCATAAATAGGGCTAAAATGAAACAAATTCTTCGGAGTAAAATTTATAAGAATATTTCTTACTTAAAATGTAATTTGGAAGCACTTAAATAGTTTAAATTTAATGAAACATGCGGGATACTACAGCAGCAATGAATTATTTTGATAATAAAGTAACAGATCATAAGCACAAATATACTTCTAACTAATCTCGAGGATTCTAATTGTAATATGCAAATTAGTGTTAAATATAATTATATTTCTAATTTTAAATTCGACAGAAGTTCGATCAAAACAATTGACCTTAATTTAAAATAAAATATATTATGCTCTCTCATTACATTTGCGAATTAAATACCAGACATTTACAATAGCTAGTAAGTTAAGAGGGCTTTAAGATGAACATATTTTTATGAAATTAAATTATGGGTTTTCAAACCACATTTTCAAAATTTAGCAGTCTGTATAACTGTAATCCTAATTACTCAATATTACATATTAAGTGATCATAATTTCGAAATATTATGTGATTAATTATTAAAAAGTTGTTTTATTCTTACTCAAATGCATTGCATTCAATTTGAATTTACCTTTGCAACGCTTGTTTTATGTTGTAACATTTTATATCATTAGAATTTACTAAAAATGGATAGATAATTTAGTCACATGGTAAAAAGCATGTATTGTCGACTTAAATGTTTCACTCAATAGAAACTCTTGCTTGTGATTATGCTGTACAATATTCGTTTAAATGTGTAAGCAATTGATGAGAAAAATACAAAGATTTGAATTTTATTGAAATAATTCTTATAAACTTTCTAAAAGAATGTTTTAACTGAAACCTGTACAAGCCTTAGTTAACGTATTATGAGCTTTAAATAAGCAATAACTGTACAACACTAAAAAAGTCGTTCTTTTAAAACGCACAAAGTTACTTTTTATTAAGAAAACAAAGATATAAATAAATTATTGTTTAAATTCTTTCAACAGTAGAATCATTTATCGTTCTTTTTGGAAATGACGATGTAAAATAAGATTTAATCAAAACTATTTTGTATTACCACAAATATTAAGTTATTTTTATAATCTGTAGAATCTTCAATTCTGATTTATATTCAATATTTCAATATGTTTCAAATGTGGTTATTTAATTAGTACAGGCATTAAGAATTACAAGATTCGGTATTTTATATAGAAAAAAACTATTAATGATGAAAAAAATACTTTTTAAATGTCTTTTACTTTGATGTAAATTATATAATAATAACTAAAGGACACAGAATAATAGTTATTTCCGATATTTTTTATTTGGAAAGATAATTATTACATCTGCTATTTAATTTCTATATGATACCCCTGATTCATAAATAATTTTGAACAACAAAGTCTCCTTAAATATTTAATTAAGACGTCTTAAAACATTTACATCACTTTTGGATTTTCAATTGGGTTAAAACATTATTAATCATAAGTTAAGTTCATTTTCGTTATTGTTTCCAACACATTTTCTCTTTCATGAATTGCATGCTTAAATTAAAGAAAAACTTTGGCAAATTAGGTATCCTGTCATAATTAGGCCATTATTCTAAGACAATATAATTGAGACGTAGGAGTCTAAATAAAATATTATTACGAATTTCAAGTATTAAGGAATAATACTGCAACGAGTATTATTTTTTAAGTAATTTGTAACTTTACTATTTTAAAAGAATACTAAAGAAGTGTATATATTTTTCGTGATTACCTTGAACACAAATATTAGCAATAACGTTTAATAGAAAAAATATATATATAGGAAACAAATTAAATTCACTTAAAAATCTGAAATTGATATTGTAGATGTTTATAAATATATTAAATCATGATTGCAACAAAAAGTGACATACTGCATTGCAAAAAAATTATCATTCATTTACAAAGGTAAATAATATTTTGATTGGCATAATGAAAATATTATTCAATCAAAGTTTTCTTCATGAGAGTAGCAAGTAATTTTTTTGAAAAATTCGGTCACAAATATTAAAGCATTTTTTAAAATAAATATACCATGATGTCTTCAAAAATATAGTGTTCATTCTTAAGATTTAATGCTCTAATTTGATTAAAATTTTTAAACATTTCCAAATCCTCGAAACTAGTAAAAGTTATCTTCTATGAGAACACTGTTTCTTACATTCTACTTGTATAATACTGTACAAAAATACTTCTTTATAAATTCCACAAAATGTACATTTACTGATAGTTGCCCATTGAAAATTTTAAAATAAAAATTTACAGATAATATTTGCAAAGGGGCAAAACGCAATATTGAATATAACGTTACAAAATATGAAACTTTGATGATCAAAGTATAAAGAATCAAAATCCAATTCAAACAGCTCTTGGAAATCTGGGAATAAACTATTTTATATTAAAGGATTCATGTTTATACGAAAGCAAATAAAAAAGAGACAACATTAGCCACTAATCCTCTGAACCCCACTCACTTTCCTCTGAAACTTCATAAAATAAAGAGCATCATGTAATAGTTTTTGATACGGAATCTTGCTCAGTCTAGTAAAGCGAAGTGAAAAGTGGGAATCAGATAAAAAGTAAAAGCAGGAAACGTTGATGCAGGAAGTACAACGCTACCCAAACCAAAATCGAATTTAACCAGGGCATGAAATTTCATCGTCGAAAGTTGGAATTTCCAATCGGGCGTGGGGAATAACACCGCGAGAGTTGAAGCATGCGTGACTGCGAACTAGAAACTGTACTCACGCGATATTTTACGTCTTCAGAGCCCCTGAGAGGTACAAATGAAGAGAATGTTCGAGTGTGCCATCTGGGTGGTTTCTGGCGTTTCCAAAAGCAAGAAGCTTCAACTGCAAAGTGGAATGAGTTAATTCAATTCAGAATTTTGTTGGGGAACTGTAATGCAAAGAATTCTGGTTTACGACAGTTTATTGATTTTGTCATCAGCTCAAACACACAAGAGAACGAGAAAGAAAAACAGCTGCCTCTTCGAAAAGATCTATTACATTTATACATTAGGAATGATAGTAGTTCATAGTAATGAAATTTAAAGGTTCTATAGGATTTAGCATTTATATTATCATTGCAGCTTATATCATGATTCTGTCAAAAATTTAGTATGCTTCCCTGATGAATAAAATATCCCTATAAGATAAAAAGAGAAAAAAATAGGGAAATAAATTTTAAAAAAATAATTTGTTTATTAATCGATACACTTACTGACTTACTGAACGTCCATAAATAGTTTATTATGATATCAACCAATTAGCTTTTTTAGAGATAAATAGAATTAGAGTGTAGAATATATTTCCCAGGAGAAATAATTTATACTTTTTTTCTAATTGTTTTTAAGCATATTTCAGAAAAAAATTATACTTTGTGGAATATGAATACTTACAAAATTCCATGTCATATAGTAGAATATTCTTCCCTCTCTCATTTTCATGTAGTTCAATATATATATATATATATATATATATATATATATATATATATATATTTTCATATATATTTCAATATATATATAGTAAAGATTTTATAGAAATAATTAAAGTAATAATTTTTATATAACTAATCTAATTGTTAAAATGTTTTTGCAACATAAGAAACATTAGAAGACATTTGATTTGAACTTAGTAACATGATGGTTTACTACGATGGCCCTAACAAAAACAGACAAAAAGACATGTAAACTCTTAAAACTAGCTTTTAAGGAATTGTTTATGTGTTGTTTGTTTTAAAATGGTCTGAATAATGTTTAAAAATTTTAATCATGCAGAAGCTAAATTATTAAAAAGTAGTGATTTATTGTCAAAAATCAGAATTTGTTTTCTCCCCCCCCCCTTATTTATGGAATGTTTGAGTATAAAGAACACATTAGAAAATTATTTCTTCAATAACTTATTTATAAATATGTTTACTATACACTGTAGATTCACTAAATATATATTGCACTATGGTCCCTCATTTAGCATGAAGGGTAACAACCTTTCATCCTCAACATTGCAAACATCCGGAGAAGTTTTGACTCTGCAAGGTGCTGCAAAGTTATTTCGAAGTATCTGGTACCAGACACTCACTGATTTGGCGTTCGTGAACTTTGCGAGAGGGTATAGCGGCAGTACAAGCTCAATTTTCTAGGTTACACCACATGTATTCGATTGGATTCATGATAGATAAATTTGAAAGACAAAACAGGAATTGGAATTCCCGAAAATGTTCCTCGAGCACCTTCTAGGGGCTCCTTCTGCTGAGGAATCTGATTATGTTGTGAAACAACATCATACATCAGAAACAGTGATGCCAAAAATGGATGCTGCCTATCTAATATGATACTCACGTATCATACAAACAACAAGGAATGTACTTTGGGTATTAAGGGTCCAAATGTACCTATGAAAAACCATGTAGCTATAATGACGCACGCCCGTTAACGCAAATCTAAAGTTCATCCGGGCGCAAGGGTTTACGATGAAAATCGGTGTACTAATGCTCCTTCTTCAGAGTGATTGACTTAAAATGTGTGAGTTTTAAGAAATATCAGCATTTTTCTTTCCTTCTATGTCCAGTTCCACTATTTTATAAGCTATTGCTGACAGTGGTGATAATGACCTAAGCCGGGCTCCGTCAGAGTAGACTCATTCATATCAGTACACGTCTTATTGGGATTTGAAACATTCCGTCTAAGTTGCTGTCCCCAGTGACATAACTGTATTATCAGCCATTACAGCCTTTTAACCAAAATAGACAAGGCACAACTGTCTCCTATATCATCTGGTATCAGTGCCGTTAGCGACAAATCACTGGATGGAAAATTATCATTTCACCAGCTGTGCACCACTTTTGATTAGAACTCACGATGATTACACCTTGAATACCCCAATAAAAAAGCTGTTTCGATGTAGGCAGGTGTCAAGACATGCATCTGATTCATCAGCTGTTTTTTTCCATCAGATTTCCAAACATTGTACGTGTGGCAATTTGATTTGCATCGAAATCTGATTCATCAACTGTTTTTTCCCATCAGATTGCCAAACATTGTACGTGTGGGAAGAAAGTGCACAAATATTTTATATAATTCAGGGTCATCCGATATTGTGGATTATCGATGTACAATTCAGGGTCATCCGCATTGCCTTCGGGTGATATATATCTCTGTGTGTGTATGTATATTTGTAAGGAATTCCTCAAATGTTATTATTTTTGTAAGTTACTTTAGTTAATAATTTCAATATGTGAAAAGGCAGAACACGGTTGTATGGAGAACACATTTTTTTCAATCGGAACCTAAATACGCAGAAAAGATATTCTATGCTATGAAGATTAGGAGAAAGTTAATTATTTAAAAAATAATTTCAAAATTTAACATATTCTTACAAAAAGGTTTAAATTTTTTTAAAAAAAATTGAAAAATACTTAGTTTTGGTTAAATGATTTTAGAATTAAAATAAATATTTTTCTACAAAATAAATAATCGAAAATGCTTTTTACTGATTTGTGAGTATTGAGTAGTGAACATTACAGTATAACACATTGCAACATTTCCGAATCCAGTTAACTTAGATTTTTCCAAACCGATCCAAAAACATTTTCCAGATCTCTGCTTTACACCGTGCTCTATAATTTCGATAGAAAGACGTTTTTTAAAAAAGAATTAATATTAATGAAGCTATTGTATGTACCTGATGATTTGTTTCTTGCGATTATCAAATATGCCTCATCTTATCGTAATAAATGTTACAAAGTATTGAAACATTGTTTCACTTAAAAAAAATTACTTAACATTTATATGAGAAAAAAACTCAAATACCTAAACTTCACACCCCTCAAGTTAGTACTTAACGAAAAAATTAGTTTTTAAGTTTATTTTTCTCTTTATATACCAGACATCATCTTTTTCGCATAGGTAGGTTTTGAAATTTCGGGAAAAAAAACTTAAGTTTGTTTTTCATTAATTGTGTGTTCTTACTACTTTTAAGTACACTAGCCTCTAAAATACATTTAATTTCTTTTTCTGATGTGCAACACTAAAAGAAAGAAAATTAAAGGAATATTGTTTTATAAAAACGATCTCATAATTAGTTTAAATAAAAAATTGTGTGTACCATTTTTGCCACTAGTTTAAAAATAATTTTAACTTTACTGCCTAATAAGAGGAAACTAAAAATATCTCCTTTTAATAATTTAAGATTAATTTTTTAAATTGTTAATGCTATTAGTACTTTTTTGGAAGATCTTAAATTCTTAGTACTAAGAAAATTGTATCACCAATTGTAATAATCATAAGCAATTGTAATTAAAAATTGTAATAATCATAAACAATTGTAATTAAAAATTGTAATAATCATAAACAATTGTAATTAAAAATTGTAATAATCATAAACACAAAGTTCTGTTCTAGGAAGCACTCCGTTTATAGCGAATGCGAAACATCACTTTCTAGCTGTTTCCATCCTGAAGGATGAATAATACTAATGTAATTCGGCTCTTTTCAAATCATTAAGCTGCAATATAAATGATAATATCTTTTCTTTTGGTGTGTAGATCTCTTCCCACTTACAAACTCTTTCCACTGTGTGTGTATTTCTTAATTGATGATATAGAAGTATTTTGCTTTGGCTGTGCAAGGCAAATAATGTTACCTTTGCAAGGCAACAGTCAGTTTCAATATAATTTGCATATCAGTATGGTCTTAGCTTGGAGGGAGATTTAAGACTGTTGTATCATCTGAAGGGAAGGTACCTGATACTACTAATCAAAAGTATTGATAGACACCCTTGCTGAAGTGGTGAAATCATGAATTCATCAGTTATCACTGCCATAAAATGTTACACAGAGAAATTCTGCTTACTGTGAAGTATTCGGTCAAAATATTTCGTCCATACTTTACACCATAAATCAGTGCTACTGCGTGGATATGCAAAGATAATGCCAGTCTTCATCCAGTTAGCCTTGTTGATGAATATTTTGAGAATCGACACTTATATATATAGAGAGAGAGAGAGCGCGAATGGCTCAAACGAGATTTCCAAGCTTTAATCTGATACAATATCTTTGGGACTACCTTGCAGTCAGGCGAATGCTTTAAATTCCCTTTGAGGCGTTAAATGAACTGGAGCAGTAATAATTCTATGTATGGTGTTGCTTTCTGTTAGAGTGGCCGTTAAATTAATTGGCAGCATGAACTGATGCCATCAACCAACGATAAGTAGAAGCGAACACTTTCACATTAAATTGCTTTATTATTAATTTCTTATTAATTATTCATCCTTATATAGTTTTTAAAATGATATTTAAGTAAACAAATATCTCAAATATTATAAGGATTTATTACCAATGTACTTTTTTGATAATATAGTTTATCCTTTTAAGAAACTTTAGAGAAACAATTTTATTTTGAAAAGTTTAAATGTTTGTTTATAATCCCTCGAGAACTTATTTTCTTAGAATGTGAATTTATTCGATGCAACAAAAGTATTTGTTATATTTTTGGGGAAAAACATTATACATCCAAAATATTTTTGGAATAGAATATGCCTCTAAAGAAATAAACTTATAATAGATAATTATGAAAATTAATTAAGCCATAATGATTATTCTACACTATTAACGTAAAAATAGTTTCGTCAAATAGATTAAGCAAAATATTAGGAATTATTATTATTTGTTTGTAATTTTTCTGCCTCATTCAGCCTGAATAGAGGCAATAATTAATAATCAGCAAATTAACAGTAAATTAACAAATGTACAAATCGATAGAGCGGATAATTACCTTTCAAATAACGATCAATAATTAATGATCATTCTGGTATTTATCTGAAAAAATATATTTAGGTAATTATTGTGTGTTTTATTTTTTTTATCATTCTGTAAATCATAAAAAAACAGCACATTAATATTATGCGTAATTGTTTCAATTAAAACTGAAAAATGAAATATAATCTTCTTAGTCTCCCATAATCCGTTATACATTGAAAAAAATGTTTATCAAATGTGAAATTAATTCGCTTTAATTTATAAACAATGAATGCAGTTCCTAGACTATTGCGAATTAAAAGTATGAAAGGTGTCAATATCTAATTAATATACATCGGTGTCGAAAAATCCATACTATTTTGCATGCATTTGATATTCATTAGCTCCCACAATCCCTAGATTATTAAGGCAGAAGAAGAAGGGCGTGATAATTCCTTTTCAATCCACCATGAAACTGAAAAAAAAGCTTTTCGCTTAGGTTAGTCATTCAAGAAACAGTGTAGAAAAACATTAACTAAATTACCAGATTAAAGTTTATTCTTTGAGAATATTTTGCTTATAGAGCAATTGAGACTTGCATCACTTTTATTGGGAATCGAAGCTTTAATACGGAGTAGATTTAATCCGAAAAGACACGACCTAGAAAATGCTGGGGGAGATGAAGAACAGGAGAAAAAAGAAAATTTTAGCAAAAAGGAAATGAAATTTGGTGGCTGATATTTCAGTCGTGCGGTCATGACCTTTTCTTTTTTTCTTTTTGTAATCAGAAAGTTCAGATCGATCCCTGGCTGGTTTTATTAATAAAATTTCTAAGAACTGAAATTATATATATATATACCTGAGGGATACTTTTTTTCTCCTTCTCTTGGAATTCCGCCCTTGGAATTTTCTTCTCCAAGTTTTAAATTATATTTGAAGGAATATGTGTGTCTCAAAAAGTTATAGAAAAATTCATTCGCGGTGATGTTCACATTATTATTGAGAGATGTAAAAAGTCAAACATATAAAAAAATTGGAATGATTTATCGTGGGTAAAAAAACCCCTATCATTTTATGTTTTGTACAATGTTCCAATTTGTAAGCTAAAAAAATTTAAAAAATAAGGCGTTGTTCATTTTAAATGTATTTCAACACGTATCTCAAAATCAGGAGAATTCTTTTTAAACTACAATTTTATATATATTGGATGTTTTAAGACGGATGAAAATGCTTTGTATGAATGAAAGATTTATGAATGGAATGTCTTTGATGTCAATATGGTTTAGCGAAAAATGATTGAAAGATTAACATATTTGCTAAAAAAACTTCCATGCATTAAAGAAATATTTAACTATTTTGCTCTTCTCGCACATTTATTCATCATCAATATGCATGTGTATATTTGGCTAAGATTTAAATATTATATAATTTAATGCTTATTCACAACTCACAAATTAAAGTTTTTCAAATTTGCTTTCGATTAATCTAATGGTAGTTCTAGTTTTTAATGATAAAAAACTACTTTATAAGTGACAAACAAATTTAAGTGATTGAAATACAGTAAAAAAATATTTATTTAGCAATATCGTAAAATATTACATTTTTATGAAGAATTATGTACATACAAGGTGTATCTGTGAACGAGAATCGTTTTGTAATATATATGAATATTTATAGAACTATTACGGTTTGCTTAAAATACTTCCTAATTGGAGCATGTCAGAGTCATGGTATCTTAATAGCCATGATACCGTTCTCGTAGTCAACATATCATGAGTTCTAACCCTAGCACCACTGAATATTTGATGAGTATAGGCATTATGCACGCTAAATCTACCGTGAATCACTCGTTGGAGTAGTGTGGTAGTTTGCAGAGCAGAGTGTCAACTTAAGTGGCATTCTCTGTACTTGATATAAGCTCAAAACGACGAGGTTTTTATAATGCAACATTGATAAATATTCACTCACACCAAGCTTGACATATTTCAATTAAGGTATCCGACTACGTTCGGAATCGTGATTTTAATAAAAGCACATACATGGTAATTTTCATGATATTTAGTGTCACTTATATTATAATACATTAATAAAATTGTTTTACGAACAGTTTGAGAAAAAAAATATTTAAATACAATATTTCAGCAAAAATATAACTTAGAATAACCGTTTTTCAAAATGTTCTCTTTTTTATGAAAAATGATTCTATTATAATAATATTGTGTCTGTATATAGCTCAGACCTCTCTACAGAGGCTCAACTATGATTTTTGAAAAATTCACATTATTTTCAGAATTACAACCCATTGAAATAATTATCGGCGTTTTTTTTCTTAAATTTTCTCCACTCTGTTGCCGTAAAATATGGATAAACCCACTTCTAAGTTATATATTTCAAAAATTCTGTTTCATCCTCAGCATAGAGGCCTGAACTATATACAGGCAAAATATTTTTATAATAGAAGCATTTTTCGCAAAAAAATAAAATAAAAATAAAAATAAAATGGGTCATTATATGTTCATTTTTTGTCAAAATATTATTCTTAAGCTATTTTTTATTGTAATACTATTCTTAAAACAATGTTTTTATTTTCTAATCTAAGTGACTAATTATCATAAATATTATCCATTTATACGCTTTTGCAAAATAACGGTTCCAAACGTAATCGGATACCTTAAATGAGCAAATATTTGGAATAAATTATTATCTTTCTTATATTTATTGTGAAGCGAAATTAATAAATGCGATATTAAGTTATATTTACTGAAAATGTAAGTAACAATATAAAATTGTAACTAACACATCGTTGCAATACAAAAGTTTCAAAGAGACGGACTTCAATGCAGCAAATGTAAATATTAAAATTGTATAAAGTGAGTATACATTTAGGTTATTTTATTTTAAATAAACATTTAACTGAAATGAAAAGATAATTGTAAATGAATACAACCCGAACAAATTCTAAAGATATTACTTTACATTTTTAAGCAAATACTCATAAATCACACTTTTAAAACATCAGATAAATACAGTTATTAAATATAAGGTAAAGAGCTGTTCTTCATATGTTACGTGATTAAATTTAAAAGGAAAAATAATTTCCTTCCTTTCTTGAAGATTTATGAGAACTTTGTAACATAGAAGAATGAACAAAACCGCATGCTAAAAAAGAATATTCATTTCTATGAATTTTGTTATTCAGTATGAGTCTGAAGACCGTAAGAAATCTAACTTTTGAATAGTTAGGATTTGATATATTATCACGATATTTAAAACGAATTAATGAACTCCTGCTACAGCCTCTGCAATTCGTCTTTGGAATATAAGACTTAAGCAATTATCAAAATTGTGAATTTAATTACTCTCTTTTATCTGACTCAGATCTCAAATAATCGCCAAAGCAGTCGTTTATTGTCCAAACGGTTTCGGTGTTGACGATTTACAATGAATAATTCATAGGGAAGATTATGGTAAGAATTACGGTATTTTCAAGAGTCGTTAAGTTATTATTAATTTCTCAGCAACTGCAATGTCAAAAGAGACTGAATGAAGCGTTAAATAGAAGAACTAGAAAATAAACTTTTGAACAAAAGAGAATTTATACTTCAAATTGCCTTAATTTTACTAAACATACTGTTACCTGAAACATATAAATAATCTAAAAGGTGCCTTGCATTTATTAAACCTATTTAATGTGTGCGTTAAATTACATTTAAATGGTCCTTTTCACATGCAATGAGTTGCTGGAATAATAGAAGATATTACCTTTTGCTACATAGCATGGTATGCTTTTCATTTCCAAAATAATATTTTCATAAATTAAGAACTATTACAAAAATTAATGTTGATCAAGTGTAGAAGTAAGTGTAATGCAACACTAATTGTCATCCTTACTAGTTAAGAGTAATACTAAAGGCATATCGCACATTTATTTATTTTTTGTATTTTGATGTACTGTAAAATCCGGGGAATAACGCGCACTTTAAACAGAAAAAAATGAGCTCGAAAATTAAGGGTGTGAGTTACACGACGGGTATAAAAACGATAGATTTAAAGACAACAAAAGAAATGAGCATGATTTTTTTTACTTCCACATGCATCGAAACATTGTTTTTTTTTAAAAGAAACGACTTAATTTATGAACTAAAATAGTTGTAGTTCAAGGAGTATACTAATTTTTCAAAAATCTGGGGTAAAACCTCAAATAAATGACTTTAAAACATAAAATCAATGTATACTAATATTTCAGATTTCTTCGTTCAAAAGGGGGCTCGTTATATGGCGAATATACCGAAAAATTAAAAAATAAATCAGCTTGAAAGTATAGGTGCGCGTTATACGCCGGATTTTACGGTAATTCAAAAATTGTAAGATTTCTATTATTTTAGAAAAGGAGTACATTTCACCCATTTTGTTCAATATTGCTTCAAAAAATATTATTTTTCAACGAATATTCAGTAAGTAAATTCAGAGAGAGAGCAAGGTCTAAATTTAAAAATAAAATAAAACAATGTACTATTAGAGTATTCTATCGTACTAAGGCATCCACACACACACACACATTGAAAACTGAAAAATAAACTTTATAAATGAATAATTTGCAACTTGATAATTAGAAATATGTCATTTAAAAATAATTAAATTTATTTGGTTTAATTATTTAAGTATAAAAATAAAGTATTAATTACTAAAAATAAGCTTCATTTTTTTTCAATATAATTATTCGAACTGAAAACTTATTTTGTTACATAATATTCCATTTCCTAATTCGAAATAATTTTAAATGATAAAAGTAGAAGAGGATAGGCCTGATTCAACAGAAAAAAGAACCCTTTTTAATTTCCCAAATCGGCGATTCATCAGCTTTTTGGTGCCCTTTGATATTTAAGAATATCATTACGAAAGTAGCAGCTGAAAAGTAATAAAAACCGCGTCATTTTCTCAATTCAATTAGTGATAAATATTGTCGTCATTTAATAAGATAGCGAGAAATAATTATTCGCAGATAATATTTATCTCTAAAAAGCGTCTAGAATACTTTTTAGCTTCCCAATTAGCAAGTAAGCATTTGATTTTTTGAAAAATAATTATTTTACATGTTTGCAATAATATCTTTTCCAACATTAGAAACTGCAGAATTACCTTTATCACATCGGAATTTCTTTTGTTTTGTTTTTCAAAAGACGATTACAACAACAAAATAAATTAATTTAATAAGAAAATTCTTTGATATAACCGTATATTACAATCATACATTGAACAAAATTAAATGCAACGTTTTTTTTTTTATCAAAAAGCCAATAATAATTTAATGAAGAAGGATTCATTCAAAGTTACGATAAACTGCTTAACTTATCAGAATGATTAACGTTAAGAATTATTCTCATAAAAAATATAGGTTTTCCAAAACTAATAATCAATTCGTCGTATAGATTTTTACTTCGACGTTTGAGGTAGTTGTATGTTTTTCACCAAAGTTTCCACACGTTTTCAGTTCTTTCCATTTTGGAATATAAAGAGAACATTCAAAAGGAATTCAATTAAATAAATTAACTAAAAATGTGACAGTAACTTTTTTAAGAATAAAGCTCTTTAATTATGTAAAGTAGATTTCTGTTTGCACAGCTTGAAACTATCAAATAGAGAATTTAATATGTACTTTTGATACCATATTTTGCAATATCATAATTATTTTATTTACATTCAAATCATAAATTAGACTGAATGTGGTAGCATATTTCCAATTTGTATAAGTTTTCTTTAATATTTTAAAATCCAAACACAAATCATTTGTTAAAATATTTTTAAAGTTTAGTCTACCTTTGCTCAACAATACATAATGCACAAGTCATTTGTTGATATCCTTTACTGTAATTCTCACCACAGTCAATCATCCTTTCCCTTCTATTTAACATGAGACTAGTAGGAAAGAAATATTTCCATACAAAGCCAAAAGAAAGCAGTAGAGCGGATATGTGCTTTACAAACCAAGTTTGAAAGAGAACTTTTCGCGCATAATTCAGGACGCAATAACTGTGCTATTTATCAAGCCCCCCTGTAGACTTCTTGAACTGGAATAAAAAATAATACTTCTAAGATAAAGTACCCAAGCTGAGTACAGTAGATCGCGAACCTGTCCGTACAGACATATAGAAATGGGCATGAATAATGCATAGACAGAAGTGATCATTCTCACAACATAATGTATCTATTTTTCCTTTTTTTACATATTTATGTCCGTTTTTTTCTCGGAAGAAAATAGTTGCCCTTCCTTTTTATATACTAGTCAACCAACCCCTGTGTTTTATAAATTATTCATAGTATGTCGTGTCAATAGCGCATAAACTTTAAGGTGAGCATTAATTTCTATTTTCCGTTCTTTTTCCAGTGAAGCTTAGAATGGGTGGCATACAGCTGAGAAGGGTTTCGCCTGTCAACTTTTCTACTACTGGGAAGTAAACTTAAAACCAACTTTTCAGTTTTTATTATTTAAAAAAAAGCACTCTATTTCTTTTTTTAATCGTGTGGGTGTGCATTACTTGTGAAGTACAAGACAGGATTTAAGACGTAAAGCTTAGTATAGAGCATTTAAGGAGTGAGTTTTCCTATTTCAAGAGAAATTCTCAGAAACTAAATTTAATTTTAAAAACGTGAAGGTATGTTTTTTTCTTGAAAAAAAAGGAATGTAGTTAAACTTATTTGATACAAATATAGGAAAAATTGTAAGTTGCATGTTTTATTTAGTTTTTACTATAAATACATGAGATGTTCGATAGTTAGTTCTAATAAATTCAGTAATAATTTTTAAATTATTGCACTATATTTCAAATACCAATTTTCATAAGTGAATATTAATGGTCATGAATTTATTTGAGTTTAAAACTTTTTTTCTACATTACACTGCAATATTTTAAAATTTACAAGCAAGTATTTTACTGCAAGTTTAATATGATCATCTTGAACTTTTCTGATAAATATTTTTAGCTAAGTTTTTAAAATTCTAAATGCCGAAGTTAATTGTCTGCAAATATGAAATTTACGTTATATACTTTTACAAGAGTATTTCACCTTAAATATTTATGATGATTTTACTACTTCTTGAAATTTAAAATGTTTCCTTTATTTGAATTATTATCTTTCAATGCATTATTTTCCTAACAAAATTAATTCTTGGGGATTTCTTTAAAAAAAAATTTAAGCTGAGTACCTATACTTTTATGTCAATTATATTTCCGTTTCAATTAAGAGTAATCTCAAAATACGCGATAAAATTAGTTCTGAAAATATTTTTAAAAAAGGTATCCTGCTATAACCCATAGCAGCAAAAACTTCTTTATAGCAATGAATTTTGCAAAATTGGCAGCAGGAATGTTTCAATAAATTTCAAAGAACATTCAAAAATAAAAACAGTGTTTTTTAGTAGATATTAATTTGTAAATAGTTAATAATTTTTTTTTTTATTCTATAAAGCTATACATATTTAGAAAAACATCTAGACGCAATAAACTTAGTTGTGTAAAAGATATTGTTAATTGTTATGATATGTATGTGTTTGTGTATACACTATTTATTAATTTCGACTTTAAGTTCCATGAAAGTTAAATAATTATTTTCTTTGTAGTTTGTATTGTAACGAAAAAATAGAGAAATTTGCTTGTGCGAAACAGATTAAAACCTTTTATAAACACCATACATTCATTAAATTGATACTTTTAAAGCAATTTATACATGTAGCAATGACGTATGTCTAATGTTAGTTGACAAAACACAGATTAAAACTATTTTTCAAAAGATACAATTGTTTTCAGCTTTTTTTAGCTTATTGAATTGTATCTTTCTCATGAATATTAAAGTATAATGTAGTAAAATATATTGCTTTAAGAAATTGAAAATTGCTATCTACATTATATACATCAAAGTATATTCAATTTTCTTAGAATTATTAATTAACACCACATTAGAAATCCTTAAAAACGCATGGTCAAATCTTGGTTCATTAATTCACGAAAAACAACATAGTCCTATGGAAGTAAATCAACTTAATCATTAATCAAGTTATAATATAAATTATTTAATGGATTAAAACTTCGTCATGGAAAGGAAAATAGATTCTTCTGAAATAGTCTGCACTGCATTAAAAGAAAGAAGGAAAAAATCATTATTAATATAAGTTTTGAACGTGGTACAAACATTGGAGAATATGATACATTAAGTCTACATTGACATTTCCTAAAACAATCTGAACACAGCTCGTCTCAACGATTAATTAAAAACAACTCACGCGAAAAAACAGTACAACATGTTTAACACTCAGCAAACAAAACAGTATCAACTGTTTATTATTGAGATAGGGAAGGATTGGACGTATGCCCGCAGAAGCCCAGATCATTTCCATTGGAAGAGAAAGTGAACAAACGAAAATCTTGGATACCCAGGTGCAAGTATATATTTCCTTTCTACTACTCATTCACTCCCGCAGGCCCCATCCTTTCTCTTCCAGGCTCCATTCTTCCTTCTGTCTATCCATCTGTTTGCCTTTTTTCCTTTACCCTCTTCCTCGTTTCTTAAGATCCCAATGCATCTTGCGCCCTCCTAATCGATAGTTAGGAGTATTGTTTACTCCTATGCCTTTGAATATGTATTCCGTTGCTGGAACAGTTAAGGAGGTTGCCGTGACCAGAATGTGGGAGGGAACTTTGGACACGGATGCTCTGTCACGATTTGGCTCGTCCAACTGGAACTTGGGGACCATCAGCAAAGTTTAAGTGGATTCGCGATCTAGTTAATATGGGTTGCATAAATAGTTGAGTGTGCCTTGTATCAGGGTATTTGGAAGTAAAATGGTTATTCTAGATGTAATGTTTGGTTAAGGAGGAAGAATCTATTTATTTTCAGACTTGACACATGCATTATTTAATGCTTAAAAGGGTTTTGTGCCGTTTTAATAAAAAAAGGTTTATTAAAAATAAGTTCTGATCAGGAATCGATATGGTTTTCATAAATTGAGAAAACGTAGGACATGTTTTTTTTCTTCTTAAAGTAAAATTTATGCTCTGAGTTTATATATAATGAGTATAAATCCTTTGAAAGAGATATTAAACTTTCTGTAGATAAATTTCTTTTTGATTCCGTTTGATAATCATCAAGTTACGCTTTTTGCACATTTCAGTTCGATAAATAATGTTAAGGAATCAACGCACTCTTAATTAGTGCATTAAACAGTTTAAATGGTCTCTCAACCAACTCTTACATTGCTCGCATGGTAAATCTACCATTATTTAACTGTGTATTTCAGTCAAAATAAGTTTATTTTTATTTGAAGAATTATTTCTATAAATCTAACTGTTAAGGATATATCATTGATAATCATATTTGTTAATGATATTACTGTATATGTATTATTCTTTTGGCTAATGCCATGGATTATATGATTAAAAAGAATTTATTAGTTCGCCAATTTGGATTTTAGAAATTAATATACCACACAGATAGATTCTACACACAAACACACACACACACGCACATATATATATATATATATATATATATATAACATTTCTTTTTATGTTAAATATACCGGATAAAACCATTTTTAGAATAAATCTACAATTCGAATTCTTCACTTATTAATTTCAGCATTTGCATAACCCTAAAAAAAGCTTAAATAAATTGTACTTTCACTTACTTAATTGTAAAATATTCAGAGGATTCACATTATATATATATAGCTTTTAATGTATAAATTAAAGAACTCTTTACTTATACTTCAATTTCATAAAAAATATGTTTTAAATGTCTTTATCTTATTAAAATATAATAATATTAAAAAAATATTTGATTTAATTATTTAAAAATGTAACCTTTGAAATTTTAGGAAATCAATCGTATGATGAGTGGGGAGAGAGATGGCTTAAAAATATTAATTATCTTGCCAGAAATACAAAGTTCAAATAGTTTAGAAAATGTTAAAAAGGGAAATATTTGGGTTTTTTGTGACAAAATAGCTTACTAATCTATTCTGCAGCCATATTTCTGTAAATCCTGCATTCAATTATTTTCGATTGGGAATACAGACATTGCAGTTTTCAATATGAAAGGAGAATGTGTGAATACAAACACAACCATTGTTAACACGAACGTTATTCCAAGCTGTATTTTTTTTTTTTTTTTGTTTCACAAACGCTTTTAGTGGTTTAATTCTTTCCCTGGATTTATCGCGTTGAACAGATGAAAAAGCTTACTAGAAAAACAAATGAATTCATTTCTTTACATTCAGAACAAAATTTGAACGCTAGATTTAGTTTCAAAAATAGTTTTAATCTAACCTTGAAATCTATTTCAAAACGTTTCTGAGAAAACAGATACAAACAATTTATTTAGTCATAGGAAAAAAAAATGAAAACACCTTGAATTGAAATGTTTTTTCTTTCTGTTATTTCAAAACACTTTGCTCTGAAATATATTTAATCTATATTTTAATTCATTGTTTACTAGAATGTTAAAAAAATATACCAAAGCTCAAATTCGTGTCATTTCCATTCACAATATATAATAGATTTTAATTTACTCGTATTTTATTCCACAAGTGCTAATGAGCCAGTAAGAAATGTTTGGCAACACCCAATAGACTAAAAAAAACTCGGTTATTTGTATTCAGTATTACTTAAAGAAGTTACTTGTTCGCTCCAAACACGTCTAATAATTCTCATTCCATTCTTAGAATCCGTGATCGCACAATGTAAGTAGTAATTAAGGCTGCAGTTGCCAATGACGGATCCACCTCTTCCTGAAAATTAGCATCTGTGTTCTCTAATTAGTAGTCAAATGCAGAGAAAATGAGGCGTTGTTACTGGAATTTATTTTTTCACCACTTCTTGGAACTTGATTATGATTCTTGTGGGACTTAATCTTCATTGGTGTTGGAGAAATTATGGAATTATAATAATGTCTGCGAATGAAAGAGAAAACACTGGACGTTAATGCAAATGGAATGTTTCAAAATACCGCGAAATTATGTGGGAATATTATTTTCTTATTTAGGTTCTTACACTTTTATTAAAAATTAGTGTTTAAAGTGTATACTTTTTTAAGACTACACACTACCCTATAAATTTCTAAATTATGGAAATGTTTGCTTGAATTTTCTTGTGACCCAAATCATCGGGAAGCTTACCACAAGATTTCAGATCGGATAATAAATTAGTTTTTAAGATATTTGAAATTTTGAGCTGAGGTTTTGGTTTAGGTTTAATTTTAATACATTTTTCCACTCTTAAATTGAACTAAAACTTTTTAATTCAATTCTTTCAGTGTGAAATAGTTATTTATTTTAATTTTCATTACTAAAATCAAATATGCACGCATACATATTGTGTTTTAAGTTTTTTGAGTTCTCATAGATACTTAACTAAGATTGATTTCAAGGCCAAATATTTTTTCTAAAAAAATAGTTGCATAATTTAGAAGCTGTATCATTAATGTTTCCTATTAGGATTAGTTTTACTGTTGATGTCTTCATTTTTTTTAAAAAAAAGGGTACTGTAAAGTCTTAAATCAAGAATTTGCTTTTTGAGTTTTAATGATTCAGCATTATTAATAGTAAGATACACACACTTGTGGGTCAAAATCACAATGGAAACTAATTTTACATTTATTTCAATGATTTAAACATTTTTAAATTATATTTTGAATCACACAACTACTTAACATTTTTATATTCCTGATATGAATAATAAAATAGTTTATAGTATTTGTAAACTTTTAACTCATGGACGTTAATGTGATTAATTTTTATTATTTAAAAGTGTTGTTTAACAAATATTTTTAAATACTGGAAGCAATTTTTAAAAATATATCTTAATATCGTTTATTGAATGTATACTTATGGCTTTTTAACTTTAAAAAGAGAAGTTAGACAAATGATATTAAGTTACGTATGCACATTGCAACTGAATATGCAAATAACTAAGTTCTGTCCATCAATAATGGACAAGCAGGAATTCCAGGACATTGTAATGGAACATCTAGATGAGATGTACTCAAACTGTTTCTGCCATGAGCCGTATTCATAAGACACCTATTTCATGCAAAATAAAACCAAGACAACGGGAGCTGTTGAAAGTCTTTTCTCGGAGATACAGTTAACCGCCTCTTAAAAGAAATTCTTGATGGAAACGTCATGAATAGATTTGTACTTAGGGGTAAAATGTCAAGAAATATATTTTTTTACTATCTCACTTTCACGACAAATAAAATGAATCACAGATCCATGTTTGTTTTTACTGTAAATCGTCAACGATCTTCTTCAAAAAATCTATTTTTCAGGATATTTTTCGCTTGAAAGGAATGAAGGACAATTAAAAGTTAATTACTACCTTAAAAAGGTCACCACTTTATGATTATATATTATAAACAAACTGTAACATTTACAAATATGATTGATTGGTAGAATTTGTCGCTAAATCTTTGATACATTGATCTAAAATAATTTAACTTTTAATTACATTGACCATATCCAGGTCACTCAAAACTGCCCATTGGGCAGTGGGGTTGCATAACTGAGTTGAGTTGAGTATAACTGATCTAGATGGTTGCATAAAACGCATATCATTACAATGCTAAAGCATAACATGGGTATTATAGTTGTTCCGCCTACTGTGGGCTGTACTCGTGTCTTGAAGACGAATACGCGAATAGTACGAGTAGATGTCACCATTTGAAAGAAAACCATGAAATTGGGCAAAAAATGCAGCATGGTAAAATCGTAAGACCGCTACACATTTTGCTCAAAAAGAAGGTACCATTTCACGATGTTGGCAAGGGGGCGAGAGCCATGTCCCTAATAAAGTTAATACTGAAAAGACTGAGCTAGAGGTCTGATCAGCGTTCACAGCTACCCATGTGTTTTTGTCAATGACCTGACGTGCAGCCGGGACACCAGTGACTGCAATGCCCATCATAGGTGACTCACCGAAAGGGGGCTGTGGTCATGGAGAAATTGTATCGAATGTCCTTCACCTTTGCATATTAGTAAGCACTTTTTCAGCAACGTTGGGTGCATTAGAGTGAAATCTCATATACTGAAGTAGAATAATCAATGCACCGTTTGCATTAAATATCTAATTGAATGCAGCTTAAATAATCCCCGGTGACTTTTCTAAAGATGTCCAAGTCACCAGTGAGTTACTTACTTAAATGTTATCAGTCTCTCAACTCGAGTTACCATACTGGGTGACATTTCATTTTTGCCGCAAGCTTTTGATTGTCATCCGTTACACTTCTACATCATGACATACATCTGCATGATTTTATGCTTTGTAGCGTTGACCTTTTCTCAGGGACTCTTGAGTTAACATTTCTGCAGGATAATATCTATTGAACACACTTTTTAGCGTCTCATATTCCTGCTTATCCAGCATTTCCCTAAACGTTGTGATCTCATGAGATCTCCCCATCCCTCTCAATCGAACATGTTTGAAAGTAATTGAACATATGCCTCCCTTACTATTTCATTTTCTGGAAGACAAGTTATGCGCAGCTTCTATGGCATTCAATAACCCAATAGGACATTTATCAAATGTGTAGGTCAATGCCCAAGCTTACATCAAGCAAAATGCGGTTTAACGTGCTATTTATTTACTAATAATTGCTCATGTAGCTGTGCTTTCTAAGTAACTTACTTGTTTTCTATGATAATACTTCATTTTCAGTACATACATTTCTACCGAATTACCAATTGAATAACTTTTCATTGATGCTTCGAGTTTTGTGTTATAGAATACACTTTGCAAACTTTAAACAGTAAATTTAAGAATTACGTAATTTAAACAGATGCTATTCTATACTGAAATTTAATGACTAATTTTCTGGTACATGTAACGAATTATTTTATTAATGTTTTCTTTTATTATATTGAAAATAACTGAAATAAATTAAACATTAATCCAAAGATCCTTATGGAATATATATATTACATTTAAATAGCCATTTAAGGTAGTTATAATAGCTTTAATTACAATGTTTAATAGCTTCTTCATACATAAAAATGCATCGTTATTTAAATTATTCAAATAAAATGAATAAAAACTCTAGTTTGTTGGCTTATGATGTTTCTGAAATATTCCTCGTGATACATGAGGTCAATGAACACCTCTCCGTTAGAAAATATTTCATGCTAGCATAAAAAAAATTCGATGCAAATATTGATCGTGATAGTGGTTTTCAAACACAAATATTTACAAACTCATTTTTGCAAGCCTGACTTTTTTAGCTTCGATATAGCTTCTCTCTCCGTGCATTTCCCCAATATCCAGATAACATCTAAGCACTGGAAAACGTAAGTGTAGAGAAATATTTTCAAGCATTATATAGTGTAATTAAGCGATTTAAAGTTATTAATGGGCTTTTAAGTTCCTCATTATGATCAACACTTTTAAAGAATTCACAAAAATTTATGCTAAAAACACAGTTTACATAAATTTATAAGATTTTTAAAAATACTAAAAATGCGCAACTGCGCACAAAAAGTAAAATGTTTATTTTTAGAGCAAAATATATCAGTTTCGATCAGTCATGCACACAGGAATTTTTCAAGGGGGTCTGGTGTCCAAAGTTTACCATTCTTGTATCATGCTCCTTTTGATTTTGTCGATTTTCGGGAACAAAACACAGTAAAACACTAATTATTGAATACATAATTAGCATTAATTAATAAAATTAATAATTAATAACAAATACTTTATAAAATTTTACGTACTGTATACTTAGAATTATATTCAATCGGGGAAAAAATCAAGGACTTTTTGGGGGTGAATCCTGACCCACAGGACCCTCCCCCCTTTGTGTGCGCCACGGTTATAGAATAACTTCAAGGTTTTACTCATTGTTCTTAAACTACGGATGCATGAAATTAAAGAAAAATAACTTTCCTTTTAAGTAAAAAAAAAATAAATTTTCTGCACAATAAATACCCATTAGAAATTTTATGAATAAGAAATAAAAAGTCAAACCACAATATAAAATTTTATATTTATATCGTGAGATATGTTTTTGATGAAAATACACACACTCTTACTTAGTAATTTTTTTTCAAAAAACAAACACTTAATATGTTTTGTAAAAATATTCTTATTTTTCTCTGTGGTATTACTTCGAAAATAAAAATGTATTTCTATGTAGGAAAACTAATTTATTCATTAAGATTCTGGTTTGAGAGTCATTTGAAAATCTGAGTTAGTCAAATTGGACCTCTATGACCAGTTACAAAGAAAGAAAATTTATTTGCAGCTAATATTTTACTAAATTTTTAAGTATAATATGTGATAAAAGAATATGAACGAAAAAAATTCTTAGAAAATAGAAATGTTTATTATGAGTAGTTAAAAATGCACTCGTTTAAAAGACACATCAAGACAAGTTTATTGAGTACATACTTGTATCAAGTTACCAACCATTTATCATTTTTCTTTCGATATTACTTGGAATTTTTCACATTTAAAATTTCTTTGCGAGGAAAAGATCAAATATTACTTTTCAGATAGTTAATTGTTTGAATGTGCCTTAAAAATGTTATATAATAGGAATTTTTGACAGATCAAGTTTGGGAACAACATCTAGAAAGATTATTGTCAGAGTAGACAAAAATGTCATGGGGAAAGTTGTTGGAGGCAAAAAGAGAGTATAATAAAATGTTAATGTGAGATGAAACACAAGGCAATGCAGGTTATCGCTAAAATAATGTGTGTGTGTGTGATTACTGCTTAATTCTAAAATCCTCTACTGAATTCTGCTTAATTTAAATTTTGTAACATTAAAAATGCATACCTGAAGACATGATTTTAAATCGTAAGTAATTTCCGACTAATGGTTTTCCTGGAAAGTAGTTACAACTTACAAAACAGCAAGAGAAAGAGAAAAATTGATACATTTTATTTTTATCATTTCTTTTAAGTCGGAAGATATTTTTATTTGTCTATCCTTTCTTTCGAAGATTATTTTGAAGATGTCATTGAATTATTCTCAGTATAGTTTTCAATGTTTTAAAAAGATGAGTTCCATATTTTTTTCCTAGTGTATTTAAACATATGTATCTTAGAACTTGAACTATAGAGTTAATATAAGCCCATGAAGGTCTAGATCTTCTCTGTTTGGCTATTTTATATTAAAAATTAATACTTTTTCTTTCTTTTTATATAAATAGCGTGATTAGTAGTTGCATATTTTCTGAAAAGATAGTTCATTTTGAATAATTTTTGTTTAGCTATTTTATATTAAAAACTAATACTTTTTCTTTCTTTCTATATAAATAGCGTGATTAGTAGTTGCATATTTTCGGAAAAGATAGTTCATTTTGAATACTTTTTCCCAACAATAATTTTATAAATATTTTAAAATTTCATTTATTCTGAATTATATTTTGTATTCAAAGGCAAATTTAAAACATTTCATGGAGATATACTACATAATACCATTTAAAAAAGGACTTCAAAATCTGAAATAATTTAAATTGAATGAAGGTAATGAATGCAGATAGCATATAGAAAAAATATTCAAATAAATTTAAATTATTATTTTGAATTGTGTAGAATGAAACAAGGCTTTCCCCTACGTTAATAAGATATGTCAAACATTTGTTTTTCATTATTTGAGTACATTTCTTATTCATTTTCAACCGGATGATTTTCATCTTTGTTAAAAAAAGGAAAGGTGGAATTACTTATTTTGTTTAATTACAGTTTTACGGATTACTTTATTTGTAGAGTATCTATTTTTTGAACACAAAACGTATTTGTTTCTTTTAATTTGTGTTTTTATTAATAGCAGATTGTTATTTTATTCACATGTATCAAAACAAACTATGTAGCTAAATATCATCTGTTTTTAAAGAACAATTAATTCAAAGTTCATTAAATATTTTAAATAAATAATTTTCAATAAATTTACAATTAAGGAATAAAAAAGGGCCAAACAAATTAATCAAATGTTATAAAAAAGCCACTGTTTGTGGTAAAAAATGTCCCTTACATCCTAAAATATTTTAATGAACTAAAAAAATTAATATTATATGATACTCATATTTTACTGTAGCATCTTCTGATCTTTTTTGAAAGATTTGTTATTTTGGCGATTGTCAAGAAATTTCGTAATTTTTTAAAGAAAGATTGTACAAAAATCTACCTCTACTGGACTGTTTTGTTCAGTTTTAGAATAGCAAGATACCTTTCAAATCTATTTTTTTCTCATACAAGCATCATTGCTTTCTTCGCTGTATATGTTCTAAAAAGTAACAAGGGCTAATTTAAAACAATATTAGTTAACATTACCTAAATAACATATAATATTTCTGTCAAATTTTAAAAATCTAAGAATGCAACATAAAAATTTTAATTGTAACACATTTTTTGTATTCAAATTTTGATGAATTATGTAATTGTAACCCACGCTCCAGTCGTCCATCTAATATAGTAGTTAAGAACGCAGACTTCTATGCCGCAGGGCCTGGGTTCGAATCCTGAAGAATACATGGATCTTTGTATTTGTATAGTGCCTCTACAGCATGGGGGAACTCTAAATAGCCGTTGAGCCGCAAGACCTCTTGTGAAGTTGGTGAAAGGGAAAGAGAGGTGGGAGGCCCCTGACCCTCCCCAGAGTGTTTTCCCTCTAAACTGGGGTGGAACTAAGTTAAATCGTAATGTCACCTGCATGGTGCTCAAGAATACTGTCAACGACATGCGTACATCTAGAATTCCAACTTGTCGGAGGCTCTGGCAACTTTTCTAAAGGTCGTATTTCACGTACACCTTTCAAGCCATTTTTTGTCCAATTCGTGCAATTTTTACTCGGTTGCCTTAGCAACGGCTTTAGAACAACTTTTTTCTAGTGGGCTCAAAAAGTTGTTCCAAATAAAAGTTGCTTAAAATTCCAGCCAATGGGGTTCTTCGGGGCCCTACGTCATAAACAAGATGGCGGCTTTTGTTTCGTCAAACACTTCAGGCATGCCATACAATATTTTAATGGTGTATACAATTTTAAATAAGATGGTGCTCCATTTCTGTTTACATCCATCAAAAAAAGTGAAAGCGAAATAAAAGATATAATTTTGGATGTTCGTTTACCGAAGAAATAAAATCGGCGAGTAATTTTTCAATGTGGAGATGGAGCGCGACTGACGCCAGAGCATGCCGTTTTGTTGGCCGCAACTCTTCCCCCTCAAATTAGGCCAAAAATTGGACGAAAAAGTTACATGGAAAATGTACGTGCGATACGGCCTTTAGTTCCCTTCGCATAATACTAAACAAAAAAACCACAACCCACACTCTGTTATGTATGGAATTTTACAAACGTCTTATCAAATACAGCAGTATGATTGTCATTAATGCTTCAATTTTTCACTTTAATCACGAAAAAAAAATCAATCTTGTTGCTGAATGTTCTAGTAGACTTTGGATTAAATATTGCATTTTTATATAATATCTTATAGCTTAGTTTCCTTCCCAAAAAACAGGGTATATAGATTGGAAATGTTTACCCAAGTAAAAAAATAAAATTTCCAGCAGACGGTTAAAGCACATCTTTTACTTATAAAAAATCCTGCAAAGACTCCATTACCTTGAAAGCTTCAAAAGGCGGTCTTTTAAACTTATTTTGTAAGCTCGTGTTTTCCTACCTATTGACGAGTAAAGAAGAGGATTTAAGACCAGATTCTGGCCCTTATTTCTTTTCCTGGTTTTTATCTTTATACTGTATCTACTGACTGAAAAATATAAAATAAATAATCCTTTTTTCCTAAAAGCCCTAAAAATACGTATTTGCTGTCCTCCTGACGTATGTGTGGATTTTTCTCCTGACTATGAAAAAAAAACATTATATGTAGATGAAAACAACGTATGAATGCATTATACGAAGTTATGTTCAATATATACATAAATATATATATATATATATATATATATATATATATATATATATATATATATATATATATATATATATATATATATATATATATATAATCTCAGAAAGGGGGTTTCGTATATTTGTCATAAAACTTTCTTTTCCACTGTAAAACTATGTGGCTTTGGTTAGAATTTTTTTTATATTAACCTACAATGCGTTTTAAGCAAATTATTTCATTTTAAAATATTTTATATGCTTATAGTTACATTAATTTGAAAATTACTAACTTTTGAACCTACATTTTTTTTTTTTGAGATTTTTGCGTTTCTTGGCTAATTTTAACCCACTTTCAATTTTGACCATCATTTCAGTTACATCCTGTAAAATTTACATGTTATATATATATATATATATATATATATATATATATATATATATATATATATTAACCCTTATATGTGTATCAACACCTTGTTTAGCATTAATTTCAGCTCTAGCCTTACATATTTTTTCTTCGTTCCTAAATATTTTCTTAAAACCAATGATCCAGTTTACCTAAGTGTAACAAATTATTTCAGAACAAAATGCTATAAAAGATATGATAAAGATATGATGTAATAAGTAAGAAAATTTATTTTAGTGAATTGCTTCTAAAGATTTAATGCTCTTAGAGTAATAGCAAAAATTAATTTAAATTATCCTCTTAGAATCACTTGCTCTTTTTCTTTCTTTGTTTAAAAATAATATGAATGTAAAGTTTTTAATGTAATTTTCTTGAGAATATCCATTGGAAAATGTAAAATGTAATTGTTTCTTCTAAGGTAATATTTTTTATTACTTTTATTAACAAAAACTAAATTAACTATGTGTTCTAATATCAAAATAAAAGGGTTCGTATCTTAAATATCCCATACACTGATATATTTATAAACATATGTTTTGATTTGAAGCTATTGTAATTAAATATATACACATAATGTATTTATAACATGATTTTAAATAAATATCAACAGTTTTGTTATTTTTATTCCTAAAAACCGCATTCTTAGAACAATATTTGTACAACAGATATTAAGATTTCGCAAACCCAGCAACTTTCTAGATTTGCTTAAGTTAGTTCCCTGATTGTTCAACAGTGAAACTATGCGAAATTCGACAAATAAGTTTTCTAATCAAATTCCGTGATATATCTCCAAAATATTTCTCTCCTTATCCTAATTCCTAATAGGAGATGTGTTGTGCTGAGAATTTGCTAATAAAAGGTTTATAATTTCATCACATAGTCCGCAAGAAGCAGGGCGTATTTCGTTACTAACAAGCTTTCATCATCTTTGTTTTTTCATACCTTTCACCGAAATCGGGACTTAATTAAATCTTCATATACTTTTTCGTCCTTTTCCAATTATTGGATCAACTGATTAGCGATGTTATATACTAGTTAAAGGGGCGGAACGAAATCAAGTTTGATTGTCATCTTTCGCGTTGAATATAATTAAGTGAATTGTTGGTGCAGTAGTATGTCTTAAAAAGAACAAATATATTATTTCATCAATAAGTATAGGTTAATTATTGTATTTTAATGAAGTTTCGAGGATTTTTTTTCAGTTGATTCTTTTGTTAACAATGAAATTGATTTCTTATTTATCAATTGTTAAATGCGTGTCAGTTTATAGTTAGATCTAAATTAAACTTAAACCTTCTGTAAAAAAATATTCAATTTAAAAAAAAGTATGGATACACAAAAGTAGTCTTCTTTCTCGAAAAATAATCCAGAAAAATAAAATATATTTTTTCTTCTGAATATTTTCAGCATAATAATTTATAATAACGTTATTTCCATTCCTATTAAATGGTTCGTTTTAATGTAAATACAAATTTGCAATATATTTTAAAGTTAATATTCTTAAGAAATAAAATATTTCAAATTTTAAAATTATATTTCATCTAAATTTTTCTTAGAATTTTTATTTCCCGCCTATTAATATAAAATTGTAAAGTGCTAAAATTAGTAAATAATCTTCAAGTAATGAGCTGTTGCAGTAAAATATCAAATAATTATAAGCTTATGAAAAATTACGCAAAAATCTTGAAGAAGAATGTCATTTGTTTTGGATATATTCTTGAGAAAAGTGTGATTCATATGTATTCTGTTTTTAACAACCCATCAATGATGTTAATCCTCTATCTTTTAATTTTTCATCTTTTTTACAGTATTAGATTGTGACTATTTCCAGAAGTTTTGTTTTTTAGTAAAAATTAAATCAACTTTAAATTATCATGTGATTATTGAAACCAGTATTCTGTGAAATAAATCGTTTTTTCCATTATTACTTTCATAAGCAGAAATTTAAATGTGATTGTCATTGCTATACATCTCGTAGAACTTTGTTTCATTTTGATCCATATTAATAATTTAATTGCTACTCCCTTCGTATTTATGAAAAAAATTAAATAAACGCAACAGTTTTTAATAAAGCAGTATTAACGAAGCAGTCGCAACAAATAAAATGTAAAAATAATCCGTTGTTAAGTGTTTCTTAATTTTCAAATCAATGCATGATTTTCTTTATTTTACGTTTAAAAAGGAAAATAACTACTATCACACACACACACACATGCTTTACAATAATTAAATTCTTATCATATTGTACATTTGTAATACTTTTAAACTAATACAATTTCACAAATGCTCAGGAATTTTTTTCTTAATTTGAACATAAAAAAAACCTAGGGATTAAAAATTACAAATTCATTTTTCTTAAAAGAAACATCACCATTATTTTCAACAAAAAGACGATTGAAAATAAATGAATAAACTCAAAGAACAGCAGATTATATTTTGAAATTAATTACAAGCATATTTTAGATAGATGTATGCTACTTTGAACGTAAAACTATATAAAGGTGCCAATTATACTTCTGGGGAAAAAGTTATTTTGAAATTGGTTTGGAATTTAAAAAAAAAATCACAGTGTGTGCCAAAAATAGCACCGCAAACCTTACGCAACCAGATTCCTTATTGAAAGTAGTCAGGATTCCTCGCTGTACCCGTACGATCCCTAGTTTAGGCCTTATCACACGTACATTTTTGGTGCAACTTTTTCACCTAATATTTTATTCAATCTTAGGCTCAATCTCCACATTGAAAATATTTCCACCGATTTTTCTGGTTCCGAAAACGAACATGCAAAATTATTTCTTTTATTTCACTCGCACTTTTGTTGGTGTGCATAAGCAAAAATAGAACACCATTTAGTTTAAAATATTATACATCGTTAAAATAGTATACACCATTAAAATATTATACGCCATATCTAATGCGTTTGACGAGACCGAAGCAGATATCTTGTTTATTACGTAGATCATAGAATAATCCCATTGGTTTTAACTTCAACGTATTTTATTACGTTGGAACTTTATTTGGAATAATTTTTTCAGCTCACTGGGAAAAAGTTTTTCGGAGCCATTACTATTGCAACTTGTTAGAAATTTGTTGAAAAATTGCTCGAATCGTGTACGTGTGACAAGGCGTTTAAAGAGAAAAAATACTAAAAATGAAATGTAACATCACAGCTGGTGCAACAACAACATCAACAAAAATAGAAAGAAAGAGGAAGGGAAATAAACCGTATTGGACTATATACGGGAATATAAAAAACTGTTCAAAATGTCCGCAGTGCATATCGAAGCCGACTTCACTGCTTCGTGGAATGTATGAGTATATACGTCGTACCAGCGCGGTGCGCATCGAAGTACAGGCGGCAAACTGATGAGCAACTAAGTTCATTTGTTTAGTCATTGCATCTCAACGCACCAATTCCTTGAGATGAAGCCACAGAAAAATCCCACAGTGTGAGATCTGGAGATCATGGGGACCATTGAACTGGGTCAACATCTCCGATCATACGCCGGGGTATGATACATTCAGTCAATCCCATAGAGAAGCACAGAACCTCAAAATGAACTATTATTCATCTTCATTAATTCATTATCGTTTATCAAATTTTTCTCATAAGCTTTGGACTGTACATGCACACTTATTTCGGCATATTTTTATGCACTCCCAAAGAGGAATCTGGCTGTGCAGAGTATGAGCGCTATTTTTGGAACACCCTGCATATGCATTATATTTATGTTAAATAATATATATTAGAGAAGTATTTAACACAAATATATTTATTTTAATGCGTATTTATGTTAAATAATTTGCCTTAATTTAAACATGCTTAATTTTGAGTCGACTTATAACGTATCTTAATTGAAAAAAAAAGTATTCATACTTCCTATAACATTGACAAGGAGAAAAACCAAAGCATTTAATTTTAGAAAAAAACCCCTTAAACTATATAAAAATAGTGATTAAATATCAAACATTTTTAAAACTTCTTCAAAATAATTAACGACTATGCAAACTATTGCGAAAACGAGATAACAGTTTCTTCAGGTCTTCAACTTTGACAGCTTATTTCAATTACTTATAAATTAAGCCATTTTTTAACGATAGTAACAAGGCGGTCACCAAACGATACGGAAAGTAATTATGTTGGAAACTGTCAAAGACCAATGAGGCGTGAATTTAACGGAACGATAAGTATTTATGAATGAAGGGTCGGAACTAACGTTCTTTTTGATATGGCGAGAACGTGATGCTGATTACAGTTAAAAAAAATTGCAAGGAAAAAATTATTCAGAACCGAAAAACCAAAACCTGAAAATGAAATAACCTTCTCAAACGAGGCCTATCAACCGAGATAAACTTTAGATATGAGTTAATTTTGCCCGAGAGTTTATTGATTTTAGGAAGTTTTATTTTTTTCTTGTAGATTTTTTCATGCTTTTTTTTCTAATTATATCATGTTTTCTTAGCAAGATCGTCTGAAATAACGATTTTATGACTTGCTATTATTAGGCGGACAATTAGTGAAAGTTTTCTGCTCATATATGCGTAAATGAGACTGTTAAGTACTTGAAAACTTCCTGTTGGTGCACTTTACATGTTAAAGTTTCTTCCGGGTGAGAGAGCAAACATAAAGCAAATTGTTTTGTGTAAAATCTGGACCTTCTTTTGATGTACCATTTCCGGTTTTCTTAAGATAAATGATTCTCTTCAAAAATACTGTAATTGCTTTAATGTTTATCTTTTTTTTCAATATCAAATAACATTTTTATATTTTTCAATTAAGGACGTTATTCTTTGAAATTCAAATTTACATCAAATGATAAATTTAAAGTTAATTTTGTAAATATTTTTTTTTAATTTAAGGTGTTTAACTACATTCGGAACCGTGAAAAAGTTGCATAAATAGATAATTTTCATGATATTTAGTGTCACTTAGATTAGAATACATTTATTAAATTGTTTTAATGACATTTTGACAAAAAATTAGTTAAATACAATATTTCAGCTAATAATGAACTTAGAATAACCTTTTTTCAAAATGTTCTCCTTTTCTAAAAAATGTTTCTATTATAATAAGAGTTTGTCTGTATATAGCTCAGACCTCTGTACAGAAGGTCAACAATGATTTTTGAAAAATTCATATTATTTAGTTACCTCCAATTGAAATAATTATCGACGTTTTTTTGTTAAAATTTATTCCCTGTGTTGTAGTGAAATATGGATATACCCACTTCTAAGTTAAATATTTCAAAAATTCTAGTTGGACTTCTGCATAGAGGTCTGAGCTATATACAGGCAAAATATAATTATAATAGAAGCATTTTTGCAAAGGGAGAATAGTTTGAAAATTTGTCATTTTATGTTCATTTTATGTCAAAAAATTGTTCTTAAATAATTGTTTATTGTAATAATATTCTTAAAACAATTTTATGTACATTTTCTAATCTAAGTGACACTAAATATCATAAATATTATCCATTTATATGGTTTTGCAAAATCATGGTTCCGAACGTAGTCGGATACCTTAAGTTTTTAAAACTAATTGTATTAAGAATTAGAGTATTTTGATTAGTAATAATTTGTACCAGATACAATTTTTTAAAAAAAGAAATATAACTTTCATATATACATGACACATTTTGGTTGAACTTAAAACAATTTTAACTCAAATTAAGATACTTTGAGATTAATTAATTTCATAGTTACCACCGTTAAATAGATTGATCTTGTTATTATCTTAAAATAATATTTATTTGATGATTTCAAACACAAAGGAACGACATAAACAAAAACACTCACATGGAATGCAAGGTACATAACGATTTATTCACTCAGGTTTCTTATGGTCATGGTGAACCGGAAGCTGTTAAAATCATATGATTTTCGATACAGGCTTTTTCTAAAAGGTTCAAAAACTCGAGAAATGGAAGTTTTTATCGTCCTTAATTTAAAAACGGTGAAATTTTGCTTTTTTGGAGATAATCTTTTATTTAGAGTAATACCTCGTTGCGCACGTAAACCAAAAATGAGTTATATTATGGATTAAATTCTCTCAGGACAAAATTAAGATGAATATATATATATATGCATTTTTTTGTATACGTTACCGTTTAAGTGTGAAATCCATTATTTCATAGAATAACTCGGTATTTCGTGAATTCACTAGGCAAGTCAGTTGAAATAGTAAAAATATTCGAATTCTATGATTTTACTTAGGTATTCTATAGAATAACGATTACTTGATCGTTATTCTATAAGTGTGAAATAAGGCACTCGACAGTTTTTTAACCGGTTTTAGATACTTTTAGTCAGTTTTCAACCGCAATTCAAAGTGTCATCACAAAAGTCCTTGTTCTAATAAGTAATGAAAAGTAAACTAAAGGTATTTCATGAAATTTAAGCTAATATTCTGTTACATTTTTGTTTGAAAAGTTTGCACTATTATTTTACAAAGAAAAGTTTTTCTTCGAAGCCTGCATTTTTTAAAAATATTCAAACGTAAATATTTCTGCAGCATATATATATATATATATATATATATATATATATATATATATATATATATATATATATATATAATTATATATATTATATATATATAATTATTTCTTACTGTTAGCAAATGAGCAATAATAAATTATATCATCTACTTTTCCTTTTTATTTATCAATTGACCATCCACAATAGGGATAAAATGTGTCTTTCGAGAGATGTTAGCTATTTATGATGAATTAATTTATAAAATATTTTTGAAATTGCTTATTTTTCACACTCTATCTTTAGTTATATCATAGATCAACTAGGTAAACTATAAAATGTTTCATTTATTAGATACTTTAACTGACTTGTCCAGATGTTTCATGAAATACCTAGTTATTCTATGAAATAACTGATTTATACACTTTAACGGTAACATTTATGTATAAACATGTATATGTGTGTGTATGTGTGTGCGTAAAATGTTAAGTTATAAATTTAAAAAATAATAAATTAAGACAGTGAGTTAGAATTAAAAAAATTAAAGACTTGTGGATGGTTTCAGTAATTAAAATGTTTATTAAAATATAAATAAATAAACAAAAAAAATTCTATTCTGTTCGAAGCGAACTGTAAGTAATCTTAAACTGAAAATATTTCAATCATTAAAATGAAATTATTTTATTTAGTTTAAATGTAGAATTATTTTTAAAAAGATTAAGTTCTTATTAAATGCATTTTCCTTTTTGAGACAAATATACGCAAAAAGAAGGGTTATTTTTATTGATAAAAAATGTGACATTCGTATGTTTACTATATGGCCGATCCTTCACAACTGTATCGAACTGACAGAAACATCCTTATTATTATTTTGCTAGAGTAATGGTCAAACAAAATTTGTTTCGATACTTGATATAAAACCACTGTTAGAAAGTGAACAATACATAAGAATAGAAGCTGCTGTATTGGAAAGGAAGAAAACCAGAAAGAAAAGCATAAAAAAATGTTACCAAAAAAGATTCTTCTCACTCATATACAGACTATGAGCGGGCATTATCGACTTGCCTTGTATCTGACGAAGAACCATCTGTTTTCTTCTCTGTCTTTCAACACATCTGATACCTGCCTCCTTTTTTCTTACCCCAACACTTCTTTTCAAAGCCCTGATTTCTTTTTTTTTACGTTTAAAGGCTTTAAAAGAAAGTTACAGTGTGAAAACATAATTTTTTATATGTATAAGATAATTATTTTTTCTTTATGAAACTTGACGATATTGATTTTAATGAGAAATAAGTTTTTTCTATTTTATAAGTTTCATTATTTTATCTCTATTTTTAAAATATATTTCCACCCCTAATTTTAAATATTAAAGCATGTTTTTTGTATGTAGGTAATTTTGATTATATATATATAAACAGTTTTCTTATACAATAAAAATAGTATGAAACATGCCAGTACAAAATATTATAATCAGGCAAAATCTTTAGAGTTCTACTATGTTTAGCTAGCATTTTTTTTTTTATTTAGGAAATGGATTATTTTCCTATTTACATCTTTGTAAAATAATTTGTGTATTAAAATGATTTTTGATGAGTACTGATATATACTTGCAAAGAAAAATGTGTTTTTCCACACTCAGTTATAGAATACAATAATAAATTCGTATTTTACATTTTTACAAGTTTCCAGCTTGTATTTATTCAAACATCTAGTTTTTAAGACCACTTATGAAAACATTTTATTAAATAAGTTATTTTCTCCGTTGCAAAATCATACAAAGGGAGCACAAGAAATATTTTCACAGATGTAGCCTAATAGAGTCTGTGGTCTTAGAACTATAAAGCAACAATAGGAATTGGCAACGAGTCTGGTTATTTTCAGCCTCGATCAAGTGACAAGAATGACACCTGTGAGTTGGCCCCTTTCTCTCTAAATTATCATACCATTCCAACGAGAGGACTTTGAGTCTGACAGATTTAACGAAGAACAGCTCCTTGAACTCGAAGAGTCTTCAGTGACTCCTAGACTCAAATCAGCCATGTGTTCACTATTGTGGTCAGTAAAGCATATGATAATAAAAAAACACAATTTAAATTAATATTATTTTTTTTCTTTGTATAAAAAATTCCATCCATATTTCTTCAATATCTCTCTTGCACATATCCTTAGTTTATTTCACATAACTAGGATATTCATATATATTTTTTTACATGGATATAGATTATATATATATATATATTTGGCATTATTTGCCTATTCAACTCATTCTCATAAAACTATTTGATATGTAAAACTGATTTAGAAGATTTGATGGTAAGTAACTTAGTTTGAAGTCTCGTTCAGATTGTGTGAATGTCATTTGGTTGTATATCTAATTTTCTTAATTCCTGCACCCAATAAAGTGTGGACTTTCCTGCTGAGATGAATATCAAAACCCACTATTGGAAATCGATCATTAAGCTTGCGTCCTTGACTTTTAGATTGTAGTAGATCTGTAATATGTAAAATATCAAAAAAAATATTTTCCTCAGTAATCTAATTTGTTATTATGAAATATCCATCACCTATCAGAGTTTTCATAAATTTTGCAGAACATAAAATTTGATCTCTTGCTATATAAAGGATAATTTCATTAGAAGTATATAATAATTTCTATGCTTCTCCAATTCATTATTATTTTTAAAAAAGCAAAAGTAAATTAACTTTTCATTAAGAAGGATGAGTAAAATTATACTTATTCGATATTGAAGTATTATGAAGACCACTCAAAAATGTTTCATTATAAAAAACGTTTATTAAAATTCAATGCGTAAAGAAACGAAATATTAAACTTTATTACTCACACAGAAAATTTTTCTTTTTTAAAATAGTGTATCAATTAGGGATCATAATCTGCTTACATAACTAATCCTTGTTTTATATTGTACAATAATAATTTATTTTTGTCCCGCTTACTTTATTTTATTACTTGAGAACTTTTTTATTTAGGGCGCTTACTACATTTTTATGACTTTTCATTTGAAAGAAAATCCATTTTGAATCGTCTGATAGGATTTATTCGATTCCTGCTCTTGATATTAAGATTTTATGTGTTTTAAAAATAAAAACTAATTAGATTTATTAAGTACCTGAAAAGAAAGTTCTTTAGCAATAGAGTCATTAAAAATGGTTTTTGTAAAAATGCAAACAGGTATACTTTAAGGTATGTCAACTTATGAAATAAAAACAATGTTTGTGTTTTCATTAAGTTATATTGAAAAAGAAATAAGTTTAAATAAAGAATGGAGAAAAAAATTCCTTCACAAATTCGTGAAGGTATTGACTTAAACGTTAGAGAATTTATTGAGTTTATTACTTTTAAAAAGATGTTTCAAATAAAACCAAACATAGGAAAAATACCAAATTTAAGTAGTTGCATGATTTTCAACATCTTAAGCTTCAGACAATTTTTTCTGTGATATATTTACTGCTTTTTTATTTTAAATTTATCTATTTTCATTTTCATTCAAAATGACTGCATAGTATTCACAGAATACAAATTTATACAGAAAGTTCCAGAAGTTTTAAAAATATGCAGTTCATACATAAACACAACATTTCAGAAGTATTAATATAATTATACACTGATTTTGATATATATATATATATATATATATATATATATATATATATATTTAAATATATAAAATCAATCACAATTATCAATTGAAAAATTGAAATATATGAATCTTATAATACTAAATCCCATTTCAAAATATCAATGGCGAATATAAAAGATAAAATTCCATCGTTTTCAAAAAAAATAATAAATTATAAAATAAAATAAAAATTTATAAAATATCCAAGTGCAATCTCAGACTTAGGACCGATAAATGGGGTTAAACTAGTTTGACGGTGCCAACCTTCCCCCCATCTATTGCAACTTGGTAAGTTAATTGGAAAATATCCAAATTTCAAAATTTTTAAAAATTAAAAATTAAAAAGTTAAAATTAAACCATTATACTTGAAAAATTAAACTATTTGCCATCGCATTCTGAAAGATATTACAACATTAAAATATTAAAATTTAAAAACAATTTAGTGCATAATATAAGTGAACCATCAAATGCCCAAGATGATGCACCCATCTTTAAAATAGTTGTATAGGTAGAAAAATAGTTGTATATATGTATAAAAAAATATATGAGATCCGAAAGTTCAAATTAAAAAATATTTGAGATCCGAAAGTTCAAATTAAAAAAAAAAAATCTAAAATCAAAAAGTTCAAACTAAAAAATCCGAAAGTTCATACTAAAAAATCCGAAAGCTCAAACTAAAAAAAAATTCGAAAGTTCAAACTAAAAAATTCGAAAGTTCAAACTAAAAAATCCGAAAGTTCAAATTAAACATATATATATATATATATAAAGGAGAAAAAGCGACTCACTCACTCACTGACTAATCACGATATCTCCGGAACTATTAAACGTACGGACTTGAAATTTGGTAGGTAGCTTCCCTTTATGAAGTAGACGTCAGCTAAGAACGGATTTTGCAAAGTTCGAACCCCAAGGGGCTTTATGGATAATTATTTCCATTACTAAACTATTAGAAGTACAGTCGTGTAAAACTTGGTACACATATTTCTTACATTAAGTAGAGATTCTCTACATAATGATTTTTACAAAAATCGACCACCAAGGGGTGTTGAGGGTGCTTAAGGGGCGTTATACATAATTATTTCCATTTAGACGTACAGTCTTTGAAATTTGGTAAGCGGATTCCTTTCATAGAGTACAGATCCCCTACAGAATGGGTTTTGGGAAAATCGACTCCCAAGTGGCGTTGTAGAGAATTAAGTGGCGATTAACTCCTTTTTTAAACTATTAGACGTAAAATCTCGAAATTTAGTAAGCTGATTCCTTTCATTGAGTAGAGATCCGCTATAAGATGGGTTTTGTGAAAATCGTTTCCTACGTGGCGTGGCAGGGGATTAAGGGGCGTTATACATAATTATTTCCATTTTTAAACTATTTGACGTACAGTCTTGAAATTTGGTAAGCGGATTCCTTTCATAGAGTACAGATCCACTACAAAATGAGTTTTGTGAAAATCGAACCCAAGGGGCGTTGTGGAGAATTAAGGGGCGTTATAGGCAATTAACTCCTTTTTTAAACTATTAGACGTAAAATCTTGAAATTGAGTAAGCAGATTCCATTCACTGAGTAGAGATCTGTCATAAGATGGGCTTTGTGAAAATCGTTTCCTAAGTGGCGTTGCGGGGGCTTAAGGGGCATTATAGATAATTATTTCCATTTTTAAACTATTAGACGTACAGTCTTGAAATTTGGTAAGCGGATTCCTTTCATAGAGTATAGATCCGCTGCAGAATGGGTTTTGTCAAAATATACTCCCAAGTGGTTTTGTGGAAAATTAAGGGGCGTTATAATCAATTAACTCCTTTTTTTAAACTATTACACGTAAAATCTCGGATTTAGTAAGCTGATTCCATTCCTTAAGTAGAAATCCGCTATAAGATGGGTTTTAGGATAATCGTTTCCTAAGTGGTGTTGCGGGGGCTTAAGGGGCATTATAGATAATTATTTCCATTTTTAAACTATTCGACGTACAGTCTTAAAATTTCTTAAGCGATTTCCTTTCATGGTGTAGAGATCCGCTACAAAATAGTTTTGGGGGAAATCGATCTGCAAGGGTCACTGAGGGGGATTAAGGCGCGTAATAGATAAATATTTCCGCTTTTCAACTAATAGAACCACCTGCTTGAAAATTAGAAGGTATGTTCCGTTCATGGAATAAAGTTCCTTTTACAAAGATTTTTGCGAAAACTGACCCCCAAAGGAGTGGGGTTGTGAGGAATTAAGGCGTGTTTTAGAAAAATTCCTGTTTTTGAATTTAACCCATTTACCTGAAATTTGTTGAGCATTTTTCTTTAGGTGAATAGAGTTCCACTAAGAATGGATTTTATGGAAATCAACTCCAGAGGGAAGCGGGGAGAGTTATTGGGGCGTATTGATAGACAAAATTCCCGTTTTTGAACTGCTAAGACTTTCATAATAAAATTCGGTTTGCATGCTTCTTTTGTTGAATTGGAATCCGCTAAGAATGCTGTCAACGAGGTGTTGATGATAAAAATTCCGTTTTTGCTCTGTTAGATTTAGACTTGAAATTTAGCACGAATGTTTATTTTATGGAGTAGAGATCCACTGAAAGTTGCTTTGGTGGAAATCCACTTGATTATTAGGTTAAGTGAGCGAAAAAAATCTTTCTACTTCTTTTTTTAGATATAAATAGAATTAGATATTATAATTTATGTTCTTTTTTATATCAAGGGATGAGAGTGTAACAGCTATAAATATATTTTTCAATACAATTGAATTCTTAATGCTAGATATCAATATATAATATATATGTAAACAGTATACATATATACAACATCGTGAAATACCCAGTGAAGCGGGTGGGTAACGGCTAGTATATATATATATATATATATATATATATATATATATATATATATATATATATATTGTGTACAATTATCAAAAATAATAATTTCCATCCCCTATTTGAATGTAAGAAAAAAACTTCCTTTGTAGTTTCTTATGTCATACTTAATAATTTTTTTAAAAAAACTCCTATTTATAATATTTATAAATTTCAAATTTGATGGATGAAATGAAGGGAGATTGCTGATAAATTGCAAATTATAAAAATTTTATTATGTCATATAGAAATAATTTTTTCAGCTTTATATTTTTATAGTTAAAAATATTTTACCAAGCTCTTTAATAATTCATATATCTTGCGTTTATATACCTTTACTGTATATATGGTAATGTTGCATTCCATGATACAAAGGAAATAATATTTGGATATTAAATAAGATAAATAAGATTTCCTTGGATTTTTCCATTTTTCTCTTAAAGCATATACACTGCTGGACAATTGCTAAGGACGGATCACAAATTGCTATGTAGCATAACATTAAGCGAGACATGAGGCCTAGTAGGATAAAATATAGTTGCCACGCTGTTCAGACATTAGAATAAAGAATATTTATTGTTCTGGAAAGTACAAAAGCTGTGAAACATCTGAAAGAAAAAAAAATGTTCATTTTATCTGCGTACGGAGAAATGGAACAATGCATCTAAAAGTCAGCAGGCACCTTAAAGAAAGGTATCAGTACGGGATATGTCCACCGTGGAGTGTGATGCAACATTCCACACGTCGTACCATAATTTGCACAACATTATCCAGCAGCTGTTGAGGCAATTTATACCATTCCTCTGTGAGTGCACGGATGAGGGTGTTCTTGTTTGTCGGAGGATAGTTTCGACCAGCAAGTTGCCTCCCCCAAAGCATCCCACACATTTTCAATGGGGTTTAGATCTGGAGAACGCGCTGGCCATACTAGACGTTGAATACCCTCGCTGTCTAGACAATCCTGAACAACGAGTGTTCGATGACATGTTGCGTTGTCTTCCATAAAAACAAATTTGTCACCGACAGCACCACGGAAAAGACGAAAATGATGAAGTAGAACTTCATCAATGTATCGTTGGCCCGTCATTGTCCCATTCGCAACCACATGTAGGCGCGTGCGGCCATTGATCATGATGCCGGCCCACACTATGATACTGAATGTCGGATATCGGTCCTTTTCCTGGATATTTTCTGGACGATAAGCAGGACCAATCTCGCGCCAGATCAGTTGGCGTCTACAATCCGATGACATACTGAACCTACTCTCATCTGAAAATAGTACGCATGACCAGTCCTGTTCAGTCCAATTGTCATGCTCACGACACCATTGCAAACGGGCAGTACGGTGCTGTCTGGTCAATGGGGGACACACAACAGGTCTGCGTGCGTATAGTCCTCCTCCCCTCAAACGTCTGGCAACAGTTTTTCGGGAGATCTGCTTTCCTGTGGCAGCAAGAAACTGATTTGCCACCTGCTGAGCTGTGGTGCGCGTGTCACCTTTTGCTGATAGGACGATATATCTGTCTTCTGCAGGCGTCGTACTGCTAACACGACCTCCCCCGTGCCGTCTACTACACATTCTAGTAGTTTTAAATGACTTCCACAGCCGTGAAACACCGCTGAGAGCGATGTCGAACTCCCTGGCAACATATGTTATTTTTCGCCCTTCTTCGATCTTTCCAATAATTCGGCCACGCATAAAATCATCTATGTGATGTCGGGAAGACATGCCAAAAATTTTAAAGTCGTCTATTAAATCTTTCCTGTAAAACTTTGACTTGAAACAACTGTCCACACGCGTCAAAACCTTTAAAGCTCTTATGAACGCTATCACGTGATGAACAGACGTGGGAAAAAATTTGCTTACTCATACTTCTTACTAATATCCCGCACTTATTGTTATTTTCCACATTTTGCTTTCTTTCATTTTGTGGTTGCTATGGATGATAGTGTTATCCGTCCTTAGCAATTGTCCAGCAGTGTATTAGCAACATTAATAAAAATATAAAGCTGTATCTAATATTCAAGTATTAAAGTAATATTCAATATTCTTCTTTATCACGCGTGAATTTCTTCTTTCAAACCTGTAATATTGCATGAAATATAAAGGTTTATGTTTGAAAGAAGAATACTTATTTATAAAATATTACAAAATATGAAATATAAAGTCATTTACATTAATAACATTAAAAAAGTTATAATGTTGCTAAATTTTAAGAAGAGTTTTGACATCTAATTAGTGCATTTAACTAAAACTGAACTAAAGACTGCATGTCAATTGCCATTATGTTCATCAACAGATGAAGATACTAGTGAATTAAAAAGAAACATTAGTCCAATACAAGAAAATATTGTTACACATATTCGTATATATATATATATATATATATATATATATATATATATATATATATATATATATATATATATATATATATATATATATATATATATATATGTATATATATATATATATGTATATATATATATATATATATATATATATATATATATATATATATATATATATATATATATATATATATATATATATATATATATATATATATATATATATATATATATATATATCTATATATATATATATATATATATATATATATATATATATATATATATATATATATATATATATATATATATATATATATATATATATATATATATATATATATAATAAAATAAAAGGGAAGAAGTTCTACAACCTACAGTGCCAAAGAAAGAAGAAATTGGAATTCAAAAGACACATAAATGTAGATACAAAAAATTACTTTGAACTAAACTGGAGACCTAATATGATTTCTAAAGCTGTCGCTGAATTAGGCCAGTGATTTAAGGTTAGAAATGCTTTATGGATCCAACCTTCCCCGTACAGCAGTAATTTTTGACATAATAGGGAAAAAATAGAGCCATGTTGAAATATATATATATATATATATATATATATATATATATATATATATATATAATTTGTGTTGGTTTGTGTATGCTCGCATAACTCAAAAAGTTCTGCATGAATTAATTTGAAATAATGACACAACGTTGCATTTGACTCCGGTCAGGATCTTATGTACTTTTTATTTCGAAATTCTCTCTAAATTTTTTTAAATTTAATTTTTAAGTGATTTTTTTGGTGCTATGACGTCATACGATGTCACGATTCGCTCTGAATGCGAAAATTTAAACTTTACGCTTAGATCTTTCCAAATTATTGCATAAGTCTTCAATTATTATGTTTATGCGTTGTCATATTTATCTATTTATTGTCCTTTCATACGGAAATGGGATTATTTTTCGAATAAATCATTTTTTAAAATTATCATTTCAAGAACTCGAATTTTGTTTTGTAGTTTTGGCAACAGTCGGATAGCATTATCGTGGGATGTTTACAACTTTGATTAAATTCTACATTGTGTTTTTCTGTAATTTTATGCTAAATTTATTTCTCTGTATTAAGCGAAAATGAAACTAACATAATTGACTTTTGTACGCTACTTATTTCTCTACCAAATAGTTTCCGTCAATCATTTACCTGAAATAAACAGACGTAGCCAATTGCCGCGATATAACGTTCAATGTTTGGAAACAATATTTTTTCCCACTTGGAGATATTTTAATTTGACGAAATTAATCGACGGAGTTTTTAATAAGAATGTTTTTTTTTTTCTTTTTTAGACAACTTTTTAAACTTCATTTGATTCTTACGTATTATCGCAACAATCGCCAACTTTAATGATAACTCGCGAAGTTGTCCATTCCATTTTCGCAGATGTTTTACGCGCGGAATTGGTAATCGTGCTTCGTTTTATACAATATCGCTAATAGGTTGTGATAATACGTAAGTACCTTTCATTTGATGTTAGTATTGAAATACAAATGATAAAACTAAGATTTTCTGCTTTTTATTCATCAAAATATTGCACCTTATTTTGTTTTTCATTGCTTTATAAGATTATAACCTTCTTAAACAGATTTTATTAGTAATTGTTAAAAAAAATACTTGAAGTTATAATGGTTTGCTTTTGTCAGGGACGTAGAGCTACTGCTGTATAAATGATGTAGGAGCCCCCAACGAATGTTATTACAATTCCATTTACATAGTGCTCATATCTGAAAAAGGTCCACATTTCATATGTTTTTGTTTAAACCTTCACTTAAACTGCAGTCAATCGGCTTGAGTACATAAAATTGTATTGCAGAAACTCGAATTTAGGTCATCATACTGGCCAAGCAAACACAGTGCGAGGGAAAAAATTGCTGATCAAATTAGAGTAAGCATCAGTGAATGAGCAAAACAGACAGATGGCTCAAATACATGTTGAGGAAGCAGGTGGTCATAAGATTGTAATTATTTTTTTCAAATTTTACTTTCGCGTTGATAAAGATAGTTCAGCTCTTTTTATGTCAATTACTGTTCGTATTGTATATAATTTTTCAATTTATTTTTAAGTACATAATATTTACTTTGGATAATTTTTATATATAAAATACTAAATTTAATTCTGTACACTATGTGTGTGTTTAGCGAGTAGCATAAAGATTAAAATCTTCCACCTACTGTAAAATCCGGCGTATAATGCGCACTTTGAACACAAAAAATAAGATCGAATTTTACAGGTGTGAGTTATACGCTGGGTACAAAAATGAGGGCTGTAAAAATTAAAAAATAAATCAGCATAAAAAAGTTAAACCTCTAAATATTTCGAAATACTATTTATTTAAAAGACATGGCATTCTTATTGAACTTAAAAGGTGGTAGTTTTAAAAGTATATTATTTTTGCAATTGCTTAGATAAACACCTTGAATAAATCGCTTCTAAACATAACAGCATTGCATTTGTACATTTCAGGTTTCTTCTTAAAAAAGGGGTGCACATTATATAGCGAATATACCTAAAATTCAAAAATTGCAGCTTGAAAGTTTGGGTGTGCGTTATATGCCGGACTTTACGGTATATATTATCTTTCTCCAATGAATCTAAATTAAATTAATGTATAATTTTTTATGGTACTTATATTTTTTTCTTTAGTCGGCCATTTACCTAAAATCAAAAGACATTGCCAAATACTGCAATATGCATTCAATAAGGGAAGAAAATTCTATGCCTGTTTGTGCACAATAATAATACTTTTTTACACTTGGTAGTGAATTTTTCCACAAAATAGTTATTGTAGTTTTTAATAGTTGGGCAATGGCATTAGACTCACAAAATATCTATTTTGTGTAATTTCAAAATTTTATTAGGTGTTACTGTGAAATATAAATGGGAAAATTAAGATTTTCTGATGCATATTTTGTGTTTGTTTTGATACTTATGTATTATCGCAACCATATTGGCAACATAAGCACTTAATTGCCAATTCACCGTGTATGATGCGAAAAAAATCGGGGTTGATATAGTTGCAAGAGTACCCAGGAACCTTTGTTTGCAGCTTTTTTTGGTGATTTGTTGTTAATAATTGGTTTTTGATAGCTTTTTATCATTTAAGTTTGTTATAGCTAGCTGTACCCAATCACATTTTCTTGAGGCTCAGTCTGATTAAAAAGAAAGAAAAGAGAAAGCACACAGTTCTAATATCTTTAACTGCTTGCACTTGATGTATGTTTTTTTTATATAAAAAAAATGTGGAAATATACATTAACAAAACTTTTCTAAACAGATTTCATTTGTAATTTGTTAACAGAACACTCCCAAGTTATTATGGTTGTTTTTGTCATGTTATGAATCTAAAATTATTTGCATTGTCTCTATAGAAGAGGTGTCAAGTTTGAAAACAAATTTAAAATGACTCTTCTTGAGGTGAAAGGGTTAATTTTACAATGCTTATGAGTAGACATTTTGTGTTGCTTCATTGTCTGTATATACACAGAAATTGTCTGCTGTGCCTACTTCAGAGCAGTAGCTGCCATTTTTCAACACTCCGTGAACCACTTAATGTATAACTTTATAATTAGCATTTCACTAATAGGATTGACCTCTATGTGGTGGAGCACTATAGCTATATTTACGTCTTTATTTAATCTTCCATGCCCTGAAAATAAGCTTCATGAAAAGTAAGAATCAACAAACTGAAGTGTTTTGCATACAATTTTCCAAAAAATGGTTGAGGTTACCAAAAATCGCCAACCTCAGGAATTTTATTTTTTTGTTTAGTTATTTCGGTATCTAAACGCTTTTAGAAAAGAATAATTCGTGTTCTGTAATATGTTATTTTGTTGTTCATCTTTTTTTAAACTGAATCTTCATAAAAGTATAAATAATTTCCCACTTTTTCTGCATACCATCCAAAAATTTTCACGCATCACCAATTGGTGACTGCTGCTCTGTAACACACATCAGTAATTATGTATTAGTATCACTGTAACAAAATTTGTACCATGTGTATCGCGTACCTTAATATCTAAACAATAAAGATTCTAACATTTTTTTTATGAAAAAAGAAATGGAGGGAAAATGGTGCGATTTGCATGGCGGTAATTTGGCTGTGATTATGCTAATATTTAAGTACACATATAACAAATAATTGTCCATGTGAACAGCTGTCTGTGTCTAGATATAAGCCACTCTGTTTTAAAGATAGGCCCTTAACTTTGTTGATAACAATTGCTAATGCTAATTGAATTGTGAATTGCAAAAATACTCCTTCGTTATCAACACTTTGTCGTAGTTTTTTGCTGCAAAATCCGTGTTTATATTGGAATTTTCTTGGCGTATTCAATTAAAAATACCTTCAGCCTCTCATTGCTTTGAATTTCAGCTGTGTCAATTGATGCACGTTTAAAGTTAAATATTTCCTTAGCATTTTTTATTTTTTCCTTTTCTTTTTGTTCCTGATTTTTCTTTTTTTTTTAATGTTTTGAAATTTTATATGTTTTTGTTTTAATTTTCTTTTCTTTTTATGTGTAGTTTTAAGTTTTTAAGCAATTTTATATGCTTTGTTTGATTTTTTTTTCTTTTTAATTGCAGTCAATTGGCTTCACTAGATAAAAATAATCCCTTGCTGGAAATCAAACTTAGGTTGTCATACTTGCAAGGCAAAAGTACTACAATGAGTGTAATTGCACATCAAACTGAGAAAGAATGGATATCACAAATGAGTAAAGCAGACAAAGAATGTCACAAACACAGGCTGAGGGCGCAGCAGAGCAACATGCAGCCAGACTTGAGGATGCACATTTGCGAGCACATCATTCGTGTTTTACAACATCAGAAAGATGTTAACCAGAAACAACACATCTGCGTCAAACATGACTTTGTGGTGAGCATTCACACAATAACAGTCAACCTGTATTCCGGTACAACCCGGTAGAAGATTCTAGGTTCAGGCAGCATGTTCTCATTTACACAATGATGGAAGTGTATCCTTATTGCAATTTTCTGGAATTTAAGGGAGAAACCAAAGGAATGTTTTGTACCACTGAAAAAATTAAACTGCCTCAACTCAGAGAACAGAGCCATTACAAATTTTGCTTGCTAGATATACTGCAGAATCAAAACATTTCCTATATAACATCAGGAAATACAATTCATGCTTCCAAGTGACATTGTTTGGATAAATGCGCATTTGTGAACACACCTCTGATTTAATAAAAATATCCATAAGCATTGTAAAACTAACCCAATTCCCTCAATGAATCCAGAGTGGAGTCATTTAAAATTTATCTTCAAACTTGAGGTCGCCACTTTAAAGACAATGTAAATAAATTTAGAGAGAGGTTCATAACATGACATAAGGACAAAAATAAGTTGTAATAACTTCAAGCATTTGGTTAACAAATTATAAATATCAGTTTAGGAAAGTTTTTCGTATATATATTTATACATTTTTTTTATAAAAGATCATACCTGCAATGCAAATTATTTAATATACTCAAAATATGTTCTTTCTGTTTAACAAGACTGATCCACAGCAACGCGTGGCAGGGTACAGCTAGTATATATATATGTATATATTTTGACGTAAATTACTGATATCATTGGTTTTTTATCCTTCCCTTTAAAACTTCACATTATTTCTCGTTTTCAAATTCTATTCATTTAAATTTGTAGTTCGTATTTTAATACGTATTTCATACACAGTGCTTATTTCCTTCTATAGTTATAAATATAGTTTAATGATATTCATCCAAAATAACTTATTTTTAATAGCTTATTGTTTTTAATAGCTAAGGATAAGGGAATTTCAATCGCTTATATTCAGTTTATTCTTATTTTGTTAAATCTGAAATTTCTGTTGAAAGGCAAGGTTAGGATACTATTAAGTAGCTTAACCCTATTTTACAGTCTAAATCACTGGTAGCTTTAGATAGCAAAACAATTTTCCATTTTAATCCTTCGGCCCTTCTTCATTAATGGGTTTCATGTCATTGGTACTCTGTTTCAGAATTTCAGCAAGATAATTTATTATTGCATATAATGCAAATATTCATGCTTCATAAATTTTCAATATCTTTAAAACCTCCCTTCTGAAATCATAGATGGCAATAATGTAACTCTAAAAAAGACAGATTACAAAACTTTATTCCAGCGTATTGTCTTATTGTATGAAAAATTATAAAAATATCATTAATATTCTTCTCATTTTACTTCTTAATTAATATCTTCGTTTTCTAAATAAATTTTTATTTATAGTTTTTATTATTTTGCAGAAATTACTAATACGTAACACTTTTTAAAACTGTAAGTTTTTCATTTATATCAGTAAAACTGGCAAAAACTGGTTTGTTTATGTTTTTTTTTGTGTGTGATTTTTTTTGGGGGGGGGCTTAACATGATCTAAGTGATTTCGAATATTATTTTAGATATGTTATAATTTCTTATAAGTAATACATTTAGAAATTATCCTCATTATAATCCATTATATTTTTAAGCATTTTATAATTATAATACTGCTGCATCCCTTTCCTTATTGTTTAATAAAAAATTCAATTTTCTATTTTAGATTTTAGTATTCAATACATTTTGTAAAGGGTGTTTTTTTAGAGGTATAAAACTTTAAATAGCAATAAAACAACGATGTATTATTCGATTGACATGACTTTTTTTAATTCGAAAGATAATCTTGTGGCATTACATTTTAAATATGATTTCTGGCATATGACTGCCACGGCTGGCTCGGATGTAGTCCAATCTGGACGTCCAATTTTCGATGACTTTTTCCAGCATTTGTGGCCGTATATCGGCAATAACACGGCGAATGTTGTCTTCCAAATGGTCAAGCGTTTGAGGCTTATCCGCATAGACCAATGACCATTAGAGCCCCACAGAAAATAGTCTAGCTGTGTTAAATCACAAGATCTTCGAGGCCAATTCACAGGTCCAAAACGTGAAATTAGGCGGTCACACCAAACGTGTCTTTCAATACATCGATTGTGGCACGAGCTGTGTGACATGTTGCGCCGTCTTGTTGGAACCACAGCTCCTGGACATCATGATTGTTCAATTCAGGAATGAAAAAGTTAATAATCATGGCTGTATACCGATCACCACTGACTGTAACGTTGTGGCTTTCATCGTTTTTGAAGAAGTACGGACCAATGATTCCACCAGCCCATAAAGCGCACCAAACAGTCAGTTTTTCTGGATGTAACGGTGTTTCGACATACACTTGTGAATTAGTTTCACTGCAAATGTGGCAGTTTTGTTTGTTGACGTAGCCATTCAACCAGAAGTGCGCTTCATCGCTAAACAAAATTCGCTTATGAAAATCGGGAACAACGGCAATCTCATTTTGGGCCCATTCGACGAATCTACGCCTTGCTTGATCATATTTAAAATGCAATGCCACAAGATTATCTTTTGAATAAAAAAAAATCCATGTCAATCGAATAATACATCGTTGTTTTATTGCAATTTAAAGTTCTATACCTCTAAAAAAACACCCTTTATATATACATACATGTATATTTATATATGCAAGTTTATACATAAACACATGCATGCATATATATGCATATATTAACATCACACATACAACCCCCCACACACGAGCACACATGTACATCCACACAATACATATATAATGTGTTCATGTCTCAATAACACCATCAGGATTTCGCTAAACAAAAATGATCAGAAAATATTAATGCATTTCAGAAAATCATTTTAGTAGAACTTAAATAAGGAGATAAAGCAAGAATAATCCTCCGTCTTCCAAATAAAAAAGCAACGCACTTAACGTACAAGAAACTATTACACGCAAGATGGAGGGCGAAAGTAATATAAGTCTCAAATGCATTGAAGAAAAGATAGAAAAAGAAATTACCAGAAAAAAGCGTAGTTAAAAGATTAAACTTACAACCGGTCTAAAGAAATAAAAACTCAAAGTAGAATAGATAAGAAAATCCGCTGGATACCAAATGTACAAAACACGAATAAAAAAAAGAGAAAAACTTTTTAGGATTGAACACCACAAACAAAACATGTATAATTTTTTTCTCTTCAGTTCTTTGTTCTTTGCCTTGTTTTTCTCTTCGACGTAGCGTGGAAAGGGAGCTTAAAGTAGAATGGGAAGTAATGCAGTATCAAGCACGTCTGCTTCAGGTAAAAGTTTAACCAACTGCAAAATTGAAATGGTTATCCCTAGTTAGAACAAAGTCTTAACTAGAGCTTAAACTACAGCTTAAAAACAGTTTATTCAGATGAAAAAATGGATTTATTTTTTTTTTGCATAAAACTCATTTAATTGCGTCTAAATTATATATTTTTTTAGTTGTTTTTAAGGTTTCATTTTCTTTTTTTATAATAATTCTTAAGCAAAAACACTAGCTCTTTCAACACTATAGGACTGAAAATTATCTTTCACCAGTATCTTTTGTACCAGTCATTGAGTCAATAGCTTAACAAACTAGCAAACAAAAGGATAAAAAATCTCCAGACCATACTTCTAAAATTTTATACGGAATTTGTGAAGCAGAATCTATTTAGTATATTTTATTTTTGTGTATATGCACACATATATGCGCGAGTGAATATGGTAAACAAGAAAAAATGTATAGTAAAAATAAAACGATTATATGGGAAATCAAAATGCTTAAAAATGCATATGAACTCATCAAAATAAGAATATAAAGATTTTAATAATAAAGAGCAATAGGATACCTTTCTGATAAAAATTTACTGTGGTACGGTAAAATTTATTTAAATAATAAAACATTACTAAAATTCATTTAAATAATAAAACTTAATATTACTAAAATTCCTTTAAATAATAAAACTTATTATTACTAAAATTCCTTTAAATAATAAAACTCGTTATTACTAAAATTCCTTTAAATAATAAAATTTAAATATAATTCAAAGACACGTCATTGAGAAGAGATATCGTACTACATATATTTCAAAATAAGAAATAAAATGTTTTGAAGCAATAGAAATATTTTGTGAAAAAAAAAACAAATTTGTTACAACAGTTACATTTGTAATGAAAATAAGTGAGGTAAAAATTCTTTTAAAGGGAGTATTAACGTTTAAACATGCAGTAAGAAAAATAGTTTTTTTCGCGAACATTAATGTGACATATAAGAAACCTCGCATCCCAGATCCACTAATTGGAATTTATTCTCAGTAAAATTATATAGAAAATCTTTGCTAAATATTTTTCAAAATAAGTACTCTAAATATTTTTTTAGGATTAAGTGTACCTGGAAATGTCATAGCAAAACGTAGAATAAGTGAAATGCATCTTATAAACATAAGACGTATTTCTCAATTAAGTAATGAGTAAGGTAGAAGCAGGTTTTTTTTCAATGCAAGCATTGGTACTAATTTTATAGGCATTTTAATTAAAGAAAATACCTTGTTTTATCAGTGAGTGGATGGATTTGAGCAGTATCAGAATTTGAGAAGCAAACGTATTTTCTTTAAAATCATTTTACGGTTAGAAAATGCTCAAGTTTTTCCAATATATATTTCAATGACGTGTTCAAATCGCCTTATTTATCAAGCTTAGATTACCATTTGTTGTGAGAAAGTTATAAGACATGTATGCTTTCTTTCACGTAATGTATTTATGAATAAATTTAGCAAATGTAATGCACATGAAAAAAGATACGAAAATGCAACAGTTTGGGAAAAATAAACGTGTTTGTAAGAATGTTTATCTAAATACATAAATTTACGTCAGTAATTTTACGATTTTTTAAATAAGTATTTTTAGTACTTTAAAAACATTCGAAAATTATCTCACACACGCATAAAATGTTGTAACTAAAAACCCGTTAATTTAAAATGACTGTGTAACTCTAGATACATTACATTAGAATTATGTATATGATTTAAAATTAAGCATGTTTATTTATCTCTTTTTATTTCAAAATGTGAACAGTTTCTCAGGTAAACTTCATAAGAATAAATAATTAGCTTACAATTTTTGACTTCATTTATGTATAAATTTTACGTAACACAAGGAAAGTACGAAAAGTATATGAGGAGTAAATGAGGAATATGCACAAAAAGCAAATTCATTGCTTTACATTGCGTTTACATATATATTTAGCACCTTTCCTTTACAATTTCTTTCTAGACGAAAGAAAATGTTACATATTTATTTCATGAGTATTACTTATCTTTAAGATGCATTTCCTGTACGTATTTTATTTTCTGAATCATATTAGGCAATTCTCAATAGCCTTAAATTAGGATTTGTTGCAGTTTTTAAGCATTATTTTAATGTGTTTTCTGATAATACAGTGGGAAAAAACATGTTTTCTTTTCCTTTTCTATTAAGTATTCCTGGTGTTAAAATTTTATAATGAAGTGTAAGGTTATTGCAACTGCAACAAAGTAGAATTTCAGATAATTTAACGCTTTATTGTAATTCTTTTTCCCTCATATATGTGTAACTATACTTCTAAATTAATTTTTATTCCAAGTCATTTGAAAAAATGAATGATTTTAGCTTGATATATAAAAATGTATTTAAACTGAAAGAAAAGTATTCTGAGCTTAAAAATGTTTCCTTAACATTGATTAATTGATTAAATACATTTTTAACATTGTCTCAAAGTGACTGTTTCTTAAAATTTTACGCTTTCGTTAGACTAAAGCGTAATTTATTCATTGTTTTTTTAAATCTTTTCAAATACCCTTTATAGGATATATTTTTTTTTTAAAAAGTATCTCTGGTTTTTTTTTTGTGAGAGTGGATTTCCTTAAACAGCTTTTCTAAATTGCCTGAACCACTCAAAAAAGACAATTTCTCTTTCTTTACGCTGTTTTTCCCCCGGTTTATTGATTGTTTCATGAAATCGTTAGGGTTAGGATTTATTTAATATTATATTTTTATTTAAATGCTTAAGAATGAAATACTTTGCTCCAATATATTTTTTTAAAATTGAATTATTTCTCTTTTTTTGCATTTCTAATAAAATACTGTTAAATTTATTGAAAAAACAATTTCTACAACTCAAGATGTTGAATTAGATATCTTCAATACATCAAAGAGATTTTTTAGAGCTATACAATTTAATTTTAAATACATAATATTATTTAGAGAGAAAACAGTTTAATGATACTGAATTATAAAAATGACAAAAGATATACAAATTCAAATCGTTATATGTATATTACATTGAGGTATATAAAGGGTGTTTTTAGAGGTATAGAACTTTAAATTGCAATAAAACAACGATGTATTATTCGATTGACATGAATTTTTTTTATTCGAAAGATAATCTTGTGGCATTACATTTTAAATATGATTTCTGACATATGACTGCCACGGCTGGCTCGGATGTAGTCCAATCTGGACGTCCAATTTTCGATGACCTTTTCCAACATTTGTGGCCGTATATCGGCAATAACACGGCAAATGTTGTCTTCCAAATGGTGAAGCGTTTGTGGCTTATCCGCATAGACCAATGACTTTACATAGCCCCACAGAAAATAGTCTAGCGGGGTTAAATCACAAGATCTTGGAGGCCAATTCACAGGTCCAAAACGTGATCTTAGGCGGTCACCAAACGTGTCTTTCAATAAATCGATTCTGGCACGAGCTGTGTGACATGATGCGCCGTCTTGTTGGAACCACAGCTCCTGGACATCATGATTGTTCAATTCAGGAATGAAAAAGTTAGTAATCATGGCTCTATACCGATCACCGTTGACTGTAACGTTGTGGCCTTCATCGTGTTTGAAGAAGGATTCCACCAGCCCATAAAGCGCACCAACCAGTCAGTTTTTCTGGATGTAACGGTGTTTCGACATACACTTGTGGATTAGCTTCACTCCAAATGCGGCAGTTTTGTTTGTTGACGTAGCCATTCAACCAGAAGTGCGCTTCATCGCTAAACAAAATTCGCTTATGAAAATCGGGAACAACGACAATCTCGTTTTGGGCCCATTCGACGAATCTACGCCTTGCTTGATGATCGTTTTGATGAATTGCCAAACCAAACTGAGAATAAATCACTTGACAGCTGTTAAATCGGTCGCCATGTTAAAAAATTATATAATATACTTTTTTTTTGCTTAAATTGATATATATATATATATCAGTTTCATATAGCTCAATAAAGTTGATATATTATACAATCATTAAATGTCAGAAACATTCTTCAATACGATATGAAATATCTCAAACGATAACTATTAAGAAATATTCTAAATAAAATTACTTTCTCTAAACATGATCATAACTTTTTAAAAACATTAAAAATGAAATAATATACATGACTTTTTTGCATTAAAGTATGTTAAAGCATGCATCATATCTAATACTTATATCGGAAAATGCAAAGTAAAAAATGCAAGTCACGTTCATACATACACCATTCTGCTTGCAATAACAAATATCCAGAACTTTTTTATAATAAAATTCCAGGCTACCCATTCAGTGTTGCTATAATATTGGCAATGCATACTAAGCAGGACGTTAACATGCTTTAAGTTTTCATGGCCATTGGTTTTGCGTGTTGAAAACAATCCGCTTCGTGCACTTGCTCATTTTGAAACCTTAAATATTTATTCCCAAACCTCTCATCTCAATGCGTTCTTTTTTTAATATTTACAGTATTTTGTCGCAACCGTTAACTGTCTGATTGAATGCACGAATATCGTGACTGTTTCGGGCGTCATAGTACAAAGTCGAACTTTTTTATTTCATATTTTTTTGCAACATTTTTTTGTTCTTTTTGGCGGAATTTGGCTGTTTTCCCTTTCCATTGAGTGCATAAATGATAGGTGATTAATATGCTGATAGAATAGTAAAGGTGAAGGTTATGAACACTTGTATATGATGAATCAATGCTTCTGTAAGCTATCTGACACACTCGTTGATAGATGTCGCTAGGAAGCATTTTTGAAAATATCTATTCGGCATTTATAAAGATAAATTTTATGTTACATTGAATACATCATTAGTAAACGTGTAAAATAAAATCTATAAAATTCGAATTAGACATAGAGAAGTTTTTGCTGTTATTGCTTTCGATATTTTCTAACTTTTATCTTAGTTATGTTTCACATTAGGTGATTTTAACCCTAACACTTAGGGTTAATATATGACCATGCTAACACTTAGCATGGTCATATTTTTTCCGATGACGCTTAAAGCTGTCTCGTGTACATATTTCGTTTTGTGTGTTTGGAAGATTACTAAATGACATATTATCACTCAGCAATTACATTTTTATAATAAAGATAAATTTTTTTAAAAACCTTTTAAAGTTAAAGAATGTATTCCTTTATATAACAGAATGAAAACACGTATCTACATATTTTTTCGCACACAGCTATAATGGATTTGGAGTTATAATACCACTTGATAATCGGTATATCCTCCATATTCAAAAATTGATTACATTCGAAGAATCTTAAGATATGTATTTCCTATTCATTATTAAATATTGCTCTTTTTAGAATACTAAGCCCAGATAATGTACATTATAACTAGGGATTGCAATACCAGGTCAAAAGTTCAATACCGGTATTCGGTATTTTTAGATCTTAATACCGGTTTTCATACCGGTGTTAGAAAATTTATAATAACACAGGTGTTTCTTTGTTTTATTTGCCAGTTTTATTAGAGAGTATAAATATCACAAAAATAATTTGTAACTTATAAATTATGACAGTAAATATAAACACAGAGAATATATAAGGGAACATCTTATTTATTTAAATCACAAAAAGTGTAAATATCACTATTCAATTTTTAGTACTATTATAAATTTTTGAAATGTGATCTTAAGAATCATAACGCATCAAATGTACTGTCATAAAGCCTGGAATGTCATTTTGTGCAAAAATTGCCTGTTGTCGAAAACGCTCTTTCGGCATCTTCGCTAGTTAGTGGTACTGTTGGCAATGCGCGATATACTTTTTCCAAGTATTTACCACGTCTTTTCAAATAAATTGATTTCTCTTCGGGTGGTTTTTTTGGGGGTATAGCTAATTTCTGTATTGCATTTTGTTTGTGGAAATATTTTTAGTTACCGTAAAATCCGGTGCATAACACGCGCTTCGAACAAAAAATATGAGATCTGAATATAAGCGTGCGCGTTATACACCTGGTATTAAAACGATAGCTTTAAAAACAACTAAAGAAATGAGCATTAGAAAAATTACTTTTACACATATTGAAATACTGTTTATTTAAAATAAATTATATACCTTATGAACTAAAAGGGTTAAAGTTCTAGAAATATAGTACAATTATTTCAAAAGTGTGGCGTAATATCTCGAATAAATGGCTTCAAAATATAAAAAAGATGTATATTAAAATTTCAGGTTTTTTCTTAAAAAGCGAGGTGTGCGTTATACGGCGAACATACCTCAAAATTAAAAAAATACAGCTTGAAAGTATGAATGCGCGTTATACGCCAGATTTTACTGTATCTCTTATTCTAACTTTTGTTCAAGAGACAATTTCTTTTCACTATCGACATAAATGCCATCATCATTTTCGCGATCACTGTATCGAATTATTTTGAATGTAGATAGGTTTGTGGGAAAAAATATTTAAGAACATTTACTATAAACTTGATCAAATTTGAAGTGGTTAGTCTTTTTCTTCCTTTCATTTTTAAAATCATTATAAGTATGATATACAAATACAATGTGAATAACAATGCCACCAATTTAAAAAATTTGAAATATCAAGCACTTTCTTCATAACTGCAACCTTGTTTTCACAAATACGAATATCAGACTACAAATCCTGTGCGTGTGCAGTATCGCTCTGAGCTATAATAGAATAGTTTTGGCATGCCTGCTTGGATGATTCACATACGTTATCACTTCTTGATTGGACATTGCAACTTTATATCCACAGTGTAATTAATTTAGCCCGTTAGGGAGACATAAAATCAAAAACGTATATTATTTTGCTATGCCGGTGATCCCTGAACATATAGAGGAGACAATTTTAAAAAATATATCTAGTAAATATCGAAAAACAGGTAATTAAACTGGTGAATACCGGTATTACAAAATTGTACAAATAGTTCAAAATACCGGTGTTCGGTATCCCGATATAACGGTATTGCAGTCCCTATTTATAACATTCTGCATGTTTTAGGCAGAATGTTAATTTTTAATGCATGTTAATTTTTTATGCTTCAATTTCAAGAACGTTTTAAAATCGCTTTGGTTTCCAAGATTTGAAACTTGTATTTTTGTACATTTATAATATGGATATAAATTCTAACGAAGGAAAAATTATAATTTTTAGAATCATTTTAAGATGTTTTCAGCAAACACTTTTTTCCTTCCATATGTTTACATAATTTTGGATTTAGGTATTTTTAGAATTATATACATTATACTTTTTTATGATTTATTTAATTTTAGATAATTTTAAGGCTTAAAGAATGTAAAAAATAGTATACATTTTTCATTAAAAATAGTATTTAAGGTATGTAAACATTTTAAAAGTGAGAATGATAAAAAAATAAATAAGATGTTAAAATCATGACGCTGACACATATATAGTCACAACACATTCTAATTATATTTTATTTTACAAAATTTCTTATTATTTTGTTAAAATAAAGTGACATATTACGGAAATAGATGCATACTATAAACTTAGGCACTAAAAGTTGTTTTTGCTTCAACTTAATTGAATATTACTATACAGTCTAAAGATTGTTGTAACAAAAAAAATGTAACTTACAACTTTATCCCCTAAGTTGTGCACTTTACAGTGCAGATAGACAGTCTGTCCCAGTTGAGTGGTAACATTTGTTGGCACTGAGTAATCGAAAGCGGGATGCTCGACTTTAGATAGCAAGTGAGAATGTCCAACTAAAGTTGGTGATCTCTTTGGTCTAGATCGAGTGGTATTTGTTGACATTAGACATCCAAAATCTTGCGCTCTTCCAGGCGTCACTGTAACATGGAGAAAGGAAAATCAATTTCATTGCAATGTTTTACAAATTTATTTGAGTAAATGTGTATGTGAATATTTGTATTATTATAACAAGTGAAACCTTTTTTTTAGTAAGCATGGACAATAAAACTAACTGGAAAACATATTTCAAGGTACGATGCTGCGAGCGGTTTCTTACATCAATTGTATTCACAATATGCTAATCTTTATTAATATATTATGATAGCTTAAATATATACTGAAATTTAACATTTTAGAATTTTCTACTTTTAAAGTAAAAGTAATCTCATTGCAGGAGTTATTGGGAGTAATGTAAACAAACGTTTGTAATAAATTATAAGCTATATTACTCATAAACCCCTTTACTTATAAATATGTCATGTCATTCTAAGCAACCAATATTTATGATACAAGTCTTACTAAAATCCACTCTGATAAACAAGAAAAATGTTTCTTAGTCATGACCAAATAATACATATTTTTGAGCATATATTGAAACAATAGATATCATAAATTTTACTGAAAATCAGGTGAGAAGAAAAACATTGCAGGTCTAGAGTGTCAAAGAAGTAATATTAATATTATATTCCTAGAATTTGTAATCACCAACGAGATAAAAGTATAAAAAATATACATTTTTTAACTATTATTTAATATTAATAAAAACATATAACACTGACAATACATGAATATAGCAACGTTTCTAATTATGTTTAACTCTCATAATTTAAATCTATTTTTAAATACATCGTTTACATTTAAATGGGTGATGTTTATTATCCTTGTGTGTAATGACCTATATGCTATATATATAACTGCTTATTTAAGAAAACATTTTTTCCCTAAAATGTGCTTTCTTTTGAATTATATATATAAAAAAATACAATAGTGATTTTTTTTTAATTAAAAAAACACGTTTCAGATTCAGACTCATGCTAGAGCTGCAAAATCGTGAACTTTCAGCAATTAACATTAAAATCACTTTTTTAATATCCATGTTTAGTAGAGGCTATGTGTCGTTTACTATATTGTAATGCTTACATTTTCCCTGGGTTGACCGAAAAAAAACATTCCTTTGAAAATCCTTCAGAAACAAATAAATGTCGTGTATATTTGCATTAGAGACGAACACAATGTCGAACCAAGTCCTTGCTGCCTATCCCCCCAATCATAGAAGATAACTAATCCATATGTATAGATATTAAGTGGTAGTTTTCTCGGCATGAAATAGATTTTATCAAAAAAATTAGATAAATGCACTCGCCGACACGTTCTCCACTCTCAAATGAGCATGAACATTAAAAGGGGGCACACGTTATAGCATGTCTTATTTCTGCCCTTTAGCCAAACGTAAGCAATACTGTAGATTTAACATAAATTCATAGATAAATCTTGATTATTTAAATTATTTGATAAATGGAGCTGCTATTTATAGAACTTTGGTTTTAGTTCAAACTGAAGATGAATGTTACGAAATCTTTAATTTTTGTGAAATCCGGATTAGTGTTTTACATTCATGACGAAAAAGTTGTCCCATATGTTTGAAAACACTGGTGTGCAAAAATTAAGGACGAGACGGTTTTTTCAATATAACTTTGTACAAAAGCTTTCCAAATCAACACATTTAATACCGTTAGATCCCCAATACGTAAGGACATGTGTAATGTAAGCAACACTTACTAAAAGATAAATCAGAGGGATAAAAAGAAGCTTGATTGAAAAAGTAGCACGGAGCGCAATGCAACTGAAGGCCGAAACATCCCTGTGATAGGTGTCCAGCAAGAAACATCCGAACTTTAGAAGGGTATATGATCTCCCCTGACTGCTAGGCAGGTTTCACAGCGTCTGCCCATGCTGAGAATGAGGGTGTCAATGAGTTGTTGAGGCATTGCTGCCCATTCGTCTTGCAGCGCCAATTGAAGCTCCCGAATCGTTACTGGTGGTAAGGTACGAGCTGCCAAGCGTCTGCCTAGAAATTCTCATACATGATCGATGGGATTGAGATCCGGAGATCCTGCCGGCCAATCCATACGTTCAATATCCTCATTCTCTAAGAGCTGTCCGGCAGCTACTGTGCGATGACATGGTGCATTGTCGTCCATGAAAAAGAACTGCAGACCCATAGCGCCTCTAAAAAGACGCACATATGGAAGAAGAATCTCGTTACAATAACGAGTCCCGTTGACTGAACCTGCGTCGAAGATGTGAAGCTGTACGACTACCAAGCATGATTCCTCCCCAAACGAGAACACCGCGACCTCCATACCTGTCCCTTTCAATGATGTTCGAGGGATGATTGCGGCTTCCCCGCTCTCTCCAGATGAGTATGCGATGACAATAGCTACTCAAACTGAATCTGCTCTCATCTGTAAAGAGTACTCGTTCCCATTCATTGTCTCTCCAATTCCGATGTTCCCGGCACCACAGAGAACGCCTTCTCCGATGGGCAGGCGTTAAAGGTACACACCGTACAGGGCGTCGTGCAAACAGACCACCACCGTGCAGTCTTCTGGCCACGGTAAAACGCGATATCGGTCGTCCAGTCGCCTGTGTCGTGTGTCTAGCGATTTCTCCCGCCTTTTTCTTCTGGCCTGTAAGACAATATACCGCTCATCTGCTGGTGTGGTTCCTCGTGGACGACCACTACTGAACCCCCCAATAGCTGTTCCTGTATTTTGAAATTGTCTCCAAAGTCGTGAAACGATGCTGTGAGCAATTCCGAACTCTGCAGCCACACTTGTCACACTGCGGCCTTCCTCCAACTTCCCCATCACCTTACTTAATCTCCTGATAAGTCTTTCTGTCCGCTCTGCCTCTTCGTTCAGCTGATATGCTAATTTTTCGACTTCGTCCTTAATTTTGGCACACCAGTGTAGTGTGAACAAATATAATGTTTACATAACTTTACATTAATCCATCTTTTCGGAAAAATAAAAAAAAAAAAAAAAAATCCCCTTTGAATTTCTGTTCCATATACTATAAAATTAATCATACACTTTTAGGTATAATCCTTTTGGTATGAGACTCTTTACGAGCATAGACATTTTATACTCAGGTAAAATTTATTTCAGCCTTAAAATATACGAAATACCAATACATTTGTTTTGTACTACTCTGCAATACATATCTAAATTTCAGTATAAATGCGATACATATATTGTTTTGTTTAACGGAGATATTTCTTCCCAAATGTCTTGTAGAATATTAAGCTATTTTTACTCAAATAATTAAAACCACAGTATTATTAAGTTAAATATTATAAATTAATCATAATTTAATACTCATTTCCCCCCCACACAAAAGAAATATAATATATATATATATATATATATATATAATATTCAAATTATCCCAGATTATTTTTTTAGTGTTTTTCTTTGAAAATTCAAATTTAAAAGTTATTAAAAAGATTTGAATGTGTGATTATTTGAAATATTATAGAAAATGTTCTTAAAATTTTTTCAACACTAGTGTAAATTAAATTTATTTAATTTTAAAAAGTCTCACTGGATGCAATTTATTCAATTTCAATGCATATTAAATTTAAGGTATCCTACTACTGCTCCAAACACCAAAGAGATCCGCCACGGCAAGGGACTGGGGGTGCTGAAAAGTTTAAAAAGACTCATTGAAAGATCTTTATGTATGTTATATTCAATACAAATAATGTTTTGGACACACAGACATTTCTTTTTAAAATTGCTGCATTATTACAATCTTTACTGAAATCTAAAAAAATATATATAAAAAAAACTTTCTTTAAGTGATTCCATATAGTGATTAAGACAAAATGTTGGATTGTTGGATATTTTTTTGCAAAAATCTAAACATATCTTACATTTTGTCACATCAAAAATAAATAATAATGAAACTCATAAATTTTCTCATAATTTCCATGAATATGTATTACTCAGTGATTCTCAATAAATATTTATTTTATAATGCTATTAAATTCTGCTAAATCCTTTAATTAAAAAACAGAGTGAAATTTGAGGAAAAAGATTGAAATAAAACCTCATATATCATATAAAAAATTCAAAAATATATTTTTTTTGGTATTTTTATTCCTTTTATGAATAAAAATACCCTACGTATACAAAAAAAACTGTGTTTTTAATTCTTTTTGATTTGAGAAAAGTGTTGCTTCTTTCGTAATTCCGTCAAAATGCTTCATTTGGGAATCAATTTTTATTAATTCTCTTTTTATGCATGTAATTTTCAAATATGTCACAAAAAAAAATCTTCAATTTCTTTCAAATAAAAAAAGACAAACATTAAAAAAGTGTGAGCTTAATACGAAAAGCAGTCAAATCTAATGAAATGCTGTAAATAGACCACTTTTACACTGAAATTGGTTTATTTTCTTTTGAAATCTCTAGGCCTTTTTATGCTATTCATCTATTCTTCCCCTATTTTATTCATTCCACAGAGACTAGGGATAACAAGACTTACCCAAAAAGTACACCGCAGATGCCACGCTTCCCACCGAATACAAGTTCTCTGTGCTATGTAAGTGCCGAGGAAATCTTTACAAACGATTCTAAGCTTACTCTGTCCGAACTCAAGAAGAAAAGTACCGTACATTTTTAGACTGTATAATCGAAGGATTGCATAGTTGAGAAGTAGAAAAGTGTTCGCTGTTTTCCTCGTTTTCTTACAGTGTCTACTGCAAATGTAAACCTAATTCCGATATAAAATGCAAAATATGCGATCCTTTTTGAAGAGCAATCGAATAAAGAATACACATTTTGTTTAAATTTAATAACCAATAAACAGTCTGGATCTCACAACAAATCTTTTCTATACATTAAGGAAAACAAAAATAATATAAGCTATGTGTATCCAGTTTTAAGAAATACGATACAAATAAGATATCCATATTTTCCACACACAAAACAACCCATTGTAAAATGGGATTTCTACTTCAAAATTTTATTTGTACTTTGTTTGCTTAAAGTGTGTGTATACAATTGAAAAAATATATATCACATATCAATGTACATAAACATGGCAGGCAAGAATTTTTTTTTAATATTCATAACATAAAAGAAAAATCAAGACACCTAAATGCGACAAAACACTCAAACAATAGTAAAATCTGATACAAAGAAACATTCTCGTGTATGCATAAAACGAAGCTGCATTTAAATTTTAATGTAACACTGTTATTTTTTACACAGAGAAAAACAAATGCACGATACACTTTTATTTTGGTTAACAACACGTATAAATTGTTAATTTGAATTTATTTTAAATGAAAAAGACGATACAGAATGCTTTTAAGCGTACAATAAAGAACTTGGATAGATACAATTCATATTTTGAGAAATTTCAGAACTAAGTCCCTGAATAATAAGTTTAGCTAGACCAAATCACTCTTTCATGTCAATTCTCTGTTACATTGTATTAACTAAATACTATTACATTGTAATATTATTTTAACTTTTGGGGGAAAATACCACAAAGTTTCTATGAAAAATGGAAAAAAAAATTATAAAAAAAAAGTTTTTTAAATATATTGCTGGTGTTGTTTTATAATATTTATTCCATAATAAAGATATAAACATTTCTAAAACAAAACAAATGATTCATGTAATCCATTTTTTTCTTTTATTTTTGCATATTACGCAGGTATAAAAAATTTCCACGGATTAATCACAATAGCACCGTCTACTGTTACACATAAATCCTAACAGATATTGCTACTTCAATGACGAACCTTTTACCTTTTGTTAAAAATGTATCCTTTAATTGATTAAAGACCAGTGTATCTTTTAAGTAGTAACTATTATACAATCTGACACAAATTTTGTTTATCTTTGTAACATTACAAAAAATTGCAGTTAATACTATATGTTTATGCTAAGCAATTTTATAAACTCTTAAATACTTTTAATCCTTATATAAAGTACTTAAATGTTTGATACTAATATTACTTTTATCCAAAATGTTACCGAAGAAAATTACGTGATAATGCACCTTTTTCACATGGTTAAAGAAACAGAAATTCTGACAACCATCTTTATTGCCGATATTTTTATTCCGAAAATGTTTCATTTGTTTGTATCTTTTCTGTATACATAAACGACATAAAATCGAAGCTGTTGATTATGTTGTTAGAATACTATTAAAGCACTTTGAATAAAAATATATATTATTTGATAATATTTTCATTTATTGACATTGGTAAAAAATATTTTATCTTCTAAAATTTTTCTTAAGAGTAAGATGTTGACAAAAGATAGGCTCGCCAAATCTGTATTAACGTATTCCAAGGAAATACTTTCTTTAAAATATCATGGTTTGTTATAACTGTTGCATGGAAATCCGGTAAATAAAATAGTATCAATACAATGCCCGTGAAGGGCCATCTAAGATATTCTTATAAGTTTTCTAGACACTTTCATCACTGGTCGTCCCAGACGTTTCATCGATCTTCTTACAAAACCCATTATGTGTTTATTCTTTCAGAACGTAGTGACCGCCTCCCTCCTTGCACAGTCTTTGAGTGGATATACTCCCTTGGCTTCTATTGTTTAGCGAAAATGGCCCATACCATTCGCCTCCGTGTAACGATAAATATTCCCATCCGTTCTTTTCGCATTGTCTTGGATCTTTGAAAGTGCCTCAAGAATATCCCAACAAATAGATGAATATATACATTTTGGGAAAACTCTATTTGTTGGAATTTGTTATAGGAAAGTTCATTTGGGGAGATTCAACAGTGTATTTACTAGTCATTTTGTCAGATTTAATAATGAGAAGTATGGTGAATACACATGCAAGTTTCGATAAAATGTATAAAAATTTAAAATAAACTTTTACCTCTATTAAATTTGATAAATAATTAAATGTTTGTTATTAATAGAAGCTCTCCAATAAATTTCTATACTCGTTTGCTTAAAAATAACATATGACAAAAATAAATTGTTTTAGAAAGGAGTGTTTAAAATGATTTATTAAAGATACAGTAAATGAGAATGTTATATCATAGTATGAAATTGATAACGTATGTAATATATCTGAACATATTATTACGGTTCGAAATATTAAAATAGTTTTGGAACAAATATATCTAAAAAAAATCCAATTAATCACAGATCAGTATAAAGTAAATCGAAATATTATACGTAAATACTTAAATAAAACAATCATGTGTGCGTGGTTGACCATTTATTTTATAAATGAGAAGATACAGAAATCCATTATTCAATAGTTTATGACGTAAATCATTTGTAAATTTTTAAATGAAATTTGTTAATAATCTAAAAATATAACTTTATATATATATATAATATATATATATATATATATATATATATATATATATATATATATATATATATATATATATTGGATTAAGAATGTGAAATAAAAATTTATTAAGTTAAAAAAGCATTTTTGAAATATTTGGAAACTTAAATTTATGAATTACTTTGTAATTTTCAAACTAGTTTCAGTCTACCTGAGCAGGATAATATTGTAATTTTCAAACTAGTTTCAGTCTACCTGAGCAGGATAATAATGTAATTGGAATATTACTGAATCGTGCGTGTAGCTATTTTTTGTTTGTTTTAGAAATATAATTATAAAACATTATTATAAAACATTATTATCCACAAGAAAGCTTACGCAATTCTAGATGAAAAATGTTTCATTTTTATTTATTATGATTATGTTTTTTACTTAACAAACAATTTTGAACTCTAGTTTCAAACCATAGCTTTTTCATTAATTATTATGCTTAAGAATTTACTAATTTAATGGCAAACGCTATATAAAACACATCACATCAATCATATTCTAACATCAAAATATTTTCTTAAAATGTTTTTTGTTTAAATATTATTTAGATGATGAAGTTATAATTATTTCGTAACAAATAAACCTGTTTAATATCAAAATGTTTGACTATCTTTACTGACCTACTACACATATAAACTTCTTGGAAACATTAAGCGTTCTTTATTTAAACTAAATAATTTCAAGTACATAATCCTGAATTAAAGAAGGAATATGTTAAAAATAATCTCATTAAGAATCGTTTTTTAAGAAATATATGAAGGCCTTATGAATTAAAAACTTTTTTAAAACATTGAATGTATTTTAAATATTTACACTCTGACTCAGCTTATTCAAATAAGCTCAAAAAATTAAGAGACACTAGAAAATGTTAAAGCAGAATGTTATTTATTTGCTGTGCGTTGTACTTGAAAACCTTTCAATTCAGTCTGTTTTGTTTTCAGGAAGAAATTCAGCACGGCTCTTTAAAAATATAAGAACAGGTTTTATACACACACACACACACACACACACACACACACATACATATATATATATATATATATATATATATATATATATATATTGCTGTTTCATCATTTTCTGGAGAATGTGATGTTTATTTAGGACTTTTTTCAAGAAGTCTATAATAATTATGACGCCATGTATGACATATGTAGGCATTATAATAGTTGTTTACAATAATTCATGAAGACTCATTTGCAATCTGCATTCTTGTGTAAAATTAATTTTGCAATTTTTTGTGAATATTGTACATTATTAAGAACAGTAAAAAAATACATCAATTTAGTTATCGGTATTATTTTCCTAGAACATTGAGAAACTTATTTAGAATCAATAATCTGTGCATTCAGTTATACACAAACTTTTAACTTTAAAATAATGTATTTTCTACAATTACATCTTATTCCGTGAAATAAATGCCCGGAGATTCAAGATATTTGACTCAAAAAAGACATAATACAAAAATAAAATATTTTACTCTAATTATTATGAAGAAAACGGTACTTTAGATGTGCTGGTATGAGTTATCGTTAAAATAGTTAAAGCATGTGTATGTTAGTTAGGTTGCAAGAAAAAAAATTTATGGTAATAGTAAACATTTGTTAGTCCATTTCATGGCATAATCTGTTGGAAAAAAATATCACACAGGCATGGTATGAAATTCTAAATTGGACATTCAGATTTTCTACCGAGCCTCAGAAATGTCCCTTTTCTAGTAACGACCGCGGAATACTGTTGAAGAAAACAGAAAGAAAATGACGACGAAATTCGTCCCACTTCTCTGCGAGTTACTTTTTTGCCATCAAGCATTCAAAACACGAATCTTTTCTTCACATTCAACAAAAGTGTTGCCATTCCTATGAGAGAAGAAAAGGATTGAAAAAAAAGAGAAAAAAAACATGTGCTCACCTGTCTGAAGGTGCATGATAACGAGTTAGGAAAAAGCCAGGAAGAGAAACTGAGGGAAAAGCTGAGTTATACATTTTTCTTCCTTGCTTTTATGCACTAGCTACTGCATTGGGCAAAATTACTCCGTCTTATTTATTTTTAAAATGCTTTCTCAAATGTATTCGTTTTTATTTCTCTTGTGCCTTTTGCGTTTTATCGGGTTTTCTTCTTTCACTTTCGTTCTTTCAAAACAAACTTTGAGAAAGAAATGTTTAGTTAAGTTGATGGCTGTAAAACCGAGGAGTCATTTTACTCGCTGATACATAACATCAGTAGATTTTCGACATTAACTTAGTTTGGTTTTTAACTTTCAGTTTTACTGAAGTGAGAAAAATGTGTTAAAGGAGTTGCAGTTTAAAACAAGTTTTTTTCTCCGATAGAAAAGAGAAGTATTTCTTTCGGATTCATCGAATGTGAATTTATTTATTTATAATTAAATGTTATCAGTTTGTACGCCAGATGAATCTTAAAATGTGTTTGTGTGCTGACAGTTCTTCCTTAGTTATTGTCTGGAATTTTTTCTTCTGTTTCGGTTCTGAAAAGAATTTATTTAATGAAAGAACTATGTATGTAGTATAAACTTAAAGCATAGTATTTTTATGAAGCAATAGTAATCCATATTTTGAATACATATTTCTTTCTCTAAATTAGAGTAAATTATGAACTGACATATTATAAAGAACTGTTTTTTCACAGTGTTTGTTTTCTTATTAAATCTATTCTATAAACAATGAATTTAATAAATATTTTTTTTTAAAATTTGATTTTAAATCCAATGATAAAGTTTTACAAAATAGCTAAGTTACATTTGTCTCTTGAAAACTAGTATCAATAAAAGGTTCGCAAGAAATACAATTTTACAATTATTAACTAATTTATAATAGAAAATTATTATTTTTTTAAATGCGTAATATTTTGCTAAATCAGTGTTTTTTAACAGTTATTTCTAAACCACAGGTGTTACATTTATGTATATTTTTATGCATAATTTGAACTCCCGTGGTATTGAATATCAATTAAAATTGTATCTTAAAAACATTTGAAATTGTTATCGTATATAGAATAATATGTCATTGCTAAATTTTTCTTTATTTCCATAGCTTGCAATACATTGTATATATTGTTCTTTGTATCCAACTTTTGTTTATATATCAAAATGAATATTCTGCAGAATATATATAATGCTGTATGAACATTAGTACGAATATTAGTAGTTTTTTTCCTAATACAAATGTTAAATGAATTGTATTTTAATGGTGAGAAAAATATTTCCAAATGCACTTTTGGAAAAATGGAGAACTCTGATTCTTCAATAAAGGTAACTTCGATTGTATTATATTAAAAAATTAAAGATAATGTAACTGGAAAACTTGTAAAATTGTAGTTTTAGTTATTGAAATAAGGTTTTAATATGCTTTAAATTTAAACTGAAGCTTCACTTAAATGCTTAAGTAATACGTAACAATTTTTTCTCTTCAAATATTTATATAAAGTTAAGTAAATTTGTTGATGAAGATAAAAGATGTGAATACTCTCAATCATTCACAAAACTAAAGAATTTTTGTATAATAACTATGGAGTATACGGATTTCCTGTAATTTATATTTATACTGCTCTAGTTAGTAAAATTATGTGTTTCCTTTTTGAGTATGAAACCTTAACTATGAATTATGCATCAACATTAATGAAATTCTTCTATTATAGTGCAGCCTTAATTAAATAAATTAAAAATGTATACATTGAACAGAATAAAAATTTTATTTTGAAATGTAATGGGATGAAATCGTTTATATATTCCTTTTTTTAGTAAATGTTCTGCTTACTCATTTAAATGCCTAATAATTGGTTTCAATATGCGATTTAATAGGTTAATTTTGATTGCAAAAGTTTAGGAATAGCAATTTACAATTTTGAAATTTCTAATGAACTTTATTTATTTTTTTACAGATGGAATTAACATTAAAATAGAGTGAAATGAATTAAATTTCTTTCGTCTCTGATTCTTCTTTTCCTTTCATAATACACTAAGTTAAAGAAATTTGAAGCAAAGCCTTTAGAGATTATTAGGCACACTAGCAGAGTCATTTAGAATACTTTAAAATGGTCTCACGAAAAGAAGAAATATTTTGTAGAATGATGTTTTCAATTGCTAGTATTAATGTGTCTGCAAATTTTACAAATTCCAAAAACATTCTTCAGTCAATTTAAATTCATCGCTAAATGTACTGCAGTGTTTAAATTTAGATGAAAAAAAAAGAATTTTCTCTAAAATTCTAACTTTTCTATAAAAGCAAAACTAGAATGTAATGCATTATTTATTTTGAGAGCATAAAGTATTTCATCGCTATAAATTATTTAAATTCTTTCGGAGGCGCATTACTTTTACTATAAAATTCGTAGAATCTTTTTTTTTGTAAGATGCAAAAGGAAATATATGGCAATTTCGTTGCCCATAATAAAAATATGTTCAAATGTTAATATCATATATGTGTAAGTATTGCTTTATACCGTGTTACGTTGAAAAATATTATTAAGGATATATTACTACTCTATTTCTGCAAGTGATTAGGATTTATGTAATTTTCTTTTTGATTAGAATTCTTACAGAAATGCTGCTAAAAGTTACTCAAAGAGTTATATTTAGGGTGACTTAGTACTTTCGAAACCATAAATTTAAAAAACAAGCTATAAATAATGAGGTGTTTTTTTTTGCTATTTGGTATAAGTTGAATTAGACTGTTTGTATAAATTTTTTGAAGAAAAATCATCTAAACGCAATTGTTTTCAATAAAAAAATTAAGAAAAATTCCTTTTCCTTTTTTTCAGAAATACTTCTATAGCAATACTATTTTGTCTGTAGATAGCTACAACTTTTCTATACGACTTGAACTAGAATATATGAAAAATTCGCATTATTTTCAGTTATGATAAAATAAAACACCAACGAGTTTTGAGGAAATTTCTCTACTCTGACACATTAAAAATAAATAAATCCACTTCTGAGCAATATGTTTGACAATTCGTAGCTCAGGCTATGTAAAGATATATAAGTTATATGGTGGCAAAATATTATTATTATAGAAGCAATATTCCTAAAAGGATGGTGTTTTAAAAAAAATATTTTTCTTCATTTTTTTGCTGAAATTATTGCATGTAGAAAAATTCTTTTATTTTAAAACATTATCAAAACAATTTTATACGTATATTCTAATTCGAGTGGTACGAAATGTAAAAAAAGATATTTATACGCTTTTACAATATATCTCTCTGCCGTATGTAGTCGATCACTTTATAAGAATTTTACATTTACTTTCAATTTTATGGCACAAAATATAAAAATAAGAACAGTTTTTTTAGCAATTAGAGAAAATATGTATTGTATAATTACAAATAGAAATACAGCTATTTCTGTTATTTATCTCACCACTATCTAACAATAAAACTATTTTATGTATTTTGCTCACTTCTTTACAAGAAGTATGATTTTAAGCATATTAAATATAAATTTTAATTAACGTATTGTACTTTTATTTTAACGCTTAATATAATATGGTGGATTCAAATTTTGTTCTTTTGTCTAAATTTGATTATTTAGAAATTGAGATAAAACTAGTTAACATTTATTAATTTAAATATTTATTTTAATTTAAAACTCCTCTTCTTCCACAGCTTTTTTCATTGAATTCTAATAATTTATTAAAGTTTTTTCTATAATAAATATTAATTAGACACTGAAATTATTGTTTTTATTACAACAACTCTTAGATTATTTTATTTTTATTTCGTGACATCTTGAGTGAAAATTTACCAACTTTACAGATGAGAATGAATGAAGAATTCGTGTAATATTATTCAAGAACAAAACTAAAAGTGGTTGAGTGCTGCAACCTTCATTTGTCTAAAATGTTTAAGCATGTTTTAGCCAAATTTTCACATTGCGTGACTTTGAATACGTTAACTCATACGTGTTGGCTGTAGAATACTAATGAAGGAAGAAAGCCTACTCATTTTATGTTAACTGCGTTGAAAGAGAAAGGCAAGTTACTTTAATATCATCATTAGTGTCAGATGTCCGGTGTTCACATTTTGAAAGAATGTACACATATTTTTCTCTTAAGATTACATAAATTTTGCTCTTCTTGAGTAAATTTTACTTAATTCAGTGACTCCTGTAGAGCCCTGTACTTAAGATTGAAGCTGATGTGTTTTTGAAACACAAGTTACTGACAAGAATGTTCGTTATTCACAATAAATTTAAATCAGTATTAATTGACATTTAGGAGTCATTTGTGCAATCAGAATTAACACAAAAATACTTTTTTTTAATTTGCTTTAATTTTAAATTTAAAGTTATCGATATATAAAGATATTCAGTATATATGTTAGCCATTTGCTTTTAATACACATTCTTAATAAGTTTGAAATATAAAAATATATTAAAATTTTGATACATTTGAAAAATTGCCATAAAACGTACATTAAAAGTACCCCAAAATTTAATTTTTAGGCATTTTTTATTTAATTATAACATAAAATTTTCTTATGAATATTTATATATTGTAAAGATTGAATAGGTTTATTTTGCAAAATTTAACACAATTTAACACCTGTTCTCTTTTATATGTAAATTTTGTACAAGCAACTAAAACTAAATGAACAACAGGAAGAAGAAATATTTTCACTTCATGGATAATAATACAATGAAAAACATATAGGTTTTTTTAAAATAATGATATAGGAAACGTTTCTTGAAAAGAATAAAAAAGAAAAACCTCTGCTTTTAAAGTTATTTGCCATAAATCTATTATTTCAGTTAATTATTTATGTCATAATATTTTCGGGAAGAAGTTGGGTACTGGTACAATGGTAGTTAAACGATAAGAAGTATACAGTATATTGAGAAGTATTGAGAAACTAAAGAGTTTTTGAATATATACTCAGTTTTAATGAATTCAATCCTGCAGTAAATAAATTACTATTGTATTTTAAAATAATTTGAAAATCTTAAAGAACAAGCACTTTTTTATAATAAATAGGCAAATGGGTGAAATAATACGTTTCTTTAAAAAAATAGTTTACAGCTAAACTTTAGTGCATTGAAAGATAGATTGCTGAATAAATTCATTTCTGAAAAATCTGAAGATATGTTTTATATTAAATATGTTCGTGTTATATATATATATATATATATATATATATATATATATATATATATATATATATATATATATATGTCTTGCTGTGAAGATTATATCATAACACTCATATCACAGTTTACATCTTTTCCACACTCATCTTGAACATCTTAAACATTTTTGAAAACCAACCAAATTAGAGCCTAGAAAATTTACATTTTTGATAATCAACCAATTCAAAGCCTACCTTTTTTGATTGCCATCTTTCTTGGTATCTATCTTTGCTGGCTGGTTTAAAAGTTAGTTCAAAATATGCGTTTATGTATATTCTATTTTTTTTAACTCGGTGAATAATTTATTTTCATAAATTTCAAGACGCTTGATTCTCTTGCAAAAAGCTCTGTGAGTATAGAAGTTTTGTTAAATTCTTTTTTGAAAAATACTTTCTTACGTAATTGTTTTAGAAATTTTCTATTTTTCTACTTTACTTACGTAGTTGTTTTGGGATTTTTCTGCATTAAGAGTTTAGGAGAGTTTGTTGCAGAGTAGTAGTCAGTGGTTTTATCATACTCTCTGTGAGTTTTTACGTACTTTGAATTTTTGTTTATTTTATTTGGTTTTTCCTACCAAGTTGCAAAGGAGGATGATTGTTGCCTTATGACTAGTTTAACCCCACTTATTCGGTCCTAAGTCCAAAATTGCTTTCTGACTTGCTAGGTTCTTTTTTGTGGTTCCTTTTTTGTATTTTTCTATAAGTTCGATCTTCATGCTTTGCTTTTATATTTTTATTACGTTATTTCTTGTTATGTTCATCATCTATTATTTCTTGTTTTGTGTGGATATATTATACAAATTTATTTCATACATATATTATATATATATATATATATATATATATATATATATATATATATATATATATATATATATATATATATATATATTTAAATATATAAAATCAATCACAATAATCAATTGAAAAATTGAAATATATGAATCTTACAATACTAAATCCAATTTCAAAATATCAATGGCGAATATAAGATAAAATTCCATCGTTTTCAAACAAAATTAAAAAATTATAAAATAAAATAAAAATTTATAAAAACCCCAAGCGCAATCTCGGACTTAGGACCGATAAGTGGGGTTAAACTAGTTTGATGGTACCAACCTTTCCCATAGTGCAACTTGATAAGTTAATTGAAAAATATCCAAATTTCAAAAATTTAAAAAGTTAAAATTAAACCATTGTACTTGAGAAATTAAACTAATCGTCATCGCATTCTGAAAGATATTATAACATTAAAGTATTAAAATTTAAAAACAATTTAGTGCATAATATAAGTGAACCATCATACACCTAAGATGATGCACCCATCTTTAAAATAGTTGTATAGGTAGAAAAAAATAGTTGTATATGTATGTAAGGATAATTAAGTTAGATTAAAAATTAAATTCCCTATCTAGCACTTGACTCATCTTTCTCAGTGCCCATATTCAAGTATCAAACTAATCACCCATTTATTTCTTCCGAACATATGGCCTAGCCAATAAACATGTCTAATTCCAGATCGTTAGATTTAATAGTCAACATATGTCAGCATTAACTTGCAAGCACCCTCTTCAAAGCAGCGATACTTACCATATGTTTTTCAAGTGTTATCCACTTGAAACCACCACCATGGCGTGCTTTTTCCTTCCTGCTCTCAGTGTCAGAACAGATGTAGAAATGATCGAATAAAGGTCTTCCTTTTAAAAACTTTAATCTGATTCTGTCTTCATAATCATGACATATATATTTATATATTTATAATACTGGAAATCAAAAAATTCAGAATATACTAGACGTAAAAAATACCAGATAATATATTACGTCATCCAAAGGACATTGAGATGGTAGACCTGGTTAAGTCTACTATGTAAAACAGACATGGTAAATTGTATCTGTGGTACTATCTGCTAGACAAGAATACAGAACGATTTCATCTCTTTTCTATTCCATTTTTATCTTGTAATGGAAAATGATGTTTGAACGTGGTATATAAATATTCTTTTAGGGACATAAGCAACAAATAAGAATGGAAGAAAATATTTTTAAAAATAAAAACTTTAATATTTTTTTTAAAACGCTATACTTCGTTTCTGGTATTGTAGGATTAAAAAAGACGAATATTTTGGAAAATAATTCTTTTTCAGAACAGATGTACAAATGAAAGAATAAAGGTCGTCTTTTCACTTTTCTAACTTTAATCTGATTCTGTCTTAAAAATCCTGACAGAATTAAAGCCGGCAGGATCTTTGTCTGCGATCTTAATGTAAAAAAACTAATCTTTTTTATAAAATATTATAATATAAAAACGAAAGCCAACTGCGGTAATAAATGAAATGGAGAATTTGACGGAACACCGAATGCACCGTATGCCTATATATGAAGACGTCGGATTGCCGAAATAAAAAAATACGGAAAAAAAAACCGCGCTAATAATCCTCGGAAGAACATCGCTCTTAACACCGAGAAGAATGCAGTGTTTACCGCCGAACGATATTCTGTCTTTGCTGAAGAGGCCATCCAGTTTACCGTGAATGGAAGAAACATTCTAAAGAGAAAAAGCAAAAAAGAAGAGAGAAGCCTTATTCCCCCGTAATGAAAGACGTCACTCTCTTTGGCCAGAAAAATAAAAGGAAAAATCTTCTTCGCCGGAAAGTCTGCACGGTAATATTGTGAATTTGACCACCATATAAAAATAGTGAAGTACCAACATTGAAAGAAAAAGTAAATAAATTAAATTTTACTAGTGAATAACGTGACAACATCATCTGGATTAATGTTCACCAAGGAGTTCTGTCGTTGCAAAGTGGAGGTCAGTTAAATTGTATATTTCCAATTTTAGTAACATTGAAGAACTGAGTTTTGCTGAACAGAACTTTACGAAAAAGAATAATATATGATATGATATGGTATTTAATTTTTATAATATAGTTGTGTTATAAATGAGATATTTTCTTTATATTTTAATTGAGAAAACAATGTATATAGGTTTAGTCATACAAAATTTTGAGAAATTTTAATATACTTCTCATAATTTTATCTTAAGATGTCGAATGAGTTAAGAGTTATGATAGAAATTGGTGTTTTCAAGTGAAAGATATAAATTAAATTTTTAGAAAAATGACTAATGAGAGAACTAATACTAGAGATATTGATTTTTATAAGAAACAAAAGTAAAGTCACGTTGCATTCTCTTTTCTCCACTGAATTTAATTGTTTTGTTAATTATTTTATTCAGCAGTAATCTTATTGCATGTCATTTAATTTTTTTTTTATTTTTGAAATTGTGTTTTGGTATACCGGCCATATATCAGGATTCACTATTTCTCGAAATTTTCCTTATCTAAAATTAAAATTAATTTAATAACTTGAAGCTTATTTTTGGATATTACACAATGGATAAGCGAGAATACTATCATTATAATTTTGTATATGTCTTGAAACATTAAGAGGACAAACTTGTTTAGTTTGATATGTACACCTCTCATTGTTTCTTATTAGCATTCCTGAACATCTGTGAGTTGATGACGCAGATTTCTCAGAGAGATGTGTTCAAAATTAAGTAAGGTGATACAGTTTTATTAGTGAATGTGTGATGCAAGAGAAACTCAAGAATTTTTGTCTATGAAATGTATTTTTAGAAGGTTACGGAAAGATTCAAAATATTGCATGCGATATTAAGTTACAATGAATATTGTGAAAAATTTTCAGAAATACTAAAAGTTATTATTGAAGTGAGTCCACTTTTCCGACTCAAAATAATAAAAAAGAGCTCTTATATTATTATATTCTTATAGTCTTATATTCTTATATTCTTATAATTTTTATATTTTATAACGCATATGAAATAAAACATTGTTTATTGTGTTGGATAGTGCATAGAAGTTGTGTGTTATACACCGTTTTCATATTATTAATAATTTCATTTTATTAGTGTCTATATTTTTTTTTATCTTTTTAAAAATGTATTTCATATATGCAAAATGTGTGTAACAATATAAGGTATTACTACGATGGCGCCAGAGTAGATTTTTATACAAAATTATTATTTTAACATTTGTATGATTTCATGAGTTTTATATACTATCTTATTGTTTGATATATTATTTTCCAACATAATTTTTTTGAAAATATCTACCAGCTATAATACGAATCTCTTATTATGAAGGAATAGGAGGAAACGCGAGCTTTTATTCTAGATGTCGATTATATTTGAACAAGCTAATCTTCATTTATATGTATGGAAATTCATTTTTATCAATTAATATGTTGGAAGTGTCCTTACTGTGTTTGTTGTTATAGTTTCGTTTATTGTATTGCTTTTTGATTTTAGTATTACTATTGCTTAAATACTTCTACTGTGTTTAATATGTCTTTCTAAATAATGTTATGTATTGTTTTGTGTTTATTGAAAATTGACTAAGTTTGTAAAGAGAGAAAAAAACCACGCCATGACTCCCTTTTAAAATTGGGGGGCAAATGTAAGGATAATTAAATTAGATTAAAAATTAAATTCCCTATCTATCACTTGACTCATCTTTCTCAGTTCCCATATTCAAGTATCAAACTAATCACCCATTTATTTCTTCTGAACATATGGCCTAGCCAATAAACATGTCTAATTCCAGATCGTTAGATTTAATAGTCAACATATGTCAGCATTAACTTGCAAGCACCCTCTTCAAAGCAGCGATACTTACCATATGTATTTCAAGTGTTATCCACATGAAACCACCACCATAACGTTCTTTTTCCTCCCTGCTCTCGGTGTCAGAACAGATGTACAAATGAAAGAATAAAGGTCGTCTTTTCACTTTTCTAACTTTAATCTGATTCTGTCTTAAAAATCATGACATGTATAAAAATATTTGAGATCCGAAAGTTCAAATTAAAAAAATATTTGAGATCTTAAAGTTCAAATTAAAAAATATCTAAAATCAAAAAGTTCAAACTAAAAAATCCGAAAGTTCAAACTAAAAAATCTGAAAGTTCAAACTAAAAATCTGAAAGTTCAAACTAAAAAATCCGAAAGTTCAAACTAAAAAATATCTAAAAACCGAATGTTCAAATTAAAAATCCAGTATATTCACAAATGAATAGCGTACATCATTAAAAACTCACCAAAGAGCATCCTATCAAGAATTCAATCCACATCTTATAGAACGACTTTAAATATTTAATATGGTATAATTAGATGAGTATATATATATATATATATATATACTCTCATCATATTAAAAAACAATGTTACCAATTTTATTTTGACAATTGGCTTACAAAACGGTACGGTGTTATAAGGAACTATCCTGAATTAAAAAAAAAAAAATATTTGTAAATATACGTAAAGAAGTAAAAAATGGTGCTTAATTTATTCATTATTTGTAGTTAGAACTTTGCTTACTCATCCATATTTAATGCAGTAAAGGTTTTATATAGCCTATTGAACGGATAGTCATATCACCCAAAGCACAAATATGATTCAAATTCAGTAAAAAAACAATTTTAAATGGACTCAAAATCCTCGAGAATCTCATATATTCATATTTAGAAATCCTATTTCAGTTGCTGTGTCTTTGGTGCTTATGAATTTTCATTAATGTAACATAACTATTCTTTAAGTAAATATTTTCCCCGTCATCTAAGCAAATAAGTATATGCAATCTCACCCTAGTCTTGATACATAAATTTTAATTTCCGCTTTCGATTCTTTTATTCTAAAAGAAAGAAAAAAATCCAATTCCTTAAATATTATTCTGTGATGAGGTTTCAGAAACCAACACAAATTCAAATTAAAACGACGATGCGCTGACGGGAGCGAAATCACCTCATTTAATTAATTTTCTCAGCTAAGGTTAAAAGATGGTAGGAAAGAAAAACTCAATAAAAATTCTTCACTATTGATTTTATTTCTTTTAAGTCTAAAACATTCAAGCAGAAAGGGAATAAATTCGAAATCTATATGCGAACGGTCTGTGTCATTTTACGGTACAGCAAGAAAATATATTTAAAAAGAAGCGATTTACAGCGAAAGTGTGTAAAAATGGATAAAACGCAAATAAGTTATATACCTAAGAAAAATATGTGTACGATGGGGGATTTAAATATAATCTTGTGGAATATCAAATAGACTGGAAAGTCGAGATGGTAGGAAATAATTGTGTTTAGTTGGCACTTTTGAAAACGCTTTCTTATTTTCCTGTTATTCTTATTATTTTATTTTTTTCACAAAGAAGTATTATTTGGACTTTTGCTCAACAAACACTTTTTTCCCGTATGAAATGCATTTTTTCTTCTCACTGTTTTCAGCTTAAAGAAGAATTTCGCCTTATGTTAATTAAGTTCAAGTCTTTTTTTTTTATCGCTCAGTAAGCGCTGAGTCTTTTTTATGTGTTAGGGTGGATAAACTTGTGGTGACTGTGTACTTTGGGTACTTCATCCTGATTTTGTTTTGTCAGTAATTTTAAACTTTTTTCCCTCAAGCATAGTTCTTTTGACACAACCTCATTTCATCATGTTTTTTTCAGATGTTGAATATTTAAGAAAGGCAGGAGCAAATATAAATAAATAATGAAATCAAGCATTTTTATGTGGAATATATATTTTAAGTAGTAAAGAACCAGTAAAAAAACTATTCAGTATTCAGACAGAGAAAAGTTAAGCTAAAAAACATTACTCTTTTACAGATATTTTTGAGCGAAAAGTAAATAAAAAAGGAAGAAACATCAAATATTAAGTCGACACATTTAAGATACTTGTTATTCTCAAGTGTTGAATATGCATAAAAATAGCATTCTTTTTAATTAAAATTACAAATTCTTTAAAATAAGAAAATGCATTTTTTAACACAACTAAATAAGAGTAATGTACAGAGAATAATTATAGTAATTAATAAATATCAAGTAAACGTATCACAGAAAAAAAGGTATCTTGTTAACATAACTAATAACAATGCATTTAAACATGCAAATAGAGTTTGATTTTAAATTAAATATTCCATCACAAAAATGCATTTTTTTAAGTTTTAGAAGTTCAAAGTACATTTCATAATAAATGTTGTATAGTATTATGTAATATGTGTAAAAATTGGTAAAAAAATGTATAATTATATAAAAAAATACAATATCACTATCGCAACTTAGGACACATATATTGTAATGTAATGAATCTCTCTCTCTCACACACACACACAGTTATGATAACCCATGAAAATTATTTTCTTTTGAAAAATACATTCTATATGATGATACTATACAGTAGTCCTTTCATCGACTTTTACGTAATTTTTGTTGAAATTTACAAATTATCTGATTTGCTGTTCGATTTCCAATGACACTGTATTTGTCATTAAGGTTCATTAATGTTCTGTCTGAAAAAAAGAGAATCGCGCGCGTATAGACCATTCAATTTCCTCTAACAAGGTCTAAATATAGATAGAAACATTATTACATTCGCAGTGGGATATAATAGGTTTCTACGGAGGTGGTCTGGTTTTGTTGATGAGGGTCATCTATTTTCATGAAGCGATGTGCGTTTGCAAGCCTAATAGCATTACGTTGTAAAGAAAAACTAAAAACCTGTAGATGAACAACATCAGTCGTGATGAGCTAATACAAACTTGCAGTTTTAATCATGCAATATCAGTGCGGAAACAATGGTATTTAGTGTATTATTTGGGCATTAGAGTAATAATATAGACACACGCAATTAAGGGATGATCAAAGTGTTAAAGAGAAAATTAAAATGAATGCATTGTTTAAGCTTTGGGACATAATTTTAGATAAAAAATACTATTATACTACACATTTTCGCGATTAGAAACTAAATGATGACAGTTAAGCACGATTAAATGATTTTACTGGAATAAAAATATTGAAAATATTCTCCCTATTTAATAGAAAGGACATTATACACAAAATTATGCCAGCAGCAACATATACATAAATTCATGTTGTTAATTTTTCCTACATGAATACATTTTTTTATTATTTAAATTGTTCATTCAAAAATTTAGTTAGGGGAAATTTCCATTATTATTAATATTAAAATCCAAAATAAAAAAAACCATTAAACTACTGGAGCATGAATATTGTTGGTTAAAATTTTTTGATAAGCCAGTTTTTGATAAGCATGAAATATGATTTAATACTTCAAGCCATTGAATTAAAATTTAAACCAAATCATTGGTTATTTTAAGAATTAAAAGAAATATATATTGTTGGGGGAATGTAATAAATTGCAAAGATTACTTATGAACTGAATTTTAAAAAAAAATATAGATCTTTTTTTCAAGTCGTGGGTGGTAATATGGACCAGGAATGGCGAACCAATGGCACGTGACACAATATTTTGGGCACGTCACCGATCAAAGCGTTTTGCATTTTTACGAATAAACGCGAGTGATTAGTAGCGTTTTTACAGACAAATGCCAATATTTCAAGGAATTGAACGTAAAGCCCTAAGACACAAATAAAAAAAATATCTTCAAGAGGGATATCAAAGCTTTTGACGATAAATTACATGTTTTCAGAAGCGATATTATTACAATATAAACTACAAGTACTTCCCAATGCAGACGAATAAAACTTAATGAATAACATATTTCTATAATTATTATGTACCCTGATGTAACTTCATTTAAAAAGCTGGTTGGAAATGTAAGAATTTGAAGTACAACTGATTGATTTCCAATCTAGTACAATAGAGTTTCAAAAATGTATTGAAACAAGAAAAATGTTGGAATTGATTGAAACTAAAATTAACAAGCAATATAAGTAAAAAAGCAAGTAACGAAATTTTGGAAACATAGAATTTAATTCCAGACACATTTAACTGTTTGAAGAAGATAACTCTTGCTATTATAAGCATATTTGCATCTACTTGTGCCCAAGATTTATTATTTTCAGAGATGAATAATATCACTTAGAAACCCTTTGGCAGATGACTCTTATTCAGAATGCGTTCTTGCTAAAAGTAACATTTTACACTCTTAATGTAAGTTATTTGTCATGTAATCGGCAATAACTGATGTCTAACTAATGTTACTTTAACTTGTATATCTAACGTATTTACTTCTATACAGTGCAAAATGTATTTTTAAAAGTAATTAAAATATTTTGAGTTGTTATTATTTAGCTATATTTTGTATTCCACAAAAATTACATGTCGGAATTATTTGACGGCACTTCTATACCACATTAAACATTTTTTTTAGAAAAAATTGCACGTCGATCCAAAAGGTTTCGCCATCCCTGATATAGACGATATATGTTCTACTATTTCTTAATCCAATTATTTGTGTTATTAAAGGCTTTGCAATTGTAATTATAAACTTAGAAATATGTATTCTGCTCATTAAGTTCAGATTTTAATATATAGTTTATTTTTTTAAATTATTGCGCTTAAGTTAAACACTAACATTATCCTCATCATAATTCAAGATATATCATCATGTTTCTCATTTTATGAAGGTATAATGTCGAACTATAATATAAATTTATAAGTAACCATGGAATAATAAACATAAAAATTGATTCCTCTTGGATATGTTATAATTTCTCTCTCGAAGCAATCTTAAATAACTGGTCAAAGTTTTTTTCAAATTTTTTAACATTTAGTAACAGATATTTAAAAATAGTTTCTTTTATTAATTGTTTTTTCAATTTTTTAAAATAATTTCATGTAAAGTATGTTCTTTAGGATAACATTTAAGAGAGCGGTATTAAGCTAAAATGTGCAGTTATTTAAATATACTCAAAATTGAAGATTCGTATATTGACTCGTGAGCTTAGTTTATTTTTTAATGAGTTGCTAATAAAAATGTTCTTATTTTTTAATGTTAACACGTTTAAATAAATTTTAAAATAGTCTTGTGAAGATTCAACTTATACCTTTTAAACAATAAATGAGTTACAGAAAATACTCTTGTTTATTGATAATTTGTTTTAAATGTATAGTACTGGATGAGATTATTAGATAAATACTGTAAATAAAAAAGTAATAAATCACTTAAATATTTAAAAACTCTTTTTTGGACAGTAATTATTAATGCGCACTAGTTTATAAAAATAAGTTTTAAAAAATTGCACGCATGTTACTTAAATTAGGAAAATATTTTAGACTCTGTTGATGTATTACTTATATTTTTTTACCTCCCTTTTATTATACATAGTCAACTTTTTAACTTATATAAAAGTAAAAAAAATACATGAGTATCAAGGCATTATATAACTACACTTATAATAAAAATATATAATCAGAATTTAATATAAAATATAATGTAATATTTTTTGATAATTTTTATAATAATAATCTAGATCATGATAAAGTTCAAAATATAATAATAAAAATATTGGGTATTTTAGACAATATTTTACAACATTATTGTTTATGATATGATGTGTTTAAAGCATGTTGCTGTTGTTGTATTGTTGGATTTAAAGTATGGTTTAATAAAGTGAACTATTAATACGATTTTTTCAAAATAGTTATTTTCTTATGTAAAGGGATTAACTGTTTTATTTATTAATCAAAATGAAAAAAGAGATATTAAAAGCCTCCAGTAAGTTAAAACTTTTTGAATGTGAAATCGTAATACATGATTTAAATATATAAAGAGAAAAAAAACACCACATCGCACAAAATAACTCTCGTGTCATGAACAGTGTAAATTTTTTTTTAGGATAAAAATCAGTGGGCCCTTAAAATGAATTCAAATATCTATTTAATAAAAGAAGAGTAAATTATACTTTACAATATATACAGAAAATATTTTTTTAAAAAGCATAGGACGGAGAAAAGAAGATTTCGGTATTATAAATGATGGCAAAAATGCTTAATACACCAACAATAGTATTTTATAAATATTCCATGTAGGTATATCCAATTTAAAATTTTGAATAATACATCGTACATCCTCCTCTTCAAGAAGGACTTTAAGCCCCGCAAAAAGCAAAATGTATAGCACGAAAATATATAGCGTTTTTTTTTTTATTTAAGAGAAAAAAGTCACGTATTCCCCTTTCTTCCCTGCATTTTTCCTTTCCCTCCGATCCTTTTGTTTCCTCTCTTCGTTTTCTCATTCTATTCAGTTTCTTTTAAAGTACGTTGGATTGTTTCCAGTAAAAAAGAACCGTATGTAAAAAAATAAATAACCAATCTACTTTTCATTTCAGGAATTGTTACAGTGGAAGAGTGCCTATCTTTTTGCTTGAAGAAGTAGCACACCATAACGAGAGAGGCCCACCTCTTGCACAAGTATATCCTCTTGAGAACTTTATTTACAAAAGAAGGATTAACAAAAATACAACTACGTAGATTTCTGAGTAGATGTCCCAGAACTAATCATGATTTTCCATTTAATATGAGTTTGGAGATTTTAAATGATTAGGATTACTTGCAGCTTTTTTTTTGATGATGGAATTAGATATTCTACTTTGAAATGGTTTTGTGAGCAAGAAGTCATGCTGAAGATTAAGTATTGTGAAAACACTTTTCTTTCCAAGGAGTAGGAAAAAAAGTAAGCTAAATTCTGAAAAATTAGAGCAACTTTATCTAGAAGTCTAATTTTAAAAATCATCTAATGTGTCATTGTATTTCATTGCTTTTTTTGTACTTTTTTATTTTTTCCAAAATAAATCATTGTTAATGACAACTACTGGGATTTCTTAACTGCAGTGCTTATTTTTAACAGATAAACAGTAAAAAATTTTATGCATTAGAGTTTTTAAAATATATTTCAAAAAAATTCTTTGAATTAATAAATATCCTTAATTAAGAACCAATGTATAATTAAAAACAACCTTCCCGGTTTTAATAAAAAAATTTTAACAATTTTTTATTCTCATTTTAAATTACTGCTTTACAGCTATGATACATACTTTAAGTTATAATTTAGCATTTATTCTCTACAATTGGGGAAACATATTCTACTGCGACACCATTTTAACGGGTGTAATTAGATCTACCTCAAATTGATTAGTCTTGTTTGTAAGGTTCGAAAAAAGTAGAAAGAAATCAAATCAATAATTATAGGAATTTCTTTGGATAAATAGTATGTGTAAAGAAAACCACATATTCTTCATGGAAGCATTTAAAGAATATTTTTCTTATAAATAAGTAATATTCACACACACACACACACACACACACACACACACACACATATATGTATATATTATCAAGTTTGTAAATTTGCTTCCACGTATAATTTTGATATAAAATATTTTGAGCTTACATGATATGAAATAACAAAATACGAATGTCTATTGTTTACTTAAATGCAATAAATTTTGTTTAGTAGTATATATTTTAAAACCTTAGTTATAAAAGATATTTGAAAATATACATATAAATATCTAAAATGTAATTTAGAACAGTTAGTATTTATGCAGCTATGATATCAATAAATGCGTTCAAACGATATATGGTAGAAATCGTAGTTTAAGGGTAAAATTTAGCACTAATTTTGTATAAGTACAGCACTTCTTTCTGATCCCTGAGAGTTCTAAACCAAGATTTTGTAAGGTGTACTAAGCCCAGTTCATCAATATATTTTTTCAATAATATATGAGTATTTCAATTACATTTATTTTAAAATATTGAAAACAAACGTAATTGATGCAGGATACTTAACAAACAAAAATATTTCACAATGTGTAGAACAAAACTAAAAATAGGAAACAGAACCAAACAGCACTCAGTACAATATGCTTTAAAAGATTAAATATGCGCAAATCGTCCGAATTTATTTTTAAATTAACGATAAAAACTAATTTTTCAAATTATTATAGTTCATTAAGGATTTCAATAATTTATCGTGTATACTACATGATATATATTGAATATACGTTTTATTGTCACTATCAATTACATTTCAAAATGTTAAAAGTATTATATTTATATTCAATTTTATTACAGCTTGATTTATTTCATTAACTAAAGTAGATATGTTTATGATTAAAGATTAAGTCAGAGAAAATAAATGCAGAATTTAGTTTTCCTACATAAATGAATACATCCTTGGAAATTTGTGTATGACTTTTTAATCAAATGTGATATTCAATTATACGTTTTTTAACTACACAGAAATACTTCTTTGTTTCTCATAAAAAATTTCAGATATTCTGGAACTTAATGAAAACTACGAAACGAAACATTGTTTTTAGGGAAACGATGACAAACACACACACACTATGTGTGTATATATATATATATATATATATATATATATATATATATATATATATATATATATATATATATATATATATATATCTAAAAATATCTATAAATTCGATCTTCATGTTTAGCTTTTAGATTTGTATTACGTTATCTCTTGTTATGTTCATTATCTATTATTTCTTGTTTTTGATATTTTATACAAATTTCTTTTATATATATATATATACTCTAAAATTCAATGAGATGAGTATTCAGTGTTAAAAAATTATCATTTAACATATTATCGTAGCTAGTTTGTTCACGGACAACTTATAACCTAATTTCATGTGTTCAAAATTTGAGCTAAATAAAAAAAACTACGCGATTGATACAACTTTAATTGAGCCTAATTTTGTATAAATAATACAATTATAACAAATATGATAATTATTATAACCAAAACATCAAGACGAATGAATCAAAATGAAATATTTTTTTTGTTTTTGTATCAATAACAATACATCCTTCAAAATTTAACCATGTATGATAGAAATAAGAAGTAATCCATATACTATATCTTAATAAATGATGAAGATGATACTCATTAAAAGTATGTTAAGGTGACTTGGCACCCTTTGAGCAAACTTCTTTATTTACGTATTTAAAAATTATATTTTAGCATTTTATACAATGTTTCTATTCAAGAAAATGTTGCCAGATGAAAATTTTCATGTATTATTCACACAATTTTAAAGATTTTAATTTTTTGAAGAAAATTGGGAAAATTTTAAAATCCTATTCCTTTTGTAAAAATTAATTTTTTGACATGAAATTTTTTATAATACTCTTATGGATGATCTAAACAACTTTAGGGATTGATTTTAGAATAACATCATTCGTTTTCGAGAAAAAAATAAAATGTTGATATACAGGCTAAAAATCAATGAAAAAGCCAACATGTCTTACATTTTATTTTTTTAAAAAAAAGTATTCAGTTTATAGCAAAACGGATCCCTAATTTTATTACAAGTTTATTTTCAACACGCAAGAAAAAAATGGAAGTGATTGGTAAATAATTGTCGAAGGAGTAGCATTTTGAATGCACTAAGGTTTCGAAAAACACAAACTGAGAAAAACCCCTTTAAAGTTTATAATTCTGAAAAAAAATTATTATAAGCTTAATTAAACTTATAAATATATAAAATACCACTTTAAGATATTAGTTATACGTTTTTCTTTAAAATAATTGCATTTTCATATTTTTTCAACCCACACATTTTTATAAATGATCAACTTTTAGAGAGTACTAATTGCCCATGAAAATTCAAGAAAAATGTTAATTTTTTTTTTTTTTTTTGTCACGACAAAAATTTTAGCTGTTTTCTTCTTATAATATTAAAGTATTACATTTGTATGAAAAATATATCAGGAAGAAGAACTGAAATTATAAAATTATTAATATAAAATGCCTTAATTTAAAAATTTTACATGCACACATTTCACAAGGAAGAAAAATTACATTATCGTATTGCCTCGGAAATATTCTGCTTTTAATACTACACATTCTTTTTTATAGTTATTATTTCTATTTCTAAAATAGATATTTTTTATCATAAAGCATTTTTTAGGTTTTTTTCTAAAAAGGAGGTGTGGCTGAATTACCTAATTTGTTTTCAAATGAAGTTTTAGTCAACTTCTAACTTTCCGACATGCACAAGTGATATATCAATCGAAAGATAATAATGCAAAGAATAAGATTAAATGAAAATAAAAAAAAACGATAGGTTTGTGATTTTTAGGGTACCAAGTCTCCTTAATCACATGTAGTATTTATCGAATTTCTAAAATTTTTATCACTATTATGTAATAATTTTACATCCAGTTTAAAATTAAAGGCATTGTATGTGAGTGAAAGTGATTATATATGATATTTTTAAACAAACTAAAAGTTAAACGAAGCAATCTTTCTAATTTCTTCCCCAAAGAGAAGTTACTACTTTTTTTTCAGTCATTCCTTTCACGCACTTTTTCAAAATACGTAAAAATACTTATTAAGCATTACAAAACAAAAAGTAAAAGTATTAAATATCCTTTTTATCGTTATCATCAAGCTCAATACTTTTTTCCACCTTCCATATTCGTTATTTATCAATCTTCTTCATGATTCTGACATAAATAATATTACGCTCAACTTTCTTTGTGTGATATTTTTCTGCAAACCTCATTAATTATTTAATCGTTTCTTTTTTTAAAAAATCCTACTTCTTATCTACCTAAAATCTTTTAAGCATAATTAAAACTACAGATTTAGCAACATATTGAACATCTTGCAACGTTGATAGAATATCTTCTGTATGTGATCTATTAACAAAAAAAGGGTCACAGGAATTTTTTTATGAATTAATTATCACATGCTTTTCTCCGAATTTATTAAAAAAGAATATGATTTTTAGTTAGTTTATGTTTCAAACCCACATGTGGGAAATTAAAGCAAAGTTTTATAATAACAAGAAAAAAAGCAAATTGCTTCTAAATAGAATACACGAGTTTTTGATGATGGAATTCCTTGAAAAGAAATATTTAAAGGAGATATTTCTAATTTATATGTAAAATACTGAATTGAAATGCTGTAAGATAAAAGCGAAATTTGCAGCTTTTGCAAGCATGTCATAAATAGCGTGTTAGAGAATGTTTAGATGTTAGAATGTTAGAATGTTTGAACTTAAAAATGGCTTTTATCCATGTTCTCCTAATTTAATATTAAGTTGAAAATATGAAAGATAATGAATTCTTTTAATCTCTAATACTAAGAATTTAGTTTTCAAAAGTTAATTAGTTATGATGCTATATATTTTTTGTAGGTTGCGAATGATTAATATTTTATGTTAGAGTTGATTACTTAACATAATCCCTCATTTCTCATTATTTTAACATGAATACTTAATATGAAGAATATTTTTATTTCTATAAATAGAGTTGTTTTTTGTATATTTGATAGAAATTTTAATCTGAAAGCTCTATAACAACCTATTAATTAATTTGTTGATTTTTTTGTTATTCATAGTCATGATGAATTTTAGCTGATTGATAATAAGCATATTAGGCAGTGTTTCTCAAACTGTGGGGTGCGCCCCCTAGGGGTGTTTAATAACCCTACAATGGGAGCGCGAGTCTATTGGAAAGTCGAAAACAAAAGATAATTTAAAAGAATTATTAAATTTAGGAGCAAAACAAAATGCATTATAAATAAAAAATACACATTTGCACTGATATAATACACCTATAAATGTATCAGAACTGCCCGATGTGCTTTATAATTAATTTAATAGTACTAAGTTAAGAACAAGTTTAAAAATTACCAATGGCCCTATGGGCTTGTTATAAAATTATATACAAAATATAATATTTATCTTGATAATTTATTCGGTTTATAATTAAAGTCGTATTGAATAGTTTTACGTCAAAGTATATTATTGTTGAATTCTTTACATTGTTATTGTATGGAGGGGGGCTCGATGAAAATTATGATTGAAAATGGGTCGCAAGTACAGAAAGTTTGAAAAGCACTGATGTTAGGTATAACGTAACGGCAGTGATATTTTTTTAAATATTTTCATCCATAATTTAGTCTTCGGAGTTAACTAAAACCTTAGAAAAGCGTTGACTGTAATTAAACTTTTATATTGATATTTAATAAACAAAAGTATTCAAATGATTTAAGGAATGTATAGTTTATTTAAAAAAATAGGCTAACCCTAGTTTGGTGCACTACACTCTATTATCCAAATCTAACTTTATACAAGTGCAATTATTTTTTTATTTGATAAATTAAAGATATAACTTTTTGTAAGGTATCTACAATTTTTAAATATCTACGCACTCAAACAATGTAGTTAAAAATACATCTTATTTAATAAATTATAATTTTAAAATTTTCAGTGGTTATAAATCTGAAAGATTTTGATATAACTTTATTCGATACATTTTTTTAAATAATTTAAAGTTTTGATTATTAGATTTTTTTTCTCTATCCAACAAAACGAATATAAATTTAGACTTTCTTTTTCTTTCTCATTTTTCAGTCATAAAGTTAGCATACATCTTCCATTATTTTAAATAAAATAATGAAACAGTTAAAATGTAACTAAACTACTTCGAATATTATCGATTTATATGAATATAAAAAAGTTCATGTACCAGAATCAGGGTTATTAAGAATAAGTAATTATATTCAAGCTTTCCATATTGTCACGGAGTTCGAAAGAAGTACACAGTTCAATTAAACAAACAATTATAGATTTATTCTAACGCTGGGAGCTCGATATAACACTGGACTGAGAACATGCCCAACTGGCGATGAACTCTGCTTTTATACACTTCGGAATATTCGAGAAATACCCAGTATGCACTCTAAAGAATGATCTGGATTCATCTAGAACCTAGAGAAACAATACATTAAAAACGAGAACAAAATTCCAGTCTTTGGATAAATCTGCCGGGGCCGGGATTCGAACCCGAGACCTGAGGAAGTTCAGTCCAACGCTCTGCCAACTCGGCTATCGGGACTTGTAGCAAATTATGCGTGCGGCATTGCTCCCCTCGAAAAAGACAGCGCCCCGCTGTCATTTTGTTCAAGGGTCTTTATTCTGGAACGAGTGATGGGTCCTTTGTATGATTCTTTGGGAGGAATATCCTCGGTTTCGATTTGCTCGGCGGGATCATGGTACGGTTTCATACGCAGTACATGGACAACTTCTCTTTGTTTTCTTTTTCGTGAAGCAGGATCAAAATCTTGTACTGCGTAAGTCACGGCTGATAAACGGCGTAGCACCTGATACGGTCCGAAATACCTTCTTAAGAGTTTTTCGGAGAGACCGACTTTTTCTCACTGGAGTATAAATCCATACGAGATCTCCGGGAGCGTAGGATACCATTTGGTGTTTGGAATCGTAACGTCGACGATCTTTGTCTTGAGCTCTCAGAATGTGCACTCGGGCTAGCTGTCGTGATTCTTCGGCTCTGGCTGCTATCTTGGTGATGTTATTGTCATCAAAATCGTTAGGACAGAATGGTAGCATTGTATCTAGTGTCGTTTCCGCTTCGACCATGAAGTAAATAGAACGGCGTAAAACCTGTGGTCTCTTGTTTAGCGGTATTATAAGCGAAGGTTACAAATGGTAGAATTTCATCCCAATTTTCTGCTCTACATCCACATACATTGACAACATGTCGGCCAAGGTCTTATTGAAGCGCTCCGTCAGTCCATTTGTTTGGGGATGATACGCCGTTGTGAAACGATGATCAATGTTACACAAGTCGACGAGAGAGGAAACAAGTCTGGATCGAAAGACGGCTCCACGATCTGTGATAATTACTCGAGGAGCTCCATGCCTGAGGACAATTTCTTCAAGTAAGAACTTCGCTATTTCGTCGACTTCGGCTGTCGGCAAGGCTTTTGTTATTGCATATCGCGTTGAGTAATCCGTGCAGACTATTATCCATTTGTTTCCATGAGCAGACTTTGGAAATCTCCCAAGGAGATCAATTCCAATGCGATGGAAAGGAGCTATAGCTGGAGGGATGGGAACTAAACGTCAGGTGGTCGTTGAGGAACGGACTTTCTCCTTTGGCACTCCCGACAATGCATAACATACCGAACGACATTTCGGTACATTCCCGGCCAGTAAAATCTCTTGCGAATCCTGTCATAAGTTTTCGCAAAACCAAGGTGTCCTGCGGTAGGGGCGTCATGAAAGTGCCTTAGTATGTCTGCTCGTAGATGTTTAGGAATGACTGGTAACCACAACTTTCCATCTGGATCAAAATTCTTCCTGCAAAGGATACCGTCGATGAATCTGAATTCTTCGTTTTGGATGAGTTGCTCAAAGTTTTAATTTCTCAAGGTCTTGATCTTTTTTCTGTTCCACCGCAAGGTTCATACATCGTCGTGACTGCTAAAAATTTGTCTGGTGTTTCCGTTTCCTCTTCCACTGGATTTCTCGAAAGAGCGTCGGCGTCACTATGCTTCTTACCGGTTTTATATTTTACGTCAAAATCATGCTCTTGAAGTCGGAGGGCCCATCTATGGCAAGCCTTCCTGAAGGATCCTTTAAATTCATGAGCCAGCACAAAGAATGATGGTCAGTTACAACAGTAAAGTGTTTTCCGAATATGTACGGCCCAGGTTTGTTGGTAGCCCCCATACGATGGCAAGACATTCCCCTTTCTGTGGTGGAATAATTCTTTTTGGCTTTTGTCGAGTTCTAGAAGCGTATGCTATAACTTTCTCGACATTATTCTGAATTTGTACTAGGACAGCTCGATACGTACCCGCTTGCATCGGTATGGATTTCTGGCGAAGCTCTTTCGTCGTACATCCCCAATACTGGATCCGAAGTGAGGTACTTTTAGGCTGATTCAATAGCTTCCACCTCTTCAGGGACCCCCAATGAAACTCCCGCGCCCCACACTTTTCAGCAACAGCTGCAAAGGTTCGGCGAGATAACAGAAACCTTTAATAAATCTTCTAAAGTATAGACAAGGCCAAGAAAACTTCATATGTCATGTATATTCTTTGGAGTGGAAAATTTCTTACGGCTTTTATTTTGTCGGGATCGGGACGAACGCCATTACTAGATACATGATGGCCTAGAATCTTTACTTCTTGGGCAGCAAAAGACACTTCTTTGAATTTAATTTAAGACCAGCTTCCTGAAGACATTTTAGAACAAGTCTTAATCGTATAAGATGGTCTTCAAAAGTTTCTGAGAACACTATTATGTCATCTAGGTAACAAAGACACATAGTCCATTTAAAATGGCGTAGCAAATTGTCCATCATTCTCTCGAAGGTCGCAGGTGCATTACGAGACCAAACGCTTGGCATGACTTTAAACTCGTATAAGCCTTCGGGGTAATAAATGCCGTCTTCACGATCCACTTCGTCTATTCTGTTGCCAATAACCAGATCGAATCCATGGAAAAGAACTTGGCACCTTTCAGACAGATCGAGCGTATCGTCAATACGAAGGCAGAGGATAAACGTCTTTTTTTTTTTCGTGGCGGCTATTCAGCTTGCGATAATCAACGCAAAAACGCCAACTACCGTCTTTTTCTTACGAGCACAACGGGTGATGACCAAGGACTTTCAGAGGGTTGGACGATACCTTCATCAAGCATTTTCTGAACCTCTTCATGAATGATGCGTCTTTCAGTCAGCGAGACTCTGTAGGCTCGTTGGTTGATTGGAGCATGATCACCAGTAAAAATCCTGTGTTTCATTCGTCTTCGCGGCTGTCGACTTGTCGGTCTTCACGAAAAAGCCCAGAAAATTTCGGAGTAGTTCGGATGGCTTGTTTCTCTGTTCGTCACTTAACTCGGGTGACATCATTAACGAACAATTCATCCGACTCGAAGTTTCTTGCTGTCATCAAGCAACCCGATGTGTCGGAGAATAACGCATAGATGCCCTTCATTTAGTGGTTCAGCTTGGCCTGCATTCCTCTAGGGATGATTTGGTTTCCGGAACTGCGGGTTGGTAACCCAGACATCACTTTTCCGTTACGATATGTGGATACCATGGACGGTGTAGCAATATTTTTCTCGAAGAGCAAATGTTTGCTGCCGTCTAGAACTTATTTTTATGTCTCCTCGGGTTTGATATCCTGATACTGTTCTAGTTAAAGAATGCGGCTTAAGTGTATAGTCTCTGGTGGCATACAAATTCCAGGCGTCAGGCGCTGTGGAGTCTCGACAGATGTCTTCTAGAACAAGTTGTTTGTCCACAGTCTATAACGGCTTGAAGACACCCTCTAAAAGTCCCATCTAGGATGTGTAGCTTACAATGTGATAAAACAATAAAAATTCAAAAGGCAGTTCTCGATTGTTTATACGGACACGTAAAACACATTCCCTATCGGCGAACAAATTTCCATCGCAACTTTCAGCATAGCGCTCTTGGCATCAGCGAGCAGAACTTTCTTTAAAAATCGGCATACTTATCAGATATGACAAGAAAACGATGCCCCAGAATCTACTAGAGCACGTATCGGCTTCTTATCTATTATTACGTCTAGTTGATTTACAGTCATCTTGGCGATCGACGGAGGTTTCCGTGCTGCAGCGGCCTCACCTCCTTGGAAGGTCAGCTCTCCCTTAGTTTTCCTGGCTCCTACGGCCTGGCATTGACTGGATCGGCGATATGGCGACGGGGATCTGTAACGACGTATTGGGGATCGGCCTCTCGTGGGACTTGGCGTAAAACGGCGAGAAGAGTTTGGTCGGCGTATTTCTTCTTCAGTGCCAACGTCATGGCGTCGAAGTTCCGTTGGCGGTTTCGAGGTTGTCAAAGAGACAGCCTTTCTCTCTCGGCAGTAGCGCATTACATGTGTCCAGGACGTCGTCGCGAGTGGAAACAAACAGGTCTGTTGTCCTTCGTTCTCCACACATCTGTTTTCTTGGTTCAAGGTGAGATTTTTTTGCGAACGGAGCTCTGTATTTCCTGGTTACAGCGGCGTATGTTGGTCGTGGTCTAGTTTCTGTAGGTTTTGTTGACACTGGGGCCAAAACCCTTTCAACTTCGTCTTGAACGATCTCTTCTAAGGATTGGGGATCGGAGTCCAAAGATTCTTGCGTCTGGTTAACTAGTCGATGGACTTCTTCTCGTACGATTGTGCGAATAAGAGAGACCAAATCAGTCTCATCCGTCAGGGATGCAACCGGTACGACGTTTGGAAGCCTTTCAAATCTCGGTCGACCAACTCTCTTCTGCTTCATATCTTCGATATAGTTGCACCATTTGATAAAACTTGCTGTGTCGTTGATTTCTCTCGTCAACAGGGCCTGATAAATATCCTCAGCAACACCTTTCATTAGGTGTGACACTTTTTCGTCTTCTTTCATCAGAGGATTTACCTCTTGGCAAAGTCCTAATACACTTTGTATGTAGGACTGTGTACTCTCGCCTGAACGCTGGGCTCGGCATTTTAGTTGTTCTTCTGCCCTTCTGGTATATTTTTGACGGTCACCGAAAAGTCCACTTAGTCCATTTTTAAACGCTTCCCAGGAATCTAAGGCGTCTTCGTTGTTGACATACCACTGTCTCGCAGTACCGTCAAGAAAAGAAATAAACGTTAGCCAGGCACATCATGTCATCCCACTTGTTAAAGTTGGCTACTCGATCGTACTCTTTAAGCCATTTGAGAGGGTCTTCCCCAGGCGCTCCTCGGAAGGTCGATGGGCTCCTCCATTGCTGTAACGAAGGTGTTACTACAGCGGGCTTGGCTTCTTGCTCGGTCGGCATTTTTGTCCTCTTCCTACTATTTTCTTTTAACAGTCCGAATTCGGGGGATAATCCTCTTAACCGGAGGCTCCTGCGAAGGTTGTCGCTATTATCCACGTTTGACGTAATTGTACCCCGCGCCTCCACCAAACTTGTCACGGAGTTCGAAAGAAGTACACAGTTCAATTAAACAAACAATTAGATTTATTCTAAC
>BMAU01011992.1:0-12946 GCA_019973935.1 Trichonephila clavipes | reverse complement strand
TTCAGCTTTCATAGCCCATTGCTGCTTAATTATAAAAATTAAGTGGTGATATTGAAAAATTAGAAGTACTGTGATTATTAAGATTTTACTTTAGGTGTAGGAAAATGAGAATTTAAGCGTGTGGTGTGACTAATATGCATTAGTGCAGTTGTATTATCTGGTTGTGAATTTAAAAATAAAAGCGGACTTTAAAATAGTAAGTCGGTAAATCCGCCGGAGCAGGGTGACCCGCACCGCCGAAAGTCTCGCCTTGTCTGAATTTCGCCCAAAGTGGGCGACTATATAAGAGTTTTAGCGACAAATGTGCTTATATCGGTTGCCTTCTTAACATGCATTGTGAGGGTTTATGAAAAGAAATATCTGAATACACTCTCTTTCTAAGAATAATATATATAAATTCCTTTAATTTAGTGAAATCGTTTTTTTAAGTAAATACGTAGTTTTAAAAGCTTACAAGGAGTACTTTTGATTTCAAAAAATAATATCTTTGATAGTTAGTAATCTAATTTCACTAAATAGTAAAAAAAATTGAAAAAAAATTTATTTGATAAATCTAATTAAATAAGACATTTAATTAAAAATGAGGTGTGTTTGAAGGGAATTAATGCTTTTTCTATTTGTTTTTACTGAAGAAACTGCCCATTCTTTTCAAAATTTGACTTCTGATTAAGTTTTTTAAATTGCTTTTTACAACTGAAAACATACTATTTACAATTCATAATAATGAATTGTCAAAAATAGATTCAGAAGCCAGATATTTTTCAGAATATCCAAATTGTAAGATGTAAAACAAAGTTATTTTTGCTTTAAAAAAAATTTTGATTACTGTTCAGGATGAATTAGTCTTAAGAAGTAACATAAATTGCCTGCCGTTGCCTATGGTTTTGGCAGGAAAAGCTTCAAGCTTAAAATCACAAAAAAAAAAAAAAAAATTAAAGATAGTTTTAGGCTTTTTAAGATACTAAATTCAGTATACTTCCAATTTTCAGGGAAACAAAACATGTGAAAGTATGTGGTTTTATTGATAGAGAGATTCTAAAAAGAAAATTTATCTTTTAATTTAAAACTCACCAGATTGAACTGTGCATTTGATAACGTTAATATATTACGACTATTTGAAATCGAACGAAAAGGAAATTTTATTAATATTAATTACACAATAGAAATGCTTAAGGTTAAGGCCCTTCAAACATTGATGATTTTCTATTATTTTCTTCTTGGGTAAAAGTGTTGCTAACTCTACTATAGCATACCGGTTTAAATAAATACTTTTAAAAATAAAAAGTAAGAATAAAAACTATTAAAATTAAATGTATATTGCTTTTATGTAAATTTTTACTAGGAATTTCGTTTGAGCAATTTTTTGCTAGTTGATTTATTTCCTTTAACGTTTTAAAGAGGAAATTTTTAATTCATCAAATGTAATTTTTGTTCAGTTAAATATATATGTTCATTCAAATGTTTGGAGTTTAACTTTAAAAAAAACTAAAGCGATCAAGCCGACCTTTTTTTTTCACGGGGTGAGAACACTGTTAAAAGTACAGACGGTTACTGTAAAAAAATCAGGGGAGATAAACACTACACGTAAATTTATGGCAAGCCAACTAATCAGCATTTTTTGATTAAGTAACAGGACTACCAAGTAAGCTATTATCTAGAATGATTGCATCGATCATCAGGAGACGCTCTCAATCACAGTTCAATTTTTTTGTCTGTGTGTGGACAATAGTACATAAATTGTCTGGCTATTTGATACATTATGTTTTGGGATGCAATTCTACTTTCCCGTTTCCAATATCCAGCAGTTGGTTACCCTGAAGTAAATATTTGCTCCTATTGATCAACTTGCAATTGTACTCGCATGCTTATGGTCAATCGAAGTGTTTCGATGCTTCGCCATAAAAGCGATTGTTTTAATCATGCGTTAATCTCGTGAGTAAAAGTAGTGCAAGAGGAATGACTGATTATGTTTGTCGGAAATCACTACATGGTAGAAGGACAGCACAAACGAATATTTTTTGTTCCCGCTTAAATCTTGCAAAGCTCTATGAAATGCCTCAAGTGAATGTGTATGGGATGTGACAAAATCATCTGATTATGATCGAAATCCTTTGCAATACCGTAGCAAATCCACTTTTTTCAATGGTAGACATTTGCGCTTGAATTTCTTAGTGTCTAATGACTTTTGAATGGGGGAATGTGTAGTTTGTCCACCATCGAACAAAGAGACAAAAAGGCCTGAAAATGCAATTGACAATGCAATTTTCTATTGCAATCGCTTGTTTATGCAAAGGCTATGCCCACTGCAAAGTTTTGCTATAGGGAAATGAAAGTTCGGAACACGGGACTTAGGGTGAAACCATTCGACGTCATTCGGAAATATCCAGCTAAGTTAGGGTAGTTTCTGAAATCGAATCAAATTCTCATTCCCCACCGCGAGATGCATTGTTTCGCATTGAGATCATACGGCGTTGTTTGGTAGAGTTATGGGCATTCTTGGGTGGATGCAGTTTTCGGATAAGGTCACTTTTTGCATCCCTACGTCTGCAAGGATTAGGCCGCGAATATTATGGTCCTCAGCGTTATAGGGAAAAGTTATCGAACTCCAAAATTCAATTTCAATATCCTCCACACATTCTAAAACACACGGGATTGACTTTTGATGCTAGCGCGACCAAATTTCAAGCTACAGGGAATGAAAATCCGGACGTGTGATTTGAATGCAAAGTCGTTCCGTCTATTTCCGGTAATATCCTGCAAAGTTAAGGGAATTTCTGAAATATCAGATTCTCGTTTCCTGCCCTAAACTCAACTGGAGACTTTTTTCGTTGCCCTCCAGCCTGCGAGTTCAGTTCCTGGGAAGAGGGCATTTGGGACGCCCAGCATAATCCAGTAAAATTTAGGGAACTTCTAAAATTCGATTTCGGATTTTCGTCCATCATCCAGAAGTACACCAGATAGGCACTTTTCACGCACCAAAACTGTTAGGGTAAGCCCCTGTCACGGTCTGCGTAAAATATAATCGGTCGGAATTATCCGGCAAAACTACTGGGATTTCTCGAATTGGACATCAGATTTAAATTGTCCGTTTGGAGATAAGTCAGGGGCCAAGTTTTCGCGTTCCAAGGCTTTTGATAAGGTAAGTCATTAACCCAGTGTGTCTAAAATTTCGTCATCCGGCATTATCCGGCAAAGTTGCAGAAATTTCTAAAATTCGTTTTCAAATTCTCGTTTGCAGTCCCGAAGTACACCAGAAACGCCCCTTTTGCGCTCTAAGACCTTTAGGGTAAGCTCCTACCACGGTTCGTGTTATAGACGGCCGTCCGGCCTTACCCTGCAAAGTTAAGGTAATTTCTAAAATTCGATTTCATAATCTTGTTTAGCATCCCGAATTGCACCAGAAACAAAACTTTTTAGCCCGAAGACCTTCACCTGCCGCGTTTCGCATAATAGATGGTCGTCCGGAAATATCCGTTAAAGTTCATGTAATTTCTCAGATTACAATTAATCAATAATAAGATTCGGATTGCTCATTTTGAAATACGTCAGGGATCAAGCGTTAGTGCTCGAAGGCTTTTAAGGTAAGCCCCTGTCATGGTGTGTCTAAAATATGGTTGACAGGCACTATCCGGCAAAGTTCCGGGTATTATTGGAAACATATTTGAAATTCGGATTTCCCACCCCGAAATATGCCGGACATTCACTTTTCCTGTACTTTGGTCAACAAAATCCGCTTCAGCAGACACACACACATTGCAACATTTTAGAAATGTTCCCTTTTCCAGAATTCTTCACATTTCCGACAATAAAAAAATTATATCGTCTTTAATTGAAATAAAAAGTATCCTTTATTTTAAGTTGGACGGAATGACACACAATACCAAACACACAAAATTGTATTAAAATAGGTTGAGTAGTTTCGGAGTTAATCGCGGACAAACATTGTGACACGTAATTTTTATATATAAAGATAGACATATTTTCCGAATCTGCATGATTACGACGACTGATCAAACTTTGTTTTGTAGAAATTTCTCTTACGGGTGATAAATTTACCTTGTTTTACATTTCAATTTCAGGAAAACGCTAGAATTTTACTTTCTTATAGCTTTAACAAAATATCTATTACCGCAATGGACGACTTTGGTAATTCGGTAATACAATCGATGGAGCTCTTTCTGAGAAAATAACTTCTAACTATTCCTGAGTAAGCGTAATATTTGCTAGTGATAATAATATTATTACTTTTGTTACTTGTATCATTTTATTGAATAAGTTTGGAAAAGTAAGTTACATAATGCTAAGAGTAAGTACGATTTCCTTGATGAGACTGAAGAGATAAACGAAGTGTCCATATCCATAAATATGATACAGAGTTTTCTAGAGTTTATATATATATATATATATATATATATATATATATATATATATATATATATATACATACATGAAAAAAAGAGAAAGATTTATTTATATGTGCACTTTAATTCTTCAGTTTTATCACAGTATACTGTTATTTATCAGAAAATGAAGCAAACTGTAAAAACTCCATTCCCTCTCTATGTGCATTATCACTTACACCACATTATCTTAAAAACGCAGTAATATGCATTATGACCAATTTAAAGCATACCTGATGAAGCATTTTAAAAATGTGTTAAAATTTAAAAAGTATTTTTTTTCATTTTTTGAAATAAAATGTATTTACATGAATAGGAATAAGCAACATGTAATTACTTATGTTTTAAATAAGTATTAAAAATCTATTAAAAATTCATATAAATTTTGAAATTTCATTACTTTTAAAAGTATAAAAATTAATTTGTTACTTACGTATTACCGTAACCTATTGGTTGACATTATATGAAACGAAGTGCCGGGTTGCTAATTCAGCGCGTACGACATATGAGATATCGAAGTAGCCAACTTGGCGTGTTACTAATAGAGTTGGCGATTGTTGCTATAATACGTAAGTACCAAATATCACTAAGTATAAATATACCACACATTCTATTCATTTATAATAATTTGAAAATTATTAGTACTTACGAATTATTGCAAAATCACCAACTGTACTAATAACTCGTCAAGTTGGCAACACCATTTTCTTATGTGTCTTACGCGCTGAATTGGCAACCATGTGCATTGTTTCATATAATATCGCTAATAGGTTACAATAATACGTAAGTACCCTATATTTTAATATAAGATCATAATGTTATAATAATATAGATAAAAATATATATATATTGTTATGTTTTATAATATAACTAGCTGTTACCCACCTGTTTCATTGGATATTTCCCGTTGTATAAATATATACTGTTTGCAAATATATATAAATTATTGATATTTAGAACTAAGGATTCGAGTGCATTGAAAAATATATTTTTAGATGTAACTCTCATCTCTTGATATAAAAAAGGCAGAGCTTAAAATGTTATTTTCAAATATTATCTAAAATGGAAGTAGAAAGATATTTTGCGCTCACTTAACCCAATAATCAAGTGGACTTCCGCAAAAGCAATTGTCAGTGAATCTCTACTCTGTATAATAAACATGCGGGGTAATTTTCAAGTATAAATCTGATAGAGCAAAAACAGAATTTTTATCATCCCTTTGAGAGCATTTTTAGCGAGTTTTAATTCAACAAAAGAAACATGTAAACCAAATTTTATTATCATAATCCTAGTAGCCCCAAAATAGGAATTTTGTAAATCAATACACCCCAGTAACTCTCTTGCATTACCTTGGAATTGATTTCTGTAAAATCTATTCTTAGTAGAACTCTATTCAACTTAAGAAACGGGCTTAGCAAATTTCAAGTAAATGAGTTAAACAATTCAAAAACAGGAATTTTTCTATAACTCTCCTTGACTCTTCGCAACCCTCGTTAGGAGTCGATTTTCGCAAAACTCTTTGTTAAAATAACTCTATCCCATGAAAGAAACATGCTTACCAATTTTCAAGCAGGTAGGATATTCTAAAAATGGAAATATTCATCTTTTGCACGTCTTAATCCCCCGAAATACACCTTGAGAGGGCGATTTTGTCAAACCTATTTTGTAGCACTTCTCTAATCTATGAAAGGAATCTGCCAAAATTCTTGACCGTACGTCTAATAAATTAAGTTACTTCCACCACCCCTTAAGCCCCCGCTACACCACTTAGGGAGCTATTTTCTCAAAACCCATCTTATAGTGGATGTCTACTCCATGAATGAAATCTGCTTACTCAATTTTACGTATAATAGCTTAAGAAAAAAGGCAATCACCTATAACACCTCTTAATTCTCCCGCATCGCAATTGAGTCAATTTTCACAAAAACCCATTTTGAAGCCCGGAACTCTACTCCAGGAAATGAATCTGATTACCAAATTTAGAGATTATGCACCCTAATAGTTTAAAAAATGGATAATTATCTATAACGCTGCTTAAGTCCTTGCAACTCCACATGGGATTTTCATAAAACTCATTTTCTGGTGGATCTCTGTTCCATGAAAGGAATTCGTTTACCAATTTTCAATTCTGTACTTCTAATAGTTTAAAACCGCAAATAATTATGTAAAGCGCTCTTAGACCCCCCCCCAACGCCACTTGGGAGTCAATTTTATCAAAAACCCTTTTTGTTGTGGATCTCTACACCATGAAAGGTATCTGCGTACCAAATTTCAAGACTATAAGTCTTATAGTTTAAAAATGGAAATAATTATGTGTAACGCCTCTTAGACCCTCGCAGCACCACTTGTGAGTCGATTTTTTCAAAAACCCATTTTGTAGGAAATCTCTACTTTATAAAAGGAATCTGCGTACTAAATTTTTTTCAAGACTGTACATCAATTAGTTCAATAATGAAACTAATTATCTATAACTCCCTTTGGACTGAATTGTAAATCTCAGCCATTCTCTTGAATCCACTGAAACAGGCACAAAAAATTTCATCAAAATCGGTCCGCAGTTAAGGAGGTGTTTAGTCACATGCAAACGCACAGAATATTTATGTATATAAATATTGTTATATATATTTACATATTTCCCTGTATCAGGATTCCTTTTATATGAAAATGGAGAGCTGATTTACAAAATACAGAAAAAAAAAATTAATGAAACTGAATTTTGTTTAAATATCAACAAATGGGGATGATTTCTGAAAAAAAATTGAAACACTTAAATAGTCAAGAAATTTCTATGTAAAACTATTTTGTATCTGTGAAACGTTGAACATCTTCCTGAATTTACGCAAATGATAAAAAAGCTTATATATGAATAAGAAAATAATTCCAAGTAATTTGCATTTCCCTGCATTTAATTGAATTTCATTTCTTACTGCTCATGCAAAAAGCATTTCACTTAAAATGTATATGTCTGAAAGTAAAAAAATTATTAAAAACTATTATGTAAAATCTGCCTGAAAAAAGGGAATTTTATGGAATTTTAAGTGAAATAAATTATACTTTTTCTTAAAATGGAAAATGTTTATTTAATTTCGTTATTTTTCAAAACTAAATACATACTTGGAAGTTTTCTTTAATGTTTTAGATTTTAATTAAAAAGAGGAATTCCTTTAAATCTCACGTGACTTTAATGGTAAACTAGACATAATTCCGAGATATACAACATACAACACATCTCAATTAGATTTTAAAAACTTATGCTTGTTATTTTGAGAAACAGAAATTTTTTTCTTTTATTATTAATATAACATTCAGTTATTAGGAAAAATTCAGAATTTTTCTAATAAACATATTTGTTGAGGAAAAAGATTAAATGTATTTTTTAAAATTTAGAGAAAGATATAAAATACGTTTAAAGTAATTCAATTAAAAAGATGTAGCTTTGTTTGTTGAGTCAAATAAATTAAACTATAAAGCACAAATATGCATTTCCAGAATTAATGAAAAAATTCTAAAAGAACTAAAGTAAAATCAAGTAAACGTAGAGAATGAAGCTATTTCAGTTTTTTACTGAACCATATCCCTGATTATGATTTAATTGCTTAAAAACACATGGAATGGAGCACATTCTCCCAGAAAAACTATTTCTCAAATGAGGAAAGAAAAGAAATAACATATTCCAATATGTTTTTAGGAAGCAAGTTAAAAGACTTATGTAAAGAAAAGAAGCAAGCAATGTAGAGGTCCACAACAATAACAAAACAAAATTGAAGGGAAGCATTTAAAGAATATACACTATAAAAATGTCGTATTTATGTATGTATCTAAATATATAGATTAAATTTTTATATACATGTTTCTGTATATTTATCTGATAGCATACTGTTATAATACATGTGTATATTTTAGACTTAACTGTGGTTTTGTTTTTGATCATTCAGCATTTTCTTATGCTATTATACGAGGGCTGTTTTTTAAGTAAGGTCCATTTCTTTTTTAAAAAATAACGACACTATTTTGTTTCAAAAAACCTTTTTTTAAAGATTGTACATATTTTTTGCTTATTTTTTTACGTAGTTTCCGAGTTTATTAACGCACTTGTTATACCTTAGAACTAAGTTTCGAAAACCATCTTCAAAGAAGTCTGCCGCCCGGTCGGACAGCCAAGAGCTTACGGCTGATTTCACAGGAGTCTTAGGGGTGTTAAATTTCTCTAGTGGTCTGAAAATATAAATGATTTTCAAACGGGTATAATTCTTTTAAATTTAAATTAAATGATTCGAATCTTTTACATGTTATTTAAAATAGAATGGGGCTTCAGAAAAGTATAAAATGTTTAAAATATAATAATAATTTTAAAAGTCACTTAAGCATATGAAAATTCTATAATAAATATTAAGTATTTTTTGCTTTGTGCAAGCTATTTTCTAAAATATTAGCCTCTGATGTATAAAACTTTATAGAATTATACAATGCATCATACTCTTTAAACCCTACCTAATTTTTATTATTATATATCTTTTGTATTTCAAAATATTTGTAAAATATTGCAATTTTTAAATATTTTTTTAAAAATGTATATTTTTTATTTATTGAAAATATGTAAGTTATTATTTTATTTATATAGAAAGTAGCTACAAAAAGTATTAAGAATACATTTGCCTTTATAAATCAACTTATATAGCTAGTAATTAAACCTACTCTTTTAGAAAATAGCATGCGCGACGTAAAACTTAATAAATATTTGTTATAGAAAATATTTTTATTTTCATATGCTTATAATGTTTAAAATTATGATTATATTTTTAAACATTTTTATATACTTTTCTGAAGCCCATTCCTTTATAAGTAATGTGTAAAAGATTTGAATTATTTAAATTAAATTTAAAGAGAAATTATACCTGTTTGAAAAATGTTTATATTTTCAGACCCCTAGAGAAATTTAACACCCCTGTGACCCCTTTAATTGTCACTGAAGCACTTCCCGCCAATTCTGTGTTTGAGGTAGCGGAAAAGATGGAAATCGCTTGGAGCAAGGTCAGAGCTGTATGGTGCATGGTCCAAAATCTCTCAGCCAAAAAATTGGATTAACTCCCGAGTCTTTCGAGAAGTGTGATGCCTTGCGTTATCGTGGAGGAGCAAAACACCGTTTGACAGAATGCCGCACCATTTGTTTTGCAATGCTTTCGGAGCTTCCGTTGTATTGCGCAGTAGGCACCTGAATTGAGTGTTGTTCCTTGTGGCGTAAAGTACACCAGCAAAACACCGCGCCGGTCCCAGAACACTGTTGCCATAATCTTGCGCTTTGACAGTGTTTGTTTGGATTTGACTTTGACGGGAGAGGATGCGTGTCGCCGTTCCATCGACTGTTGCTTTGATCTCCAGTAACGATTCGACTCAAAATGCCATCCCTTCTTCCTCATGGGAATCAAAGTCAATGCACTGGTAAACTTCTTCTCTTTGTGTTCTGCTGTGAGGAGTCTGGGTACCCATTGAGAACACAATTTTTTTTACAGTTGAGGTCTTCAGTCACGTTTGTACACCACCAACCGAGAAACGTCGGGAAATTCCTGAAAGAGGGGTTAACGCAGTGTTTCTCAAAGTGTGGGGCGCGCCCCCTGGGGGTGCGCATGACCCAAGGGGGCGCGAGCGTATTGAAAATTTAAAGATTTTTTAAAAAATAACCGGAAAGAGAAGTAAAACAAAATGCTTTCTTCCATAATAAAAAAAATACACACAACAACACTGACATAATTTATGTTTATTATCTGGCTTTTTCCGTCATCAAATAGCTATCTTTGATCCCAAAACCAAATTAAAGAAAAAAAAAAAACATTGTTTTTATATGCTGTATTTCCTCAATGAGAGATTTTTTATTACGTTTTAACATAAAATGTTACTCGTTAAAAAAGAAAAAACGAAAAACCCAGACCCTGAGGAAAAATTCTAAGAAGATAAACAATTCACCACTGTAATTATTATTGAAATACTGTACATTAGTTGTAGAAAAAGAAAAGGAAGTCATGATTCACTTTTCAGCCAGGCTGAATAGTACGTTTCTAATCATTTGATTGACCTTCAATCTTATGGTATGGTTATTATCAATATTAGTTCCCTCCCATCTTTATGCGTTTGCTTTTCGCTTAGAGAAATTGTAAATAATAGAGTTTTTGCAATATTTGGAAAAGAATTGATTGGTTTTAACATTTCTGTAGGATAATTGAAAAGTGTCTGATTTGCGTCCTTTTATTATGGTCTTGTACTTTTGAATCATTTTTAGTTCAGTTTTATTGGATTTTTCTCAAATCATCAAAAGAATTGAATAGTCCTTAAGAAGGTAAGTATACTTTCTATAAATTAAAATATTCACTAAATTCCGATTTGTATCGTGTACAGTAAAAATAATTCTAAACAAATGATTGGGGTGACTGAGTCCCCCCACACTACCATTAATAGTTAGTATCAGTACGCGCCTGCTCCCGGGTTAAAACATTTTTGAAGTCTTCTCGCTTTAAATGTTAAAAAGTAACACAATTATTCTTCATCGGAATTTTATATTCTTTTTCATAATTTAACATTAATTCTAAATGCTAATTGTGTGAGGTTTAAAATTACAGTTCTTTTAAACAGTTATTTACAATTATAGCATTTATCTAAAAAAAAATCATTTTTTACATTTTTTGTATACAATGTCGTGCACACAGTTTTACTCTCTCCTTACAGTTCAGCTATTATATCAAGAATAATGTTTTATTTTTTTAAAAATGAACTCGTGCGAAGAGTCGGTGTTTCAGCCAGTATACGTTTGATGTATCAGTACTGAAGAAAGTATTTTATAAATAATTTCTCTTATTACTGAATTTGGCCGTGGTAGCCGAGTGGTATAGGTATCGGATCGTGGCTTGCCTTGTCACGAGTTCGAGCCCAGTACCACTAAAGACCCGCCGTGTAGGTCAGCGATGCGTTAAATCTGTTGAGGGTTTGAAACGTTTTCCCGTTGGTGTGGTGTGGAGAGCAGTTAGGAGGGGAGGTGCCAGCTCAGGGTGTCATCCCGTCACTTGACCATGGTTCAAATTACGTGTCCGTCGTCAAAAGCCCTCGTGCAGCTGAACAGTGCGACGTTAATATTCAATCAATCAATCTTATTACTAAATTAAGAACAAGTTTAATAATTATTAGGGACTTCAACGGGCTTGTCTTGTAGAGGAAAGTTTTTTCAAAGGAAGGTTTAATATCAGGAAATTGACACTTAAGAGTTATTTTTTCTATATTTGCTGAGATCTATATTTTTGTCTTCAAGGCATCCACTGCAGAAAATCCGGTTTGACAAAGGTAGGATGTTGAAAATGGCAATAGTATACGAAGTGCTTTTGTTTTCAGTACAGATAATTCCTCATCCACCTCTACCCCAAATTCAAAGAGCGATTTATTACAAAATTGCCTTTTAATTTTCACTGAGATGTGAAATCTATGAAGATTTCCTTTTCGGAAGTTGAGCCCTTCTGGAGTATCTTGAAATAGATCCCTAATCCACTCGTAACTTGCTGCCAAGCTGTCCTCATCCAGAAAATACTTTTTAAAATTCTTTGCCAACATAGCTAAATGATTTTACATGTTTTAAAAACAACTTTCACATGTTGTTCTACAGATTTTGTAAGTTTTAACACATATCTGAGCTGGGGCTTTTTTCCATCATTTACTTCAGTAGTGAGTAAATCCAAAATTTAAGTATTTTGAGAAGATCGCCTTGATTTAATTTTCGGAACCATGTTCGTTCGTCTGTGTACTTGTTGATTCTTTATTACGGTCGAATGTTTGCTACGACTTAAAAATGTATGTATGATATTGTTTAATCTACTGCCGTAAATGCTTAATTACCGTGAATTACAATTAACGTGGAAATTAAAAAAAAAAGGACATTCAAGCTAGATTCGGTAGCTATAGGAGTATCGAGTCGACCAAAACTGACTGGAATTGTACAAGGGAAAAAAACATTTTACATGTTTTTGCGCAGACGTCCGATAGCTTGCCTAGACTCACGCAAACGTACCCTATAATGCCAGATGTGATGAATATGATGAGAGCGACATTGACTAGACTATTTTTCTAATGACATTTGTACTTTGAGAATGAATGCTGAAGGAAATAAATCTTTAATTAAATACATCATTTTGCGATCTGTTCCAATTTAAAAATTAGAAGAAAAATAACATAATTCTAAGTAATATATATTTTAAGTAATTTTCATAAATATATATGCTTAAAAACTACATATACAAATTTTAATACACTTATCGTATTAATTTGTACGGTTTATAATTAAGATCGTATTGTAACTTTAGCGTCTCTCTCTCAAAGTGCATTTTTATTGCAGTAAATACATTATTATTGTTGTACAGGGGGCGACAAAAATTATGATTGAAAATTGGGTCGCCAGTATTGAAAGTTTGAGAAACACTGATTTAGTGCATTATTAATGTATAAGGGGGCGCGATAAAAATTGTGATTGAAAAGGGGGCGCCAGTATTGAAAGTTTGAGAAACACTGGGTTA
>BMAU01011991.1:0-10184 GCA_019973935.1 Trichonephila clavipes | reverse complement strand
TGAAGCTCTGGATATTTTTTCTGATTGATCGTTGCCTTAAGTATATAGTGTTTTCGCAAAATTTAATTAAGTATTTGTTATTAACGATTACATCTTATTAATTAATGATAATTATTTATTCAATAATTAGTTTTTTACCGTTTTGTTCCCGCAAATCAAAAAAAGGAGCATAATACAAAGAATGGCGAACTTTCGACCCCCTCCCCCGTAAAATTCCTGCACAGGTGCCGCTGCCGCGTTTTTGCATCCGCCGTGCGTTGGTAACCCTCTACTTGGGAAAGATGTATTAAAGTAAAAGGAGCATATTTTGATTAAATAAATGATTTTGGAAAACATATGCAGATTTATAATACTCACTTAAAAATCCCACATATTTTCTGCGTACTAACCTGAAATTCAGATTACTTCAAATGTGGCAAAATGTGATAAACTAAGAATACTTATTGTCAACATTAATGTATGCGATTAATTTTTTAAAAAAATGGAGATGCGAAACTTTTTTGTTTTAAGATTAATTTAGTACATTTTAAGAGCAAAAAGGCTAAAATTAAGAAGAGAAAAAAATTAATTATTACTACTAAAATGTGAATAAATGAGGAAAATTGGCAAGAAATGACATAAACGGGGCCCGCTCTGTACAAATAGTCAATGAACAAATCTCAATTTTCAATTTCGATGTATTACTTTGCTATTCCTTTAAAATCACCTTCAGGATAAGGGATATTTTCATTTTTACGAAAACTAGAGCACTTTATCTTAGCTATTATATGAAATTGCTTTAAAAACCACATTAAAAATTCACATAAAGAAATGTACATTTTGTAATAAAACAGGGATTGATAAATCTGTAGGTTAAAACACTTCTACTGTTATTCTGAACACACAAAATTTCAGCAAGTTATTTAAAACCTTTTGAGCACCCGTTGTCTTCGTTTGAGCTTGAGAGAAAACACACATTTCGGGTGAATCGCATTTTAAAGTTCGACATCTTTGTAAAGTTAGGGCATTTGCTTTTTTTAAAACACTTGTAATTTTAGTTCAGGTGAATCGAAAATAAAAACTCTCGTATTTTTATAAAGCTAATAAGATGGTCTATAAAATAAAATTTAAAAAAATTGTCAATTTTTTTAAAAAATCATGATTTTAGCGTAATCGGATACTTAACAATTTTTAATCTTAGAAGTTTATTTTTATTCATTCTGGACAGGCATTTTATAAAATTTTCGATAAGAAAATATGGTTAAACCAGTAACTTTTCTTGTATTAGTAAATATATATTCTTAGACATCAGTGCAATGCTTTCATTAGGTTACGTAGAAAAATAATTTAAAAATGTGCATTAGAGTTCCATTTATAGCATTTAGAATTTTGAAAAAATTAATCAAATTTTAACTAAATTCTGTTATTTTAATAGATAAAACTGTAGCATAGCTCGAATGATATTATTTATCGTTTTGAGTGATAAACATTTGAATTTCCAGAAAATTTCTATATATAGAAATTTAATCATTTCTTGCGTAAGCAAAATAAAAGTTTTCAAAATTTGTATGGAAATTGATTTGAAAATATTTGCATATGTAAAATAGAAACCACCCTAATACATATTCATCCAAACATTAAATTATATATATATAGCATATATGTATATATATATATATATATATATATATATATTGTTTAAACTTAAACCTTAAAAAATGAAAACGAAAAAGCAAAAAATACAATCAAAACCTCATAATTGCATAATTATAAAAACACAAACACTATGTATAGAGTAAAAAAATACATCTAGAGACATTACAGCAAGATTTATGTAGTCACAATATGTATCATTAGTTAAATAATAGAGTTAGAGTTAAGATTGAATGATAAAAATAAAAGCCCCTTACAAGGCAAAAAACTTCCATTTTTTACTGCATTAAGATAAAATTGAGAGTAGAAAAGGCGGAAAAATAGTATCAAAATAAAATTTCATTAGTAACATTAATTAGTAAAATCTGAATCAACCACAACAATGCAGGCGTAATGCACTCAGTATTACTTTAAATCTATCCATTTTAATCATGTAATAAAATGTATTCCCATATATTTCAATCTCCTATACTTTATTATAAAAATACAATCTGATGTTCCTAGAAAACTTTATAAATAAAAAGTAGGAAAACCAGCTTATTTTCAAATCATTTATCTTGGGGAGCTTGCAGTGGCTTGATAAGCAAATAATTGTTCTGAGAAAGTGGTTACCACAATTAACACTTATTATTATTGAGGAGAAGGGGTTTCTTCCAATTCAAGGAAAGAAACTTTATATTGTTCCATATTAAGGGGAAATTTTTCAACTTTTCCAACTATACATAAGCATATATATGTATTTGTATCAAAGAAATGGAATATATTAAAATGTATATCTATGTAAAAAAATATGTTTGCACTTTCCCACCTTTCTACCTGCTTCACACTTACAAGATGGCATACTTGATGTATTCCATCAATAATAATAAATATTTGGCGAGAAAATGTAATTTGTTATATAGTGCTCAAATACAAAGACTAAAAAATAATATACATTAGAAATATTTTAGTACTAATGCGAGGAAGGAAGCTGTTACACAATACTTCTTTTTCATATTTTTAAAAAAACTTCCTAAACATAAAAGCTAATATATATATTTTCATAATTTGTTGCATATCAATTGACACGAATGTCATTTTTTTGTAGAATCAAAAGTCGTACTTACAATTAATTTCTGAATACACTTTTTTACACAACTTATATTTTTGCACTTGTAAAAAAGATCGCTGGAAATTTTTTTTAAACATTTTCCGCTAAATGTGAAAGCAGCACGTTTGTAAATGATTTTTTTTTTTGAAAGATATTGAAATGAAAAGAATTTCTGGGGTAACAGCTAATTTAAAATCTGCGAAGATGGGCCAAATAGAGCTCCAGGTTGAGCTTTGTAGTGCGACAATTACTATAAGTTAAACAAAAAGTTACATCTCGCCATCTAAATAAAATGGGAACTCTAAACCCGGCACATTTTTTTCGAATGGAAAATACTTCAGTATATGAACTGCATTCGTATTTCACTATGCCGTAAAGGACATTTCATAACAGACGCTCTCTCTTTTCTATTATTCCTACTCCTTTGTATTCTTTCTTAAAATATATATATTCCGTATAATATATATTCCGTTGAAAAAAAAGGAAAGGAAACTTGTGTTACTCAAACTGTGTTACTTACTGGGAAACTCAAAAGTGTTGCTTGCATGTGTAACCGATCACTCCAGTAAACGTTTATATCTAGTTTTTGTAAGCTTTCCTTGATGTTTATTAAATCCGATTTATTAAAACACTATACTTTTAAAATAAAAGAAAACCTCATTTAGTTGCATATTAAAAGTAGTAGGAGTAAATACATATTAAATTGGGACTTGTGTGATGACAGACGAATTCAAACCGGCGGAGTACATAGGCTATTTTCATGGGGGGAAGAGTTATATTTTTTAAAAAATGTAGACGAAAGCATCAAGACGTAATCCTTTTTCTAAAAATTAAAAATCTTGAGGAGTATGGAATTGGTTTCAATCCCCACAATTCTCTTCCAGGGTTGTGAATGTCCCTAAATCGTAATGATTGATCGGTATGATGCTTAACTGATGCGGCAATAAACGGTTTCTTCTGAAATCGTGCCAGCCACACCGAATCGTGTGTTTCAAACATTACATCACAGAATAAATATGGCGGCACTCACACACGATCATTCGCTTAGCGATGATGAGACCTTTGAGGTTTTTAAATCTGTTGTGATACGCTGTCACCTTCCACACTGAAAGATCAGCAGTAAGAAGGGGAAGCAAGAACTTAACTGTTTTTATATTTTTTTATCTTAAATGTTTGTTATTTCTGTATTGTTACACATACTGCTTATATTTTCATTGCGCATCCACCTTATCCCGCTGTATTCCCTTGCCGTCATTGTCGGTTTCCGGCTTGGCGCCATCTTGTTTACCGCGGCTTGACGCTTTTTTTTCGGATTGTCGCCAAGGGTCTGGGCTCTCACTGGGATTTTACGCAGTAACGAGAATGAGTAAAAAGATGGACAATAGCGTACGCACTCGTTTCGAGCACGAGCTGGCAATCCAGTCCGGCACGCCGGCTCGGCAAGAGGAAAGCGGATGCTAATTTCTGCTCGTGCAAACCTCTCGTGGTTTTGATATTATTAACTGTTTTTCATATTGTTGTGGCTGATATATATTTCAATGTTGATGAGTCAGAATTCGAAAACCACGAATAAGTGTTAAATTGAGGCTTACCGGTGAAGAAATCTGTGATTACAGTGATATTTCAAAGTTGAGGTGCCCAACTATGGGGCTCGAGGCCCGGCGACCCCCGAGATTAAGGGTCATGGTTTTCGAATTCCATCTCATCCAACATTCAAATATATCACAGTTACAATCATATGAAAACAGTTAATAGTATCAAAACCACGAGAGGTTTGGCCGAGCGAGAAGTGGCATCACGCTTTCCTCGCCGAGCTGGCAAAGCCGAGATGGTTGCACCAGTTCGTCAACTCGAAAAAGGAGATGCGTACTATTGTTCCATCTTGTACCATTCTCGTTACACAGGTTAAACAAAACTGTGGCGGATTTTTTATTCTATTTTTTTATTGCGCTAATTTCGTATTTGGGGAGCCGCAGAGGTACACATTTAATTTTAGAATCAATTTAATAAGACAAAAAATATTATATTCTACATTTGCCAACAATTTTTCACGTTGGTGTCTTTTATTTTTTTGTTGATGATGAGGTTTCGTTCGCACATGTATGTTGACGATGGCCTTACTAATTTTTGACACGAATTTTTGGTCTTGCACGGAAAAAAAAAAATGCCGTTTCTGGCATTGGCGTAGCTAGATCCAGAGGAGGCACGCTTTGTACCAGAATTCCTTCAGGACCCTTTTTGGATATGGGAGCCTTGTTAGTGGACTGTAGTTATGCATATTGGGCCCCAGTGGCTTGGGCCCCGTAGCGTTGATGCAGCAGTAGCTACGCCCCTGGTTTCTAAGGCAGGAACTTTGTTGTTTCTGTCTGCGAGGGTCATTATACGAAGGAAGCACACACACACACACACATTTCCTATAAGAGGGAGGAGCATTTTCTAAACATGTCGGTGCCGATTTATCCGGTGGTCTCTTGGGCGGATGCTTACAGAATGTTCTCAAGGAGGGGGAGCGGAATGGCACGAATAAGCGAAGGACTCCCAGCTGAGATTTTTGGTTATAAATTTCGTGATCCTCCTGTGTCCAGGGGGCCTGTTGGATCTCTTGTGCGCCCAGGGCCCAAAACTGAGCTTACAAGTATCGAGCACTGACTCATGCACAGTTTTTCTGCTCTGAATTTTTTGCTGAGTGCGCCTACCTTTTCGAACGCTATTTCTTATTTCCAATGGGTCTGAAAGACCATTCTGCACCTATGACCATGTTCTTTGTTTCGCGAAACAATGTCAGGATAATTTATTAGCGATTTTAAAATGCTTTTTCATGGCTGCAATAAAAACTGCTTTCTAACCGAAGAGGAGCGAAATGCACAAGCGGTTTTAAAACCAATGAAGAAGTGATGCGTGTCAATTCCAAATTCCCTTGCTTTTTGAAATTTGTATCACTTACGCCAGTGCTTCTCAAGTACGTTGGGGCGCACCCCTAAGGGGAGGGGGGGAGCTGATAACCCTGAGGGAGGAGGCGCCGAGCACTGTACGGAAGAAGTCGAGGAGCAAGGAAGGTCTTTTATAAGGAAAGTCTATTCATTTTGCTCAAGAAGGCCACAAACCAAAATCTATTCTGAGCATAATAAAAAAGAAAATAAAATACACGTTTTCCTACGATATTTCATACTATATCGTTATTCTGCGTCAATGTTGTTTTTATAATTAATTTAAGAACTAAGTTAAGTGCACAAGAAGTTAGTAAAGTACCAGTGAGCCCCATGGGGCGAAGTCATTTAATGCAGAAATTAACACTTATCCTTTGATAATTTGCTGTGGTTTATAATTATTCCGCGCCTTAAATGCATCGAACGTTAAAGAAGAAATAACGCTTTTATTATTTTGCTGCCACCGAAACATTGCATCTCTGTTTTTTGTGGTTTAACAAAAAGCTTTGATTTGAAGAAGTGTTCTTACCATAACAGTGGTTTGTTATTTGGAAGAGGAAGGTGGGTGGGAGGAAGAAAGAAAGGAAATGAATACGAACCCGTCCACTCCAGAGGGGTGGCTATTGCAAAGTACACGCATGTCTGCAAACATTGCCAGGAAGGCCATTTGTTGTATTCCAAAACCTTCGGAATAGTTTTATGGATAGCAGTGCACAGGAAAGTCCATACTTCGGAAAGACCTATATATACGTCCGGGGCAATTAATGCACTGGCTGAGCGCGAAAGAACGTTTGGCTATACGGTGGAGCGCCCATAAGGTTTAAAAGTCTCGTATTGTGTAAATGATTGATTGAATATTAACGTCGCACTGTTCAGCTACACGAGGGCTTTTGGCGACGGACCACGTGAATGTATGAACCATGGTGCAGTGACGTGGACGACACCTGAGCTGGCACCCCCTCTCCCTAACTACCACACCACACCAACGGGAGGACGTTTCAGCTCTCGACAGATTTAGCGTGTGCATCGCTGCCCGTACACGGCGAGGTCTTTAGTGGTACTGGGCTCGAACTCGTGACCAAGCAAGCCACGATCCGACTACCTATACCACTCGGCTACCGCAGCCCGTCTTATTGTTTGTGCGATTGATTGATTGATTGAATATTAACGTCACTGTTCGACTTCGGGGCTTTTGGCGAGCCCGGACCACGTAATTACGAGACCATGGGTCAAGTGGCGGCTGGACGACATCCTGAGCACGGCACCCCACCTCTCCTTGTTACTACCACACCACGCCAACGGGGAGGGGACGTTTCAGCTCTCGACAGATTTAACGTGCATCGCTGCCCTACACGTCGGGAGTCTTTAGTGGTACTGGGATCCGAACTTCAGAGACGCGATAGCAAGCCGAGCCGATCGCCTCTACCACTCGGCTACCGTGGCCCGTCGATGTATTGTGTAGCTTTAGCGTCAAAGTACAGTATCATTGAATTCAATACACTATTACCTTATTTGGGAGGGGAGCGATGAAAATTATGATTGAATGTTGGGTCATAAATATTGAAAGTTTGAGAAGCACTGGCTATACAGCAAGTCTGTAGAGTGTAACGCAGCCCCGGTTTTAAGATGAAGTTACGTTTAATCGTATTTTAAAGCCCTTTTTAACTTAGAACATAAACGTCGAATTTGAATGCTTAAAAAAATATTTCTTTTAAAATGTTTTCTTATCCTGCTTTTTTATACCTCAGATGGATCAAGGAGTATATCAATGAAATTAAAATTACATTATGTCTAGCGTATTTTATTTTTATGCTATTTTGTTAGCAATGAAAATGTTGCTAGTATTGGTAGTGTTTTTTGTTTGACCTGCAAACTTTTTTAAACAAATTTCAATACACAACCGGCTCTGCTGGAAGCACGTAACAAATTGTTTAGAAAATCAATAAACTCTGATATGGAATTTTTAAGACTGCCTTCATTTTCATGATATTTGGCCCGCATCAAAACTGGTCTAAATCTTTAAAAATATGAAAGTCGGTGGGTGAAAGTTCCGGTAAATAAGTTAGATGCTGAAAATTTCATATTTTAATTCATTTAATTTCTCTGTTGATTTCTACGACGTTTTCGACTTAGCATTGTTGAGAAGTATAGGGCCTTGCCGATTATCAAGTTGCCGGATATTTGATTTTTTAATGCATTTCCTCAATGTACTGGCAGTATAATAGATACAAAAATGGATTCTTTTCCATCTTTACTTTTAGAGCATCATTTTTTGCTGATAATTTGGATCTTATATGCGGTTTATTTTGTCGGGAAAAATCATCAGACAGAAATTTTTCTAACTAACGCTGCTCTTTTCAATCGTTAAGAGTACTCTCTCTAAACTCCTATTGCTTGACAACTTTCGCAGCATTGTTACCAAATTTATACTCGTATAAAATATCGTTTGTGAATTCTCTCATACCCTTACGATGTTCAACACAAATAACAAAATGGAACATTTTTAACGAAATCTTCTTTGTTGAAATTTGACTCTGTCAACAGGGACATCTTAAGACTTGTTGTGGCCCTGGGCTCCTTCATAAAAGTAGGCCCTGGGTGCCTACGTAAATGTAACTCTCACCAATGACCCTTAAAAGATAGTAAAGGGTGTTTTTAGAGGTATAGAACTTTAAATTGCAATAAAACAACGTGTATTATTCGATTGACATGAATTTTTATTCGAAAGATAATCTTGTGGCATTACATTTTAAATATGATTTCAGGCATAGGCACTGCCGAGCTCGCTCGGATGCTTGGCCCAAACAGGATCGTCCGATTGTTCCCGATGACTTCATAAGCGAATTTTGTTTAGCGATGAAGCAGCACACTTCTGGTTGAATGACTACGTCAACAAACAGAACTGCCGCGCATTTGGAGTGGAAGAGCTAATCCACAAGAAATTGTATGTCGAAGCTACCAGGTACATCCAGAAGAAACTGACTGTTTGGTGCGCTTTGTGGGCTGGTGGAATCCTTCTTCAAAAACGATGAGAGGCCACAACGTTGCAGTCAATGGTGATCCGGTAGAGAGCCATGATTACTAACTTTTTCATTCCTGAATTGAACAATCATGAAGTCCAGGAGCTGTGGATTCCAACAAGACGGCGCAACATGTCCGCACAGCTCGTGCCACAGTCCCGATTGATTGAAAGACACGTTTGGTGACCGCCTAATTTCCCGTTTTGGACCTGTGAGTTGGCCTCCAACATCTTGTGATTTAACACCGCTAGACTATTTTCTGTGGGTGGCTGCGTAAAGTCATTGGTCTATGCGGATAAGCCACAAACGCTTGACCATTTTGGAAGACAACATTCGCCGTGTTATTGCCGATATGCGGCCGCAAATGTTGGAAAAAGTCATCGAAAGTTGGACGTCTAGATTGGACTACATCCGAGCCAGCCGTGGCAGTCCTATGCCATGACATCATATTTAAAATGTAATGCCACAAGGGTTGAATCTAGGAGGACCCACTTTTGGTCGCCAAATTTTTTGTCGCCAAATTTTGAGCGATAAAGGTTACAATATGGTAACCCTTCCATTTCATCCAAAAATTTGGATTTTCAAATCACCTAAAAAATGGCAACCCTAAAAAGTACAACGTTTTTCGCCTTTTCCGAAAAAACGTCATTTTGACATTTGACTTCGTTTGAGAAGGTCTGCTCTCCACCGGTTGTTGTTAAGAATGGCGTGTGAAAGGAAATTAATTGAAAGTGAGGCTACGACAGGTTTCTTTGTGCTCCTGGGCACAAAGGGAAGAAAGAGACATTAAGAATGGTGTATGAAAGCTAATTTAATTGCTTCTCGTTATGAATGTCCGAGGTTTAAAAAAATATGCGTTTGTAAGAACGAAAGGGAACGGTTGACGGCTACGAATGGCGTTGCCGCAACCGGTCGAAAGATAATCGCCACGACGTTGTTCGGAGTGTGAGAAAGAGCACTTGGTTTAGCGAAAGCAAACTTGCTATAATAATTATCTTGCGTTTGACCAGATATTGGTTTGGCAAGAGCATGAATGCGTTCGTGGTGAATGACTTGAAAGTTAATAAGAACAGGTCACAAGTTGGTGGATGACAATTTTCATGAATTCCTTGCATCCATCGCAAGGGTGTATCCACCAACGGAACATGACGAAATGCAAGCGTAAGGTAAGTGCCTTTTAAAATTTTTTAAAATGATTGATTTCATGTATTTCTTCAATTTTATATTTGCGAAACGCCCCTTTCGTCCTTTTTAAAAATGTAAATCATGTTGTACACACTGGTTTTAGAATGCTTTTTTAAAATGAATTTCATTGCTTTCTCCGTTTTTCTTTATATAATGATTAATTTAATGTATTTATTCGTTTTCATCTTTGCGAAACGCCCATTTCATCCCCGCTGACGCATGCGCTTCCCAAGAGTTTTTCGTCATTGACGCCTTTTTGAAAACCTTCAATTTGGCGCTTTTGGCGAAAAATTTTGGCGCCAAAAACAGCAGTGGGTCCTCCTAGGATTT
>BMAU01011982.1:0-15293 GCA_019973935.1 Trichonephila clavipes | reverse complement strand
TAATATAAGAAACTTCATAGATGTCTTGTTACTGTGATATTATTAGTGGCAAACACTTTGTTGCTGTTGCAAATATTATTCACAAGAAAGCCTATTTATCACCTCTGAGATATTCGAGAAGAAGTGCCATTGAATGATTTCTGTTTATTGGTATTTTTAAATACCACAACATTCGGGACAAATAAACAATTACTGATCCATTACTGTTCGTCAGCCAGTCAACCTCCCAATCGTTTTGAAATGGTATACTTTCTTCGAATATTTTTCGCTTACAGGATATGAATATTATAAATTACACTTTATAAAATTGCTAACTCCACTGTTGACGATAACGATAATATCAATTCATACCATGACACCAACAGCAAAAAGTAAAATTTATGTATTACTTGAGAAATATTGCCCACTAATTTTTGATACAATGTTCTTAAATAAGTGAATTTCAGAGCAATGGGCCATGAGCGGTCACTTTAAAAAGCCTCGGTGGGACACAAGGCCCGCGGGTCGGTCGAGTATCGCTGATTTAGATCATTGCTTATTTTGCCGAAGAGGTACTTGCTCAAATACAATAATGTATCTCATTATGGAACCAAATTGCAAAATTCATGTACAGCTTTGATTTTATGAAAACGCAATGTCAGTCGTGTTTTATCTTAAATCATATCAAATCTTTCTCTCATATATATATATATATATATATATATATATATATATATATATATGTATATATATATATATATATATATATATATATATATATATACACCTGTACAATTGCTGTGACTTGATCACAAATTGCTATGTAGCATAACATTGCTTAGAGACATGAGGCCTAGTAGGATAAAATATAGTTGCCACACTCGTTCAGACATTAGAATAAAGAATATTTATTGTTCTGGAAAGTACAAAAGCTGTGAAACATCTGAAAGAAAAAAAATGTTCATTTGATCTGCGTACGGAGAAATGGAACAATGCATCTAAAAGTCAGCAGGCACCTTAAAGAAAGGTATCAGTACGGGATATGTCCACCGTGGAGTGTGATGCAACATTCCACACGTCGTACCATACTTTTGCACAACATTATCCAGCAGCTGTTGAGGCAATTTATCCCATTCCTCTGTGAGTGCACGGATGAGGGTGTTCTTGTTTTGTCGGAGATAGTTTCTGACCAGCAACTTGCCTCCCCAAAGCATCCCACACATTTTCAATGGGGTTTAGATCTGGAGAACGCGCTGGCCATACGAGACGTTGAATACCCTCGCTGTTTAGACAATCCTGAACAGCGAGTGTTCGATGACATGTTGCGTTGTCGTCCATAAAAACAAATTTATCACCGACAGCACCACGGAAAAGACGAACATGAGGAAGTAGAACTTCATCAATGTATCGTTGGCCCGTCATAGTCCCATCTCGCAACCACATGTAGGCGCGTGCGGCCATTGATCATGATGCCGGCCCACACCATGATACTGCATGTCGGATATCGGTCCTTTTCCTGGATATTTTCTGACGATAAGCAGTACCCACTCTCGCGCCAGATCAGTTGGCGTCTACAATCCGATGACAGACTGAACCTTACTCTCATCTGAGAATAGTACGCATGCCCAGTCCTGTTCAGTCCAATTGTGATGCTCACGACACCATTGCAAACGGGCAGTACGGTGCTGTCTGGTCAATGGGACACACACAACAGGTCTGCGTGCGTATAGTCCTTCCTCCCCTCAAACGTCTGGCAACAGTTTTTCGGGAGATCTGCTTTCCTGAGGCAGCAAGAAACTGATTTGCCACCTGCTGAGCTGTGGTGCGCCTGTTCCTTTTGCTGATAGGACGATATATCTGTCTTCTGCAGGCGTCGTACTTCTAACACGACCTCCCCGTGCCGTCTACTACACATTCCAGTAGTTTTAAATGACTTCCACAGCCGTGAAACAACGCTGTGAGCGATGTCGAACTCCCTGGCAACATCTGTTATTTTTCGCCCTTCTTCGATCTTTCCAATAATTCGGCCACGCATAAAATCATCTATGTGATGTCGGGAAGATATGCCAAAAATTTTAAGTTCGTCTATTAAATCTTTCCTGTAAAACTCTGACTTGAAACAACAACTGTCCACACGCGTCAAAACCTTTAAAGCTCTTATGAACGCTATCACGTGATGAACAGACGTGGAAAAAAAATTGGCATACTCATACTTCTTCTTACTAATATCCGGCACTTATTCTAATTTTCCACATTTTGCTTCCTTTCATTTTGTGGTTGCTATGGATGATAGTGTTATCCGTCCTTAGCAATTGTCCAGCAGTCTATATAAAAGAGAAAAAGTACCGATTCATCACAAGATCTCGGAACTATAAGACCTAATTTCTAGTGCGTGGATACTGTTAAAGGTAAATTATGGAACATTTGGCGCAATTTCTCATGTCTCACGGGAGGCGGGTAACCTTTTTTTTTTTAAGCGTAAGATTGGTTGACCTCCGGTCAGAGACGATGATGGATCGGGAGATTTTTTTTTTAGGAGCGTGAAGTGCTAGACTGAATTTGGTTTGAAAGCGAGTTGCTGGTTTGGCGACCGACGCACAGCGGAAGTTGTCTGCGGTACCATGAAGAAATATTTTCTTGATAGTTTTTTAACACGACAGGCTGTGTTGGGTTTGGTTGTACGCTGAGACGCGAGATAATTCCCCTGTTGGCTGCTTACACAAAAAAGCACGGCGTGGAGAAGCATTGTAGGTATCGGGAACTGCCGCTGGCGAGAGAGAGTATGGGATGCTGGCGCAGATTTGATAGGGTTTAGTGTATTTTGGAAGAGGGTTTCTTGACCCCGGGGAGAATGTTAGTATGGCATGGAAAGTTCTTAGAGTACCTCGTTTCCCGCAGGAAGAAACTTCACCTCCAATCATTGAAAACTTTGGCTGAGCATTGTTTCGGCTTTACCTTTAGCCCAGAACTGCATTAAAAAGTGTGAACAATTTATAAAAGGGTGTTTTTTCCCCTTGGAAAAGTTAATTTCACTTGTGACGTGAGGAACAATGGGCTGAGAAATAGTAGTCATTTGATGGTCAAATTAGTAGTGTGACTTTTAAGGGGAAAATATGTTGATGTAGTCTCACCTGCATTATAAGTCCGAAGGTTGTGGGTTCGGTACCGACCGGCGCTGCGCGACCTAGGAGTAGCTGAGCAGTGCGAGGTTAATACTCAGCCACTAACCGAAGCCCTTTCAGAACCGAATGGGAGTCGACATTTTTCTGGATGAAAAGACGTAGTACGTACGTCGATATGATTATGTGGCAGGCTAAAGTATACCTTGAGCATCAGTTCCGCTCTGCGTACGCTCTGCAAAATTAAATCACGGAAAATCAACTCCAAGAGGGGCCATGAGGAGCTAAAGAGGTGTTTACATAAAAGTTTCAGCTCTTGAAACATTAAACCTACCATTTTGATATTTTATGTTTCTTTTGCTGAGTAGAGATCGGCTTAAACCCTCTTTGCGATATCGTTTCTCAAGGGGAGTAGCGAAGTGGTAATAGGGCTTGATAGATTTAGAAAATCCCGCTTTTAAACTGTTTGATCCACAGACGTGAAATAAGTTAATAATGTTTATTTTGTTGAGTAGAAGTTTGCTAAAAATGTGTTTTCCGAAAATGAACTTTGCGGAGGAGGTACGGAATCGTAAGTGTGATACCCCCCGTACATGTTACCAAAATAGCCATAATAAATCCAATTTATTATTATCAAAATATATTGAACAAAGCAAGTTTTACTGTAGGAAGGCAATCAGGAGTGATGTAACTCAACCCTAAATTCTAGGCAAATAAGCACCTGGAAACTTAACCAATTAACTTTCAGTAGCATATATTATCCTGTGAATCTCAATCTTCCTTAATTTCTTAGACTTACTAAAGCCCGTTCTATAATTACGCTTCTAAGTTTAATTTCTTACCATCAGCTCATGGCATTCAGCATCTCAGCTTTCTTTCTTCTTTCTTTCTCGCGATTACTAAACCTTCCCTATATATATCTACTAACTGATCTAAATATCATGGTTTCTTCTTGAGAGGATTGGCTGTGAAATAACTCAATTCTGGCCCCAAAAATTCCCTAAGAGGATTAGTATGAAAACGCGATAAAGCCCCGTCACAAAAGGTAATTCTATATTTCTGTTTTAGAAATTCATGTCCTCTTAAATCAAGAGAAGAGATGTTAAAAGAATTTTTATTCAATGCATTCAAACGCTTAATGTTAAGACAGCAATAATTTATAAAGAGTACATAACTTTACGAAATATCCAGGAAAGCTGGAGGGTACTGATTAATTCGTATATAATGTGATCTGTAATATAGAAAATCTCTTAAAATCTTCACAGAATTGAAGTATTGAATAAAAATATTATAATATCAAAAAATTCCAAAACATTTTGGAATGTAGGATCAAGACAATGAAAATTATAGAGAAACCTTCAAATCTAAACACACCATTCAAATCCAATCAGTTCCTTCAAACCGACCGCTATCTCACCTCTTTCAAAACTTTCTTTTCGAGCATACCACAGATCCTCCCTCAACTAAATACGATACTTTGCTTTTGACAAATGATTCCTCCTTTAAATGATGATGGAAAGGAGGCCGCACGTTTTGATGCGAGTCTCAAATTACAGATGGCACTCATAAGTCACAACAGAAGGTCTGAAAACAGCCGCTAAAATTTGAAGAATGTTTCTTGGCGGGGGCGGTGGTCCGTTTTCTGGTCTGCTCGGTGGGGAGTAAATCTTAACAAGTGAGTTGTTCTCCCGTTGAAAATAATGGTCCCAGTTGCTTCTGACAACCTGTTTGGAGCAACCAGACAGCCTCACTAATCATACTTTACTGTAGACGGTTAATTGTAGATCTCTATGTAGGAGTTGGGCCGTGTAATAGTCAAGTCCAGTTTTCGGAAATTTAAGATCAAGAGAAAATGGGTGCGTAGGAAAATGCTACAGTAGTCCGGGTTTGTTCTGCAATTTGTTAAAGGGAAAATAAAGGTTGCTATAAATGTGTAGTAATGACAGTCTGTTTGGTAAGATGAATGCGCATGAATATAAGTTATTATTAACTTTATATCTGCCTATCTAAGTTACAGAGTAATTGAACATGTTCTGTATAAATACTATTGAACGCTATACATTCTATGAATATGTTTTAAAAGGGCCGCGTACTATTTCTTTTATGTAAAAAATGATAACTATTATTACTATTTTTTGTTGAAAAACTTTGTAGTTCTTGCGCTATTGACGTGGCCGCGGTAGCCAAGTGGTATAGTTATTGGATCGTGGCTGACTTTGTAACGAGTTCAAGCCCATTACCACTAAAGACCCGCCATGTAGGGCAGCGATGCACGCTAGATCTGTCGAGAGCTGAAACGTCCTCCCGTGGGTGTGGTGTGGTAGTCAGGAGAGGGGGAACCAGCTCAGGTGTCGTCCACGGCACTTGACCATGGTTCAAAATGACGTGGTCCGTCGCCAAAAGCCCTTGTGTAACTGAATAGTGCGACGTTAATATTCACTCTCTCACTTGCGCTATTGACAATAATGGTGGTCGTTTATCATATGGAAATGTTCTGTTTATTTAGAGTCTAATGCTTAGGAAATCATTCCCTGGAAAGGACTAGAAGCTTCGGAAATTAATAACTTATTAAGGTAGTGTTCTAACCATATGAATGTGATTCAAAGTATAGACGATCCTTTTTTCCGATTTTAGAAACGTTTTCAGTAAAGAAGTGAAGATAATATATATATATATATATATATATATATATATATATATATATATATATATATATATATATATATATATATATATATATATTAAGAATACGGATGAACCGCATTTGGAAAATCATGGATTTGAATTCCGACTCCAACCTACATGTGAAACGCGACTGGTTTCTATTACTCTAAATGTTCACTATATGTATTGTGATAATTTAGGGAAAAAATTATGTATATAGTACGCGTATACTCTTCATTTTCCAAACATGATTTATAATAATGCTATTCATCTACTGATATGCAGTAATAATATAATAGTAGATCGACAAATTTATATGCTGTAAATATTTAAGCTATATATGTATATACTAGCTGGTATACCCGTTCTTCGCACGGGTGAACTGAAAAAATAAACAACACAGATTGAAGGATAAAGAAGTTTTCAATGAGTTAATTTTAAGTGAATTGCAAATTAAACAAAAAAAAAGCTTTTCACATATCTCAGCTGAAGAAAAAAAAGAAAGAAAAAAATACCTTTGTTAAATTTTAAGTCTGTAAATCTAATAGCTGATAAAAAGGATTTTTTATATTTATAACTCCCCGTAACACTCTTGAGGGTTGATTTTTGAAAATATCTCCCTAAGCTGATCTCTGCTCAGCAAAAGTAACACATTGTTAAAAGTTTTGTGACGCTTAAAATATTGTAACTAATTTATAACTGAAAGTGTCATACATTAATATAACTTTCTGTTGAATTTATTTTTATGTTAAAATTGTAATACTCAAGCAATGCCGTTTCCTAAATAACAATGGCGATTCAATGGAAAAATAGCGAAATGTTGACAATAGAGTCAAGTTGGCAAATGTCTAGCTACTTTCATAGCTCAAACGTTATTAGAGCTTTGTAAGACCCGCCATGTAGGAGAACGATGCACGTTAATGCCTTATTACCGCATTATGATTTACTGAAATTTTTTTCATGCAATATTTTTTTAGGTCACTACATTGAAAATTAAGGGACATACATAAACAAAATACTCCACTTAGGGAAATTTAATCGGTTAGAGCTAATAAATTAATTAAATATATTCCACTGTAAAATTAATTATATACACTATTCACTTAAAATAAATAGTCAAATCGTTTTCTACAGTCTTCATAAACATACCAAAAACATAAGACACTTAAATTTTGACAACTATTTTTGGGAGACAAAAACGATAATCTTTGCAATCCGCTGAAAACGCTGGCAGGTGAAAATGTAATATCTGCTACAAAACTATTTGCCTTTTCCGCTAAAATACTCATCATAGAACCCGTGCTGTCATATATCTTGGAAGAGTGGATTTCAAAGAATATTCCAGCTAAGTATTGGTAGAATATATTCCTGCTACATTGGTGTGGCGTGGTAGTTAGGAGAAGGGGGTGCCAGCTCAGGTGTCGTCCACGTCACTTGATCATGGTTCAAAATTACGTGGTCCTTCGCCAAAAGCCCTCATGTAACTGAACAGTGCGACGTTAATATTCACTCACTGAAAAAATACAGTACAGTAGTTATAACTACTTTTATACTTAAAAATGCAATATCTGCCTATTCAATTAAAATTATAGCATTATAATTAATTACTAACCACACAAACAAATTTTGAAAATTTGTCCAAATCATGTAGTGTGAAAGAGAAAGTTTATTCAGACAGACAACAAATGTGTCTTATATGCAAATAGATTTGTTTGAATTCTTGTGTATTATTACTTTTGTAAGCTTCATTGACATACTTTATATATGGTGTACCAGTATTTTAAAGCTGATTGAGCCACAGCAACATTTAGCTGGGTATAGCTAGTTATAGCATAAAAATTAAATCTTAAAAAGTATATCAAAAATAAAAGACGAAGCAATATTTTGAATAAATCAGTATAAACATTTTCATACAAACACAATATATATATATGTAAAATATTTATTTTGCTGTTTGCATTTCTGACTGACATCAAACAAAATTTTAAAATTGTCAAAAATAGATAAAAAAAAAACATATTTAAGAAAAATACCACTGATTAATTTTGCCAAAGGACATCGCAATGTGCAAAAAATATTATTTGGCAGTACATAATAATCCAAAACTATACATATATAAGTACTAAAAACAATATATAAAAACAAAATTATATATTAGAACTAATTAAGGATTACGTGGAAAAAGATAAAACAGGCTAAAGATAATACTCACTTAATATTAATTTCATATTGGTTGGCTACTCCTTTTTGGCATGATTTTGAAATCCCGCCAAATTGGTATGTTGCGGCCACAGTCTAATGTTATAGTAATGTGCAGAATTAAAGGTATTTGTATTATTGCAACCTATTGGTGACATTATACAAAATGAAGCACATGATTGCCGATTCAACGAATACAAAGTTGGGATTAAAGTGGCAAGTTGTCTTGAACGTTGGCGACTGTGCAAAAATACGAGTACTAAATAAATTATCCAAAGTATATATATCCCGAGCATAAAAATAAATTAAAAATGAAGAGTACAACACTAACATTAACTGACATAAAAATGGACTAACTTTATCAATGCAAAAGCATAATTTGAAAAAATAAGGTATTTACATATAGCCCCAACCTTTGGCGACATTATATGAAACAAAGCACATGACTCACAATTCAGCATATACATATATGACATGCGAAATCAGGGTTGCCAACTTGGCAAGTTACTTTGAATGTTGGCGATTGTTAGGATAGTACATAGGTGCCAAAATAATTTATCTTACTACTACCTGTTTCCTCAACATACTCATTTTTGGCATGATTCTGAAATCACATAAACTGGTATGTTGCGGCCAGTCTAATGTTATAGTAATGAACATAATTAGAGTACTTACGTATTATCGCAAACTATTGGTGCGGACGTTATATACAAAATGAAGCGCATGAGTTAGCTGACTAACTCACAAAAAGTTGGGATTGCTAAAGAGTGAGTGAATTGTCTTGAACGTTGGCGATTGTGCAATAATACGCAAGTACTACCAAAATTATCCAAAGTATATATAATATCCCGAGCATAAAAATAAATTGAAAAATGAAGTACAATACTAACATTAACCGACATAAAAAGAACTGAACTAATTTTATCAATGCAAAAGCATAATTTGAAAAAATAAGGTACTTACATATAACAGCAACCTATTGGCGATATATGAAACGAAGCACGACTCAAAATTCAACATATATATATGACATGTAAAATCGGGGTTGCCAACTTGGCAAAGTTATTTTGAATGTTTGGCGATTGTAAGGATAGTACATAAGTTCCAAAATAATTTTATCCTTACGACCACCTCGCTTCCCCTCAACAGGTATTTAAGCCATTTGTCTGTTTTGCTCATTCTCTGATGCCTATTCCAGTTTGATATGTAATTACTACCAACACTGCTTTTGCTTGGAAGTATGATTCCCAAGTATGATTTTCTGCATGGCAATTTTATGCACTGAAGCCAATAGATACCCTTAAAGGTTAAAATAAAAGACACTTGAAATTGCAAAGAACCGTATTAATCGACTCAAGTGTAGTATAGGGGCTACTTGGCCCCTATACAAGAAATTTATTTTGGTTACTAAAAGTGGTCTCCAGGTACTTTCTTCGGTATTATTTATTTTAGAATGAATTCGATATCTCACCATGAGACATTTAGATAAAAATCGAAAAATCCGAAGAAAAAATCGACAAATCCAAAGTGGACCCCCTATGCTACATTTGAACCGAACTGAAATATCATAACCCTTATCAATGAGAAGTTTTAGTTTGTCAAAAATTATAATCTTCGCATTCTAAAAGAAACAAATAAATAGGTTGTAATTTGCAAGCAAAATCACACACATAAACATCCCACGATAATACTCCAATGTTGCTAAAACAACAAAAACAAAATTTTAGTTGTTGAAAGAATAATCCTTAAAAAAATTATTTATTCCAAAATAATCCCAATTAAATATCAAAGAATAGAAAAATTGAATAAATATTCCAACCGATAAACATAGCTACAGTAAAAAATATGTAATAATCCTGAAAAACTGCATGTAAAAGTATAAATTGTCCACTTAGTGAGAAACGTGACTACATATGACGTCATAACACTGGAAAATCACTTAAAAATTAAATTTTAAAAATTTGGAAGAAATTATGAACGCCAAACCTATTTAAGAACCTTTCTGGTGTAATTTTGTGTATGTGTACCAAGTTTCACGTTATTTGGGTGTCTAGATTCTCGAGTTATGAGGGAACAGACAAACAGACAACAAATGCGTCTTATATATAGAGAGATAGATACACTCAGGAACATTGAAAATAGTGACCCAAGAGATGGAAGCTAAGTACAATCGCGAAATTTTGCAAATAAGTACAGCGTATTGTGATATGCAAATGATCCAAGTTTTGTGCCAATGCGCATGCTCATACACGTCGAGGTGGCGCTACAATCAGGAAGATGGTGCTATATAAGCCAGCGCAAATTCGAGGATTCATATACGTGACGATTACCCGCTGATTGTAGGAAGACTTTGGTAAGCGAAACATGCCAGGTAAACATGCTTGAAGACATTTTCACAGTTAAGCGAGTTTGAGAGAGGCCTCGATCATCGGGATGAAAACTGCAGGCTGGTCGACGCGCCGTGTTGCTGGCCAGGTGATTAGTTTGGAGTGTGCCGTTAGAAATTGTTGGGAGAAGTGGACACGAGAAGGTACCCACGCAGCGGAAAACCGGGTCTGAAGCGACCAGGAAGACCACGAGGAGAGAGGATCGAAGATCGTGCGGCAAGCACTTCTGGACTCCCACAGTGACTCGGTTCAACGATACGAGTAGACGTTGGCGTAGCAATTGTTCCACAAACAATTTCCAGACACCTTGCAGAAGCAATATCTTAAATCCAAGTGCCCTTCCGTGCACTCCCTTTAACAGCGGAACATCAACAACCGCGTCTACAGTGGTGCCAAGCCAGATCAATGGGAATGTCACAGATTGGCAAAAGATTGTGTTTAGTGAGGAATACCGGTTTGTTTTGGGTACAGATGATAACCGTATACGGGTGTGGAGGCGCCCTGGTAGAGCGGTGCACAATTCTCCCCACACTGTTCTACGTCACACTGCCCGCACAGCTGGTGTAATGGTATGGGGGCCATAGCTCATAATAGCCGGTCCAACCATTAGCGATGCGTGGAAGTTTAACGGGCCAACGTTACCTTGATGATATTCTTCGACCCCATGCAGGACCTTCCTAAATGGTGTCCCAGGGGCACTTTTCCAACAAGATAATGCTCGTCCGCATACAGCAAGAGTTGCTCAAGACTTCCCACGTCATTTTTAGACTCTTCCATGGCCGGCCTGCTCCCCCGATTTGTCCCTCTGTAGAGCACGTGTGGGATCAGCTAAAACGGCAGTACCTTCGTGTCACTCTGGTACATGATTTAGAGTTGGCTGTTCAAGATTTTAGGCCCATCTGCCTCAGGACAAAATAAGGTGTCTAATCAACTCAATGCCGGACCGTGTGACGGCATGTAATGCAGCTGGAGGTGGTCCAACGCGCTATTGAAGTTGCCCAGTATTTGTGTCGTTGCACACCCTGTATTCGTGTAATTGTCTTGTTTTTGAGATCAAGTGAATCTCTCATCTGTGTCATTATGTGTATTAAATTTCATTTCAATCCGATGCTTTCTTCTTGGGTCCTATTTTCAATGTTCCTGAGTATATAGTATATATGATATATATATATATATATATATATATATATATATATATATATATATATATATATATATATATATATATATATATCTGCATTATACTTAGGTCTTCATCTTAACTAAAAAAATTATCAACTCGCAGAAAATAACCTGTAAATAAAAGACATCCCATGAAAAGCATAATGTATATTTCTAAAGTTTCAATTGTAGTTTTTATGTAGAACTAACTACATTTATGAGAATGTGTGGGATTGAATGGCATGTCTACCATATGTCTCTGTATTTGTATCCGTTCATTATCTAAGCTTGTGAGTGAAATATAAGAAGAAAAGATGGTGAAATAATGAAAACCAGTTCCTTTGCATTTTAGTGTAAAACATAAGAGAATATACAAAAGTAGTTATTTTGTAACTATAGGGGAATTAGGAAGAAACCAAATTTTCGAAAGATATGAAAAAGTTTTTCGAACTCACTTGCGCTCGTGGACCCCATTTTGGCAATGAACCTCCAAGACAAATAAATATTTGAATGCATAACAGAAAATTACAAATTTAGATTTGAAGTCCTAAATTACAAGTATAAAATTTTAAAAAAAATTTAAAAAGTATTATATAAAAAGACTATTTTTGTACAAGATGCCAACTGAATTCAAAAATATTTGCATAACAAACGTTATAATTCGCTGAAATTTAATGAATATGAGTTTGAACAAGTGACTCTATTTAAATACTTAGGCACAATGCGTAATGCAATAATGACATAAAAATTAAAATCAAAAACAAAATCAATATGTCTAACAAATGTTTATCATAGATTGCGAAACCAGTTTTAATCTAAATACATAAGTAGCAAAACAAAAATACAGTTATACCAGACTCTCGCAGGACCAATGGGCTCAATTCATGTGATGTCATAGTCACAAATCAGTGAAAGTAACGTAATTCTAGCCAATCAATTCAAAAACTCGCGGGACGTCATAGTCACACGATAAGAACTATCTAGTGTTTCCAGCTAAGGAGTTCACGCGCTCTGGTGATGCCAAGTTTTTGCTCTTTGCAGAAACTTTTTCTCTTAAAAAGTTCATATGTATACAAAATGCATTTTATTTAAAAGTATAAACATAAGCTATGATTTTTTTTTAATTAAAAACCTTTTTTAATTTCTTTTCCCTAAGATTTAAACATCTTTACCCAAATATGAAATTTGAAATTTTATCTGAGTTTTACCAATAGAACAACAAGTACAATTAGTTTAATGTTTTCTTTTTGAATTCAATAGAAAAAAAACGCGTTTGTTTTTATCATGTGACTTCATGAACTGAGCCCATTGTTTTATACGGTAGAGAATGTTGGACAATTAACAAACGTCCGGAGAAAAATTTTACAAAAAATTTGGTGCAGTTAGAGAAAACGGAATCTGTGAAAAAAATACAATACAACCTTGAACTTCAATCGAAATACAGTTAACCCAACATAGTCGAAACGATCAAAGTTTTACGTATAAGGTTACTGGGACATGCATTACGATACAGAGATAGGAATCACGTTAAGGGGAGTAATTTTCGAAGCTCTGTTTGGAAGGGTAGAGAGGAAGACCAAAGAACAAGGCGGATGAATAAAGTAGAAAAGTGATTGAAGGACTTGGAAGATAACCGATGGAAGAACATAACATCAAATAGATCCAACCTGACTGAAACAGTCTTGGCCGTAACAGGCTGTAGAGAGCTTGGGAAGAGAAAGCATTTTTCTTCTTAACAATACCTTAGAAAATAATACAACTTTCGATTCAAAACTGAGAAACATTTGTTGCATTAACTTCCACACCTGTAAACACTTTTATGCTGACATATTTTAGAAAAGTTACTACATTTAGTAACAAGGTTCCGTCCCTATTTAAACCTTATTGACAGTGGCATCCAGCGATTGACCTGACTTCCACAGTGACGACGCTTTTGTCATTATTTGTATTATATATATATATATATATATATATATATATATATATATATATATATATATACTATATATATATATATATATATATATACATATATACACCTATCTATAGCATTTTATTCTAAAATTATTAAAGCATCATTCTTTTATTTAACTCGCATAATAATGCAAAGAAATTGCAAATATTTCACTTTATATCCAACATTTCGCGAAACTTCTATAGTTGTCTTGCCCCCCTTGTCTTTGAGGCCTTGGTAGCCTAGTGGTCAAGGTAACGGACTCGTGGCTGGCGAGCCATGAGTTCGAGCCCTGTACCAGTGAAGAACCACCGTGTAGGGACGCGATGCACGTTAAATATGTGTCAAGAGCTCAAAAATCCTCTAATTGGAGTGGTGTGGTACTTAAGAGAGAGGGGTGCCAGCTTAGGTGCCGCCCTCGTCTCTTGACTCTGGATCCAAATTACGAGACCGGTCACCAAAAGCCCTCGTGTGGCTGAAGAGTCCGACGTTAATATTCACTTACCCCCCCCCCACACACACACACACCACCCTCTGCAGGTACGAGGATCCCCTTTGAGAACTTATGATATAAAACACATAGATAAACAGGAATTAAGTCTATGAATGCCAACAGTATCAAATATATACTTTTATCCTATACCAATACATTTTGAAGAATATCAATGTTTTCTAATTATAAGGTTTCTTTAGTTATGGGTACAAAGTAGGAAATAATTTAAGGGAGGTATTACAATCATAGGACTCATTCTCGCTGAAACTATAGATCAATTTTTTCCATACATTGTGAATATTATAAATATAATATTTGTCTTCATGGTACGGACTTCAAATAAATAACTTAATTTTTGATTGCTAAAGATTTGGATTCTAATTTTTTAATCGCTTTAGGTTCATTTTCAAGCTATAATTAAAATTTTTAAGTAGACATTTCTAACGCTACTTCAGTTCATTTAGTTAACTAAATACGCGTATAACTTAATAGATTTGTCTAAACAATTTTTAAGGTATCCGACTACGTTCGGAACCGTGATTTTGCAAAGCGTATAAATGGATAATATTTATGATATTTAGTGTCACCTAGATCAGAAAATGTATCTAAAATAGTTTTAAGAATAGTATTACAATAAAAAATTATTTAAGTACAATAATTTGACAAAAAATGAACATAGAAAGACCCATTTTCAAAATATTCTCGTTTTATGAAAAATGCTTCTATTATAATAATATTTTGCCTGTATGTAGCCTCAGACCTCTGTACAGAGGCTCAACTAGAATTTTTAAAATATGTATTTTAGAAGTGGGTTTATCCATGTTTTACGACAACAGAGGGCAGAAATTTTAAGAAAAAAACGTCGATAATTATTTCAAACGGTTGTAACTCTGAAAATAATGTGAATTTTTCAAAAGTCATTGTTGAGCCTCAGTATAGAGGCCTGAGGCTATATCAGGCAAAATATTATTATAATAGAAGCTTTTACAAAAGAAGAACATTTTGAAAAAGGTTATTCTAACTTAATTTTTTGCCGAAATATTGTATTTAAATAATTTTTTTTGTCAAAATGTCCTTAAAACAATTTTTTATACGTATATTCTAATCTAAGTGACACTTAAATATCATGAAAATTATCCATTTATGCGCCTTTTTAAAATCACGGTTCTGAACGTAGTCGGATACCTTAACATCATCTTTACCAGGGATTTTCAACCACTGTGCCACGTCACTTTTGTATGCCAAAAAATTTCTAAAGTGTGCCGCCATTTTTTTTTAAAGTTATTAATTATACTCTCAAAAAAGTAAAATCCGTAACCGAATCATTCCGTCATTTT
>BMAU01011981.1:0-10565 GCA_019973935.1 Trichonephila clavipes | reverse complement strand
TTGCTCACTTTCAGTAAATTAAATTTTTTTAAATAATCGTCTGTTTTTGACATTTTCAATAGACTCGCGCCCCCTCGTAGAGTTGTCACGCCCCCAAATGGGACGCACCCTACACTTTGAAAAACGCGGGTGTAATTAGACAAACTTAAAATAAAGGGTTTTAAAATATCCAAAACTATTCGAGAAACTCAAACAGGTTTTAAAATTTATATGTTTGACATTATTGGATGAGTGGTAATTTTCTTTTTGGATAGGAATTTAGTTCCATTTTTTTCCTGCTAGACGTTTAAAATAAAATAAAATAATAATAGATCAACGCTATTGTTTTCCTCCTTTCCACAGAAAAAAAAGTATCGCATAAGAAAGTAAAGTGTGTTCTAATTGTGCTAAACATGATTTTATAGAGTTTTAACTCTGTATTTTAATTTCGTATATTTTCCAAAGTTCTACAAAGGTGCATGTATAAAAATTAATCAATAAAACCGATTAAATTTTATTAGTTAATCACTCCTATACGTTTACCAATATTATCTAGTTCGTAGAGGAATAATTTATAGAAGATCTACTTTGATATTAATCAATAATAGAAAATAAAACCATAAACCTTTGTTCTGTATCGATGGGAAAAATATCTGGAATAAAAATTTGAAATGCATTCTTTGAAAATTAATGTTATAATATTTACAAATTTTAAAAATACAGAGATTTTCTTAGTAACTCCTTTATATAATTTAAAACTATGTTTTATTATTAGCTTAGAATATTTTATAATATATTAATAGATTTTTAATATTATTTACCTAAAATAGACACTATAACTTATTCAATAAGATATCAAAAGTAAATTATAGACTTGTAATAATTTTTTTATGATTATTACATTAGAGTACTTTTGAAAATATTTTCTATTTGGTTCAAACACATATTATATGAAATTTAAATATTTTAATTCTCAATACATAAGCTTGTATGTGTGTCTCACATTATCTGACAGTTAAAAATATCTTGATAGACAAACATATGAACTCTAACTATTAAAATTATAACTGTACCCAATATTTTTCACACATTGTAGGTTTTAAACTTTTCGTTAAATATAACATTAATTCAGAAACTTGATAAATGAAGCTTTTTCTTAAAATAAATTTAAACGTTACCTCCTAAATCTTAATCTAATATGTGTCCATCAAATAACAACAAGATATGAAGTTACTAAAATAATTTAAAATTTATTATTAATTCTTAAAGATATCCCCTTTCCTGAAAGCTCTACTTAGGATCATCACTCACATGCCTAATATGTAACAATTTAGTTTAACAGTTTTACTAAACTTGTTGTGACAATTTTGGAAAGTTATAATTTTAAGTTTTGCAGGACATGTGCTCACCGTTTCTCTTTTATATATTGATTAAACCTAAGAATTAAATTGCCTACATCATTTTAAATTAAAACATGTACCTTTATTTATATCATCGTAACGCTAATAAAGTTAAATTGACAAGGTAAGTGCGGTTAGTAATTAATTTATAAGATTCACTGTTAGATTAAAGAAGCGAGGCAATTTGCTGATATTCTCTTGCTGATAAGCTAGATAATAAAATTAACCTTTGGCTTTTAAGTGATAATAGCCATGTTACCCGCGATATATAACGAATGATTTGCTTCCTTCTGGAAAACTGCGGAAAGAACGTTTCACATGTTTTATTCTTACTAACACAAAATATAATTAATCTATATATTCGTGTTTAGAAAAAAATGATATTTACATTAAAATTCTTAAATTTAATCAAATATTTTATTCACAATTCTTTTTCAATCAGAAACTCGAGAATTTATTTAGAAATTAGATTGAATTATGTTTGATGCGCGTCATTATATTTGATACAATAAGTAATTTGACTATCAAAAATTTGATTGCATTTTAAACTACTAAACATATTTGAAATAAATGTCTAAATAAATTAGAGAATTAATTGCTTAAATTTCTTAGAAATAACTTGCATTGCAATTAAGGGGTCACAGGGGTGTTAAAAATTTTTCGAGAGCACAAAATACAAACAATTTTCTACTACAAATAATTCTTTTGAGATTAAAATGAAATAATTTGATTCTTTCACACATTTCTTATAAAGGAATAAAGTTTCAAAAAAGTATAAAATATCTAAAATATAATCATAATTTTAAAAATAATAAGCACATAAAATAAGAATTTTTTTGTAAGAAACAAATAGTAAGTTTTACGACGCGCATGATATTTTCTGCAATAATCATTCTAATTACTAGCAATAAGTTGATTTATAAAGTCAAATATATCCTTATTACATGCTAGCTTATCTTATATAAATAAAATAAAAATAATATATTTTTAAAAATTAAAAATTAGATTTTAAAAATTTTTTTAAAAAATTCAATTTTTGTTGAAATATTTCAAAAATTAGAAATTTATAATACTATAAATAGCTAGGATTTGAATATTATGATAGAATTTATAATTCTGTAAAGTTTTATGCATCAAAGTATGATAGTTTTGAAACGCAATGCGCGTAATTGAAAAAACACAAACTGAGAAAAGGGCTTTAAAGTTTTAAAATTGAATTTGAGAAAATAAATCTTAAAACTTACACGCTAAAATGCTCCAGAATTGTAACATATACCTTCCTGTTCCTGAAACAGCTCAATTTCTTTACTCTTTTAATTTTCTTGGCTCTGCGAGCTTCAAAAGATGACTCTAAGCGCCTCTGTCGTGACGTAAAGATTCGACGACTGTCACGTTCAGCCAGGGACACACAAACATTTCTGTTAATTTTCAAGCCAAATTTCTCTAAAATAGAAATAAGTATTTGCTTTCCATCATTAAAAACACTGGTTGCTAGATTTGCAATCTCTGCAATCTGAAGACTAGAACCAATCGTCTTAGGACAAAATTTCCAAATTAATGAATTTAAACTTTCATTAGGATTCTGTGTCTTACCTCCTAAACATTTCTTCAGGAGTGCCGGATGAGATAAGTCTGCAAATACAGGCTTATTTACATCTCGAACAGCTTTAGCAACTGAGGGTTTGTGATCGCCGTATGGCTGTTTTCAGAAAGGGCATTGAATGTTTTTGTGTCGCCATCTCCTATGTAGTTCGAATATTTCAGGTTGTGAAGCTTTTCTGATCGATTAAAAATCCTCAACATCCGTCAACCTCCATTTTACCAGCAGAGCCAGAATAATTTTCTACATGAAATCTTATGCGCTCTTTGCCATTTATTGTACTTGATACCAAACTTTACCCCTTTTATAACTGTCGCATCCTTTGCAAAATGAGGACAACACTTCCCTATCCAAAACCTTACCTGTTTCGGCCCCTATTACAGTACATACTCCAATCAACGATGAATGTCCTCTTGTTTTGCAGGTACCATCACCACTTACCGTTAAAGGTTATCAGGTGACGAAGAATTTTCTTCGACAGCTGCCCTTTTCATGCTTTCTTCAGCGACTTCCTTCATAACACGTGAAAGTTTATTATTAATAACATCATATGATTTTTGTTCAAAAGGATTAGGAAGACTCATTACAGCACAAAAGGTTTTTAATGACTCTAAACCTTGGCCTATGCATCTCATTGCTAAAATAGATCTTCTGTTAATTTCTGGAGCATTATTTTTATTCCCAGTGTTTTCACAGCTTGAAAAAGTACAAACACTCCCACAGTTTTTACAACGTATTTTTCAAAAATTCGAACATAAACCACGAGTGGACTTTTCATTAATTGTTAATGGTTTATGACATTTTAAACAACATGATACTGATAAAATAGAGCTAAAAGTTGAAATAAAATCAAAAATACGATATCCTTTGAAGAGTTTTCACTTACCTTAACAAGATTTGACTTTAATGAAGTCTGAATTCTGCGATTTTATTACTGGGAAGCACACTTACTTGTGTCTTTCCTTTCTGCAACATATGTATGAGAACATACCTTCATGAATTGATTCCCTCTAAATCTTCTTTTCTTAGGACGTTTACCTGAAGGTCTACGATGAGTATTTTCCATTTCAATCGAGAATTTTCAATTTTGATAAACGGTTTTAAACAACGCTGTTTTGAATTTCGATAAGCAAACAACGTGCTAGCATTACCAAAACAGAATCAAAACACTTTAAAAAAGCGTGTGTTGAGTTGCAAGCTTCCTTCTCAATTAAGCAAGTGTTTAAAATATTTCATGAGGCTTTTTAAAAACAGAAAAATAAAACGTATGCAGAAATCAAGAAAAAGTGGGTGTGGCATGTAGCCATTTAAACATTGTTATTACTAAATTGCTGTTTGGAATTTTTCGAATAACTTTCGAAGTTTTTGCAGTACTATCACGTGGTTGGTATCAAAATGTTCAAAAGAAAATGAGGAACAACATATATTTTTTCGAAAATTCGAAAAATCCAAGATTAACACCTCTGTGACCTCTTAATTGACAATCTAACACATATATATTTAGAATTATGGACTTGATTTAGTACATTTTGGTACTGAAGTGTTCCTTTTAGTGATGGTTGCAGTCGTTAAGGAATGAGGAGGCCCGGTTAATTTTAAATTCATTTTATTTTACGCAAACAAAAAACCAGTAGTAACACAGACACAATGCAATAGTCTGGTTTACATTACGTTCACAAAAGCATTGTTTTTCACTCTAATGTTCTCAAACTTTTACGGTTTTGTTAACCGGAAGCTATTAGAATCATATGATTTTCGGTAAAGGCTTTTCTGATTGTTTCGAATACGTGTTTGATACAAGATTGTATCATCCTGATTTCATCATTCTGTTTTTTAAAAGATGAGGTTGTGGTTATTCCCCGTTATGCAGGTAAAATAAAAATCAATTACGACGCAAAGTCTTGAAGGGTTCGAGACCATTATAGATTAAAATCCTTTGAAAGGTAATGTAAGTGAATACGTTTATATGAAAAATATCTTAATTGAGGAAGAAAAATTCCATAGCATTCATTCATATAAAATTCAAGCCGTGGAGTCATATGAAGAATCAGAAATATATAGTAACAATATAATTAGAAATATAATCCCAAACAATTGTGGAAAGTACTCGAGATGAAACAATATACAGAAATAAAGTAGTTGCAGGGAAAGCTACATATATAGAATGTTGAGTACTACTTCCAGTGTGGTTAAAATCAGTGTCAGCCGCTAGTCGAAGTATCATCATCTGTTTGTAGTGTTAAAAGAAATCCTTAAGGTTTCAAAAGATAGAGAGCTGTGAAAGTCCTTAAAAATAATCAAAAAATAGGCACATTCTTAAAATGCGTTTCAAAATACCTATACCACGGTACAAATCAACGAAGAATTAAAAGTTTTGTTGCTAGTTCCAGAAAACTATAAAAAAATTCAAAGCTGGGTAAGCGGAAAAGGCCTCATTATAACCTGTTTAAAATATTCGGTGATATATTTTAAATATTAAGCATTAATAAAACTTGTAAATTTATGAAAATGCTTAGAAATCTTGAAATATTAAGAAATAATTAAATACTGATTTATATTTCTTATTAATTTATGTAATTAAAAAAATGTACTCGTACGTGTGTGTAGGAAGAAGAATTTCTAAATTAATAGAAGTATCTGAAAAAACATATAAAAACTAACAATAAATTATTATTTCATAAAGTAACGGCCTAAATATAAAAGTAATAAACTGATTCATACATTTTGTCTTTTTGAAAGATGACGGTGAATAACATTAACTAGGTGTTTTAACAAAACCCGAGTAAATAGGAAAAATATTAAAAATACTTTTTACATTTATGCGTAATTAAGTGTTTGTTAATCTGAATACGATGCATAATTATTTTTATGTGAAACGAGACATGAATGTTGCTATACCAATAAAAGATTAATGAATATTGTAATTAAAATGGTCTCATGTACTGAACATTAGTCTGTATGAATTGATGTTTCATTAAAGTTTAATATCTAAAAAAATTGCATTATTTGTGCTATTGTTTGCTCTCATCAAATTAAGGTATTCTGGCCATGAATTTCAATTCGTCTTGAAATCATTATTTTAGCAAAAAAATCTGACTATATTTTTTTCGGTATGAGCACGATTATTTCTATACACTTCTTGACTGAATATGCAACAACAAGAAAGACTGACCAGAGAATTATGAAAAATCAGGAAAGACACACCTCTCGAATTAATACAAATGATTTAAGACACATATCCTAATGAATATAACAAAAAAAAAAAAACTTGCTGTTTGGGTGATATCAATGTCATTATTTCTGAAAGGACCGATTTTTTTGTCTTAAAAGACACTTGTAATAACAGGTATTGAAAAATGTCAACAATGGCGACAGTTCTAATGCAGACAAACGGGTAGGTTTGTCCATGCGTCAGATTTCAGCTTGTAACTCATCTAGACACTTTCACGTTACAATGGTTCCAATGGTTATTGGAAAGTAAAAGGAAAACAAATCTGAGCCGGTAAGACCAAAGATACGTCAATACTCATGGATCGACATATCAGCCGAAAATGCTGATGACTTCCAAACCACTTCTACTGTAAGTTTGCATCTAGTGCATACACCCTTAATATTTCCATATTGACTGGAAAGTGTTGATTTGTTTCTAGTGGCTTGCTTTACTGGCGTCCCTTAAGAAAATATTTTTGTCACATTTGGTACAGATGACTCCATTTGTAGTGGTGTTAAGCTAAAGTGACGGGGATGACGGATTAAAGCTAAGTATCATGTTCTTAAATATAAATCATGCTTCTCTTTATCCAATGATAGTTGCCGTTTCGAAGCGTAGTGAGGACGTGGTAACAGATTCAATCCGGCAGCATATGTGGTACTCCCCAGCGCGCGTCAACACGATATAGCTTTCGGTGTCATTATGTTCAATAGCAAGTCATCTCTGGTCTGTCTCTTAAAGTACTAAGACGATACGTGCATGATGGGCTATTATCGGTGCTATTCCCGTTTTCTCACCAACTGAACAACTTCGCCAACGGTTTGAAAGCCACTTGCATGTCCCATCACCTATGAAAAAAAAATTATCATAAAAAACTGTGGTTATGGGAATGGAGAACCCATCTCCTAAACACGTCACTTGTACCCAGCACCTAGACGAGTTGCTTGAACTATCACCAAGTAGCCGCGGTAGCTGAGTGATCAAGGTATCGGATCATGGCTGGCCTTGTCACGAGTTCGAGCACAGTACCACTAAAGAGCCGCCGAGCAGAGGAGCGATGCACGTTAAATCTGTCGAGAACACAAACGTCCTCCCGTTGATGTGTTGGGGTAGTTAGGAGAGGAGGTGCCAGCTCAGATGTCATCCACGTCACTTGACCATGGTTCAAAATTACGTGGTCCGTCGCAAAAAACCCTAGTAGAAATAATGAGTCGTTAATATTCACTCACTCGAATATCGCCAATCGTGATGGCCTACAAATTTTTAAATGGCATTATTCTCGTTCTGTGTTGTGAGTATAATTTCAAAATATATATATAAGCATCACTTACTGTTCGTTAGAGTCCCTCCTGCGCTTGTCGAGTGTTTTCACTTTCTTTTCGTTATTTTTATACATTGCACTTGAGCCATTGCACATAAGTTCTTGAAAGTATATACATATATGTTAGCAAGATAATTACATGTCATCCTTGAAATAAATATTGAAATTTTTTTCCCCAATGGACTGCATTTTAGCAACTGAGCATTTCACACGCGGCAAGTCGCAAAATGGGACAGTCATCGTGGCACTATCTAGTGGGAACCTCACTACCCAATTGGGACGCTTGAAGTAATTTTTAATTCTATCTCTCTCTAGATGCTAAATATTACCGTGGTTTTTATTTTGCTGAGAGTTCCAGAGCCATATTGATTCTCAAGAGATCTTTTACATGCCACATAAATATATGACATTCGTACCTAAGATTTTCGCATCCAGAATATCTGATACCAGCAGCAGTCGAACCCGTAACCTTGGGCTTACGAGATGGTCAAAAATATCTCTAAGCCTCCAGAGCCGACATGTAGAACTTACTTATTACTTATGGTAACTTCTATAGTATTAAACATAATTCTTTTTTGCAGAAAAATTCTAAACCTATTTAAATTTGGCACAATTTCCCACAGTATTAAATTTATTTTATTAACAAAATGTGAATATTTTAAGCTATATCAAAAGGTTAATTTTGTTGTTCTTTTCCTTCGACAATAAACATAAGCATTTTTAAATTTTATTTTAGCGCTTACTCTTTGAAGGAATTATTTACTTTTAACGCACATTTTTTAATATAACTCACTAATGTATAAGTCAACGGAATTGTTCTTTCGGTATAATAATGAATGGAAGCAGACATAATTAATAAATTGCAACAGACACGTAAAGAAAATGATACCAGAATAATTTTGTCTTTTTGCGGAACTAAGTCACATTTCATAAATCTTCATATTGTAGATAAAAAAACATGGCATGTAATTTTAGTTGTTTTTTCTGTCAATATCTTCATAAATTTTTGTTTTACATATTTTTAGCGTATTGAGAGCGAAAAAATGTTCTCTAAATTTATAAATTTATATACTAACATTCATTTATACAACTTTTTATGAAGAATGCTGCAATTCATAAGCAAGTCCTTCAAATTTAATTATCGAATTAAGTTTTGGTGGAAACATATTAAGATATTGTAGAACACTATTCGAAGAATTATCTCGAGGGTTCATTCATTATCTATTTTTCTTACAAGTGAGAAAATATTTACTTAGTACGAATACAAATTGTAAGAAGCAGGAAAATCAGTAAGCATATTATTCTGAAGTATGTTAGAGCGAATATTGAAAGAAGTGGGTTTTTTGCTTGTTTTTTTGTATTTGTACATTTCTTAGTGAAATAAAAATCCAAGATAAGATCAGCAAAGACTAAGATAAACAAATATTGTGTAAAAGTATTCGTTTTAAATATTATAAACTTTTATTTTACTAATCATATGTGTTTAATATTTGTTACTATTATTTTTAATTTATTTAACATAAGATGTTTTGAGCTGAATTATCAGTATAAATATTATAAGTTTTACCTTCAGTGTCTACTTGAATGTTTAAAAAATATTCATGACATTTTAATAATTTTTAAACACTCTCAATTTTTCTGTGATTGGAAAAGAAAATAAACACAGTTATACTTTTCAAAAAATATAACTTCTCCATATTTCGTTGCATAATATATATATATATATATATATATATATATATATATATATGCATGGGATACTTAAATATAAAGATAAAATGTATAATTTATCCTGATGAAGTATTCCATATTACCCCTTGCAAAGCTCCATACAGTATCTGCTTACAAATCCATAATACATCTTATGACCTCCATCATGGGAATGTCTTCAAGTATTTTTTTATCGTTGACTCTTTCAAAGAAGGAATACATTTTTTTAATTTATTTTTAAACCATTGAGTCTTTGAAATGTTCTTTAAACACGTTTAAGGAACTATATTTATTTATTTACGGAAATAAATTTGAATTTATTTTTTAAATTGATTTAAAACTTAAGAAAATTGAATTTTTTAATGGAAAGGAAAGTAGTGTTTAGAATATTTAGAAAAGGCTTTTATTTCGTTCTAAAATTTGAAATTCCAAACATCTGTTGATTTTCTGTGCTTTTGAATGCATTATAAATTTCAGTTTTTTAACGAACGGATTGAATTTAAAAATATCAATTTGGAAAACTATTTTCAACGAAGCAGGCATTGTGAAAATGTAGCAAATAAATAATATTCTCTAAAAATTAATACGCAGTGGTGTGCAATTAAAAGCAGTATTCTACTTATTTTTGTATGGTATATTTCATGTTCAGTAGTGAAACATTTTTATTATTCATTACCAAAACACGAAACTACGTAATAGAAGTTCTTGTTTAGTTATTATAAATGCAAATAAGTTCTTCTCGAAACCTAAATTTATAAAGATGGTGATGTTACAATTATTTACGGAAGCAAATTTGTATAATTGTTCTTAGTTTCATCATTAATAAATGCATTTGGTTTATTTTTTCTGAAAAATATGCTATTAAATTTCGTTGTGCAAAGTAAAATAATCTTTATGGTACCGAATGAGATATATGGTGAGATAATATTTCTAATAATTACTTTACAAATGTTTTCACCAATATGATTGTGTTACGTATACTTTTATTGCTTTATTTGATTAATGGTATTTTAAAATATAATTTGAGTTTCTGATTTTCCTGATTTTTATTTTAATATCACGTTTGAAAAGATATTTCCATACATTTATATAAGTAATAATTTACCATTTAAATTTTCTGCCAAGGAATTTTATTTAATTTATAATGGTTTTGAACCCTCCAAGATATCCCGTGAAAATTATGATTTTTTTGTCTGTAAGCCTAACGGTAAATATTCTTTTTAACTACAACTTTATCCTCTTAAAAAATTTTCACATTTCAAAATAATATAATGCAATACTGCAGCATACAAGTATTCTGACCAATCGCGGTTTTCATTAACGTAAATCATGATTTTTAAAGCT
>BMAU01011980.1:0-43135 GCA_019973935.1 Trichonephila clavipes | reverse complement strand
TATGCAGCATACTTTGAGATACTTGAGGTAGATCGTCAAATGTAACCATCTACGACCTTAGACGAATTGAAGTTGTGTCCGCTTATATGTATTGAATTGTATAATTAAGTTTTATTTTTTTAAAGTAATATTATAAATAAGTAATAAATTTATTATCATAATTATTATGTCAAACTGTATTTATAAAAAACCTAGGGAAATTTGGAACTTCATACATTTTTACCTTACGTTCATCGCGTAACCGTAACTGGTAACGCGTAACGGGTAACGAGTAACGAAAATTTTCCTTACCGTGCCATAAAAAGTTAACTACAATAGTATTATCATACCGGATTCATTAAGAAAAAGCCTAAGAAAGGACGTCCAAAAGCAACAATGACCAGAGAAGATAGCCATAGCGAGATAACAGGGATGCGAAAGCTTCTCAGGTCTTGGTTTGTCGTTGGCCTTCTGCACCCAAGGTTGCGGGTTCGACCCCGGACCAAGTCGGTAGATTTTCATGAGACAGAAAATCGACAGTGGCCATGTCGTATGATTATACGGCTTGTAAAAGATCCATAGAGTGTATGTTTGGCTTGAATGCTCTCAGCAAAATTAAATGCTGGTACAAGTTCGCATCGTCAGACCTCAGGTGCCTCTCTCTAGGGAGGAAACTGGTCATCAAAATTACCTGCGGGGATTGGTATCCGTCAAATGGGCACCACACTAAAAAGTGATACCAGCTTCCGGGGGATGCACTAGGTCTGCAATGGCTAATGATCAATTCGCACCCCATTAGAAATAAATAAATAAAAAAAGCTCTCTCGTGAGTTGGATGTGGCTGCAGGAATCCAAGTATCAAGGATGACTGTTTCCATAAGACTTCTTGAGAAAGGGCCTTTTGCAAAAAGACTTGTTGCTGAGTTTCTTTCAGTTCTGTGAACAGGTGCGTCCATTTCTGCAGAGGTCATAGATATTAGAGCATGGATGAATGGGAATCGTTCTCTACACTGATGAGCCCGGTTCAGTCCAGCCAATTATTCTCGCCGTGCTTTCATATGGAAAGAACCAAGGACCCTCTACAGCCCTTCAATGCCCGAAAAAAGCTTGATAGCCTGAACAGGCATCACGTTGGATGGATGCCCACACCTTCAAGTTTTTGAAAGAGGCGCTGTGACTGCTGTGAGGTATAGGGATGAGATCTTGCAGCCACATGTTCACATTTTCAAGGGTGCAATTGGCCCTGATTTCATTTTAATGGATGACAACGCGAGGCCACATAGACCTCATCCGGTTATCTAATTTCTGGAGGAAATGACCAACCATATCTCTAGGTCCCCACCCTATAGAGTATGCCTGGGATGCACTGAGAAGAGTAACTGCAACTTTCAACCCCCTCCAAGAACCGTAAAAGACCTTAAAAACACCTTTGATGAACGAGTAGGACCAATTGCCATACTCATAAACTTCCTTATTTCCACCATAAAACCACGTTTGAACGCATCCGACAATCCTTCGCTTTTTGGTGTTGGCTGTGTTATGACCTACGGGGCCACAACTTCGAACAATTCCCGTGACAAACAACTGTCGTTGCATTTTTGAGGTAGAGCTGTGATGCATTGCTTGTATTGTAAACATGTTTTATGGCTAATAAATATATTTCTTGCCTCTTACTGCACCTTTTCATTCCACTCGACATCACACCTTTCATAACTGTTTTTGCGAATTACTCACACTAAACGTGGTTTGCAGCATCATGTTTCTTGATTTGTCATCCCTGTACTGTCTACTATCATACCTTTTAAATTGTTGGTCGAATGTGGCAACACCCTGTACAATTTAAGTTCTTGTATGCATTTGTCTTGAAATGACGATTAAGTTAAAAAAAAGTCGTTTAGATTAAAAGTAATTAAACGTATAAGACAATCTTATAAAAATATTATATTGTACTTAGTACAATGTGTGTTGAGTGTGATCTATTTCCACTTCCAGTTGATTGTTGATTAGAGGAGTTGTTATGCTGTTTAAAAAGTTATAAAACATATTGTAAACTGGACCGAATATTCGGGTATATGATGTTATGCTTGAATTATCATATAAAATATGAGTTATGTATGTGATCCCGTAACAATATCATTGGAATAAATTGTTTGTACAAAAAATTCTATCATTGAAAGCTTTTAAATTGTTCTTTCAATAATATATATATATATAACGCTGAAAGGATTCCATAATACTTTTCTGAAACCGGTCAAAAAGAGTTTTGGGATAGAGAAGTATTTCAAAATACTTTACTGGCGAAAATATAACCAAATAGATGTATTATTTTGCTTTTAAAGCTGAATAATAATTATTATTAATCAGTGAATTTATGTATTGATGTTTTGCAAAATTTCTCAGCAGGATGTAGATAATTGTTACTATACCATCAAGAAATATTTTATTGCCTTATGGATCAATAGATCATCTTCCTAATAATCAAAGAAAGTGCATTGAATTATTCTCTTCTCCTTTTGATGTAAACGTAATTTTCTTGACTGTGCATATTACGAAGCCAATTTTTCATGAATTTTCAGTTTTACTAAATTGAACCCCATTTATTTATATTTGAATTAAGAAGCGAATTCGATTGTCAAAATGTGTAAAGAGTTACAAGAAATGGGGGAATGCTTCAAATTATGAAAATATTTTCCCTCCTTGTTATAACTAAATTAAATCTATTCCAAAGATTCTTTTTTCAACTGATTCAAAAGTTTTAAAAATATTTTAATACATGAATATATATATATATATATATATATATATATATATATATATATATATATATACATATATACATATAAAAATAATTATATTATTAAGCTTATTTGAATTTGAGATTTTTAGCAATCCTCACAATGAGAATGAAATTTTTCTATAAAAATGAATACCACACACAAATATATAATTTGTAGTTTCTCAATAAAAGTAAAATCTCTTAAAGCATAGAGCAGTTTAACTGATTCATCTAAAATATTCTCCTTTGTTCTTAAGTAGACACACTCACAAAATAAACGATTTCGTTCTTTTCTTTTTGTTTATAAAATTCCATTTATATGTTACGTGATTTTAAGAGGAATAGAAAGATGTGTCTGGTTTGCCGAAATGGCGCGTAGTATTGATCGAAATTTGCGTGAACTGGTGGCAACAGTGCGTAATTTGATGAAACATCGTTTATAAGAGAAGAAAATCTAATATTTTTTGATCTTAGCATTTGATAAAAAACAGTGAAGTATATCCCGTTACCGTTTTTGATAAATGATTTGCTGTTAAATGAAGAACGGTTTATGTTATGATACGATAGTTTTTTTATATAGTTATTGCTTTTTTCGTGTAATAAATAAAGCAATATATCAACTAGATATTGATTTTACGTTTTCTTTAGTATTATTGAGAAAAATACTCATCGTTTCATGATGTTTAAGGATAAGGCCACTTTGCAGACTATTATTTATTTATTTATATTATGAATGAAGCATTATATATCACCGACAGAATTTCCCTTTGGTTTGAATATAGTATTATTCTTGTGAAATATGAATCAGGAACATATATGAAATTAGGGGATATAATGTAAGGCCATGAAAATTCTTGTTACAGTAAAAGTTTTTATATTGAGTGTATTTTGATTACTGTAAAATGCCGGCTGGGTGGTATGGCTGGTTTGTCGCTGGCCTTCTGCACCTATGGTTCAACCCCGGCCTAAGTCGGAGGATTTTTATGAAACAGAAAATCGACATTGGCCATGTCGAATGATTATACGGCATGAAAAAAGAGCCTTGAGTGCCTGTTTGTCTTGGGTGTTCAAGGCAAAATTAAAATCATATGTACGGTTTTGTATCGCCAGAGAACTTAGGTGCCTCCCTGTGAGGAGAAAACCTGGGGCTGAAATTACTTGATGCCAGCTCTTGGGGAATGTACAAGGTCTGCGAAGGTTAACTACCAATGCGAAATCCCATTAGAGAAGAAGAATTACTAATCTTTTAATTTTTTTGCTCTTTTTTAAGAATGCATTGCATTTTCAAAAATGAAATGAATGCAAATGCAAGGAATCCAAAAATTTACACTGCGCAATGCTTTAAAAATTAAAAGCTTTTGAGAAATATTTTGTAGACAAACGATGATTTACTATTTTTTTCATAGATATTTATCCATTTTTTTAAATGTGAACAGTAGTTTTCTGCATAAAAAATTAAAATGTTTAGTAAAGTTAATGTAAGATAATTATCATAATGAGATATTATAGTTGAAACTTATCTACGTGGAGAATTTCATCAATTTGATGAAAATTATTCTGGAATTTACTTCAAACAAACAAACCAAAAAAATTAATGATTTTACGATATTATCAAAAACAACTTCTTTTGGTTTATTTAATTAACCTTTGTATTTTATCCATGATAGATAACCCTTGTATTTTATCCTTTGTGCTTTCTAAAAACAACAAAGTAATCGGCGCCTGTGGAATATTGATACTTTTTTCTGAAAGCAAATGATAAACAATTGCTTCTACTTCTGTCAATTTAAGTCACGTTTCGTGCGTTACCTGTGAACTTTTACGCGAATGTTATGGTTTGAAATTTTAACTCCATATCCAAAAATTAAAGCAATTCAGGGGAGCTTTTTAAATGTTTTATACATGTTTTCCAAGAATTTATAACAGTTAATACAAAAAAAATATTTTTACTTAAATTATGATTTAAAATTATATAATTTCAAATTTTAACTTACTGCGTGGAACCCCCCTAAAGAAAGAAGAAATAAGAATTAAAAAAGAAGATTGAAATATATATATATATATATATATATATATAGATATTATTTGAACTCCGAGAATTATAAATTTTATTATTAATATTAAATGAAAATAGAGAGCTTGCTTTTTATAACAAATTTTTTTCTCTTACATCTTTCCATATATTTTTCTCTTATTAAATATTAACATAAGTAAAAAATAATTATTCCTCAGGTATATTAAATTTTAGTTGAATTACATATATATATATATATATATATATATATATATATATATATTTATATATATATATATATATATATGTACCAAGGCAATTTCGAGAAGTAACTATTTTTTTATTAAGATTGTGGTATACATATCCACATATTTTATTAAATATTCTTGATACGCAGTTTTTTCTGCAAAAATTGCATTACATGAGAAGGCTATATAAAAACTGCAATTTTGCACTTGTTAACATCCCCACTGAGAAAAAATGCAACTCTCAGACAGACAAATGACATTTTTTCTACATTTGCATAATTTGTGTTGCAGAATCCATAATAAAATATTCCCCTTTTTTTATTCTTTTGAAATCCTCCTCCCATTTCTTTTGAACGTATCTTTGTGATTAAGGAAAATAATTTGATATTTCTACGCTGAAACTGATACATTCTGTTAAGAATGTTTATGTTTTTGCTCCGTGATAGAACTGAAACCGTTATCTGCTTCAAATTATTCAAAAGAAAAATATGTTTCCTATATTTCTTTATTATTTGAATGTAGAGCGATTTATTTCATGACATAGCGCATTTTTTTTTACAAAGCTTCAACCTATTTACATATGAATATTTATGAGCCATTTTTCGTGTAATAACTTAGTCAGGCTATACTCAACCTACGGCTCTCATGCGGCCCACCGGACCTTTCTGAGTGGCCCGGTGATGGTCTGTCACACTACAAATTTAATTGTTTAAGAACAATATATTAAATATTTAACAAGAAATTCTATCAATTAAGAAATCGCAAACATCAATTTTCCAATCGATGTGCTGGTATGAATAGTGAAATAACTTTTTCCTTTTTGTAATTGGGACCATTAGTGGTAACAAATAACAGTGGAGTAGCAGCCATTTTATGGACGAAACTAATTTTTAATTTACCCTTATATCTTCCAAGCGAGAAATATCTAAAGAATATATATTGTTTCAAGACGATTGAGATCTTGGCTATTTCATAAGGAAAAACAAACATGGATCGACTTCTTGTTTGATTTGTCGTGAAAATGTTAAATTAAAAAAATTGGCTCGAGATAAATTGGCTTTCTTAAAAAAATTTTTTTGTATCAGCAACAAAGTATTTGGGGGGAAGGGGTGCTTAGGCTTATTGATTAAAGGAAATCGAAACTATCCCATAAACAGTGTAAAAAATGCATAAAACATATTTTTTCGCGAGTTGAGTTTTAAAAAGTTTAACACAGTTTTTTTTAAATTCAAAATTATTAGTTTTATTATTTTGATAGACTTTTCACACTTAAAATGTTCTTCATCTTTTAGCGTTGCTTCCCCTTCCCACCATTAATCTACAAGCTGCGGCCCGCTTGAAATAGTTGTCACATGTATGTGGCCCGGCGGAAAAAAAATGTTGATTACCCCTACCTTAGAATCATAGATAAGTATAACAAAACAGTTTTAACTACAATGTTTAATTCAGTATGTTGTAATAAATTTTCCACAAAGATTAAAAATGCAAATTCTCATTTAAAAACAAAAACAAAAAAAAAAATCCTTTCACGGATTATGAATGCCTAAGGCAATAACTAATTAAACTTAACAAATGATATTGTTATAAAATTAATATTTAAACCAATATTTCTAACTTTTTGTTGTAGGGCATTATTTTAATTTTTAGATGATATGACCTGAAAGATGCTAACATGTTGCAAGAGCTACTGAAATAATGCTACGATGGACAAAACTAAGATAAATTTGGAAAAGACGAATTTTTTTTTTACTTCTCAACATTTATTAGTTAAAGAAGTTATACATAAATGAATAACATTCTATAAATATATTTCGTTTTTTAAGTAGGATACATTAGAGATATTTTTAAGGTATCCGACTACGTTCGGAATCGTGATTTTAATGAAGCGCATAAATGGATAATTTTCATGATATTTAGTGTCTTTTAGATTAGAATAAATGTATAAAATGGTTTTAAGGACATTTTGACAAACTTTTTTTATTTAAGTACAATATTTCGGCAAAAAATTAACTTAGAATAATCTTTTTTCAAAAGTTTCTCCTTTTGTGAAAAATGCTTCTATTACAATAATATTTTGCCTGTATACAGCTCAGACTTCTGTGCAGAGGCTCAACTATGATTTTTGAAAAATTTACTTTATTTTTAGAGTTACAACCAATTAAAATAATTATCGGCGTTTTTTCTTAAAATTTCTCCCCTCTGTTGTCGAAAAACATGGATAAACCCACTTCGAAGTTATACATTTCAAAAATCATAGTTGAGCCTCTGTACAGAGGTCTGAGCTTAATACAGGCAAAATATTATTATAATAGAAGCATTTTTCACAAAAGGAGATTATTTTGTGAAAATGGGTTATTCTATGTTAATTTTTTGTCAAAATATTGTACTTAAATAGTTTTTTATTGTAATACTATTCTTAAAACAATTTTTATATACATTTTCTAATCTAAGTGACCCTAAATATCATAAATATTATCCATTAATACACTTTTGCAAAATCACGGTTCCGAACGTAGTCGGATACCTTAAGCAAAATAAAGAGATTTTTTAAAATAATTTTATTTTATATTTACAAATTTTGTTAGCAGACTTCCTAAATACTATTTTAATAAATTTATTCTTCTTACTAAATAATTGACAAGAGAGACCATAAAGCATACCAAGCAGCATTTTTAAAATGCTTTAATGATTAATTTTAGATAAAGCTCTTCATTCGGTTATTTTATTGTTTTGAATGTATAAGAAATCTTGAACACACAATATGAAAGTACTGTGCAGCTATGATAGTGTTTATGGAAACCTCTCAATTATGAATACATGTAATTTAACTTATTCTTAAGTAAAATACTGAAATGTTTATTTTAAATAGAAATATTTTAAAAAAGAATATCATGAAAACAGGACGCAACCTATTGCAATTAATGTGTAAATGATCTATATTACTTCGGAAATGAAAACAAGAACTAAGAAAAATTAGTTTATATTATATACCTAACTAAATTAAATAAATGACGACTATTTCACCCCTCTTCAAATTTTTTATTTACCTGATTGAAATAAAAATTTGTTGTCAAGAATTTTATCAAATGAAAAATATGTATACATTTGTTTGCTTCTTTGCAACACAAGTTATGCAAACATTCGTTTGGTGTCTGGAATAATAAAAGTGAGATAATATGAATTAAAAACATGTACAAACTCTTCTGGAGAATCTTCCAAAAAATCATTGAAAAGGATCTTGAGGTTAATACTTTTGTCTAGTACTTGGTTAATTCCTAACCTTATTTCACAGATATTTAATGTAATAAATACAAATCTGAACATAAGAGAATTTTAATCCGGATATTCATAGTTCATTTACTTTTCTTTTCACATCTGATAAAACTTTTGTCTTTTTTATCCTGTAATGATATTGTAAAATCAAAAGAAAATTGCTTTTTAATGACATTTATAAAGTCCTTTTATTGCAATCATTTTTGAGAAGATACGAATTAGTCTTGGATCATACATCATAGAAAAATATAAGAAGGAATTTTATACTTTCAGTGCTTAACCTGATTAAGTATCACAGAAAAGAGAAAAACACACACACATAGCTGAAAAGTTTTTTTTAAAGAAAATATCTATACGAAACTATATTTTAGTTCAATAATTGCAAACATAAAAAAATGACCGGTTTTTGATCGGAAGGATAAAAGGGTATAAATGATTCTTGGCACAAATGATAAATTTGTGAAAATCTGATCTTGTTGATCTCTATTACTTAACTATTTTGTAAAGAGATTATTTTTGTGTAAGTATAGAACATTAATAGTTATACAATAACTATTGCTCTAAAACTGTATCAGCTTTATCTATACTTACACCTATCTAACGATTTTTTTCTGAATTACTATGAGAATTATATTAATGCGGATACATAAGAAACAATTAGTTCAATTTACTAACAAATTGAAGGTTTAAATAATTTCAAAATTATCCTTATTATATCACCATCCACTAATATTGCATTAGCTTGTTTTGTTTTATTTTGATATAATATGCGTTAAGTTTATTAAGAGGATGTAATTCCTTTTTATTAATGTAAAAAGACAAATCTCTTTCATAGATCTTAAAATATAAAAAATTAGCTACTTAGTTATCAATTTATATATATATTTATGAAAAATACCTTTACGAATAAAGAAATATATCTAAAAAGAAAATAAATTCATCAAACGTATTTTACATTATGATTTGTTACATCATTTTCAGTTGGGAAGCACATTCAGTAAAATTTTTAAATAATTATAACGCATTTGCGAAAACTCTTTTCACAATGGATTAAATAAACTTCTACAAAGGTGCTAACAGTTTTACATTCAATACAAAAAGAACATGCAAAAATATATTTAGTAACATTTTAGATGTATGACATTACTTACATCTATATTAATTCCGGGTTGAGGGAAATATACTGACTGATTATGATCTTTTGGTTCGAATCTGTAGAATTCTAATTCATCTTTGTACCACTTTACGACATAAAGTTCTTCATTACCAAGATCATAACTACAGACTAATGTTACAGATTCTCCAAGAACTGCCATGGATGGCACTCTTAGTTCAGTAACGCTGACACTCGTACTCCAAGAAACACCTAAAAAGATTAAAAATTATTTCATATAAAAGAATTTTAAGGGATCAAAATGTTTCTGAATTCATGGAGATTTAGAGACTTCTGAAACTTTGCAATTATTACTTAGAAACATTCTCAGCTGAAATATATAAATTCCTTTTTAAATATTTCAAGTTAAGGAAATTTCATAACGGTTACAGTCGAATTATATTCTTTCATTTCTAACTGAAATGTCAAAACAAAGTTGGTACACAGATACGAAAGCAAGTTATTATGGTATTAGCCTGCCATCCTCCCCCCCACCCAATTATACTTTGAAGAATATTGTTTCCCAAAACGCGCATATTTTAAAGTTAATCAACAGAACTCTGAGATGGGTTTCACTGGATTTTAATGTACGTCGCAATCGAAAGCAGCACGAGGGCTTTTGACGACGAACCTCTTAGTTTTGAGCTATAGTCAAACGACGGGAACGACACTTGAGCTTTTACCAGTGTACGTGTATGAGATTATAAAGCGCCCTCTAGCTCTTATAGTGCTTCAGTGTATCCTTAGACTCCAACGAGGGAGGGATCGAGTCGAGGAGCAGAGCAATAATAAATTTCAGTCCACTAACAACCAGAGTGAGATTCTTTTTTGAGTATTTTCTTTAATGAGCAATCCACTGAGCTTATCATCGCTACATTGAAATTTTTAAAGGGAACCAGGACATCCAACACATTCATAAAATCGATTTTTCAATTTTAGTTTTAAAAAAATAGAGTATATTTTTTAAATCTAAAATTGTATAGCACTAATATGTTCATTTATAAAATAACCTTAATATATGAAAAAAGTAATTGACAAAAATGTAAACAAACGTTTACAAATGTTTAGTTTTTCCCTTTTTCTCCAAAGCCTAATTTTTTGCTTTTAGGTATACTTTTAAGTGCACTGAATGGTTTCAAATTTTTTATACATCTATACAGGATAGCTTTGCATAGTGAACTTGTTTTTTTAGTCTAAGTAGAGTACATAAGTTTTTTTTTTAAAAAAAGTTCTATGTGTGACAAAGAAAAAAAAGAAAAAAAAAATGAAAACTTTCAAAATAACGAAATTTTATGTAATTTTATAAATAAACTATATCAATATTTTAGTAAAAAAATAGGTTCACCATATATAATGTTTTATGTATATGCAAAAAAAAATTAAATATTTAAGAGATGCTTTTTTAAAAAATAGTTCCTAAACATAAGTATGTGTTATGATACCTCAAAAATTATGTCCAAAAATTATTTAAAAAAAGTCAGGAAAAAATTTAACTGAAAAATTGTTTTTGTATTTCTACTGAATGATTGAAATATCTTTATTAAGATCACAAAAAATCCAAGCTCTAATTGGAAATTTTTAAAGATATGTGCCCCATATCTCTACACTCATGGACAAAAAAATTAGCGCACTAAGAAATAATTCCGAGATCGTAACGAAACTTGGCATGAAGGTACATGTCGGGTAGATTAGAAATACAGCGTGATTGCGCGTTACGTATAGCCGGTAGAGGGCGTTTATCGTCGTTCTCCGTGAAGTATAAAACAGGTAACCAAAGCTTGTTTAAAGTCAGGCCCCACTCTCCAAAGCCAAGTTCTCGAAGTGGGTTTATTCATATTTTACGACAACAGAGGGGAGCAATTTTAAGAAAAAAATGCCAATAATTATTTTAATTGGTGGTAACTCTGAAAATAATGTGAATTTTTCAAAAACTCTAGTTGATCCTCTGTAGAGAGGTCTGAGCTATATACAGGCAAAATATTATTATAATAGAACCATTTTTCGCAAAAGGAGAACATTTGCAAAAAAGATTATTCTAAGTTAATTTTTTGCCAAAATATTATATTTAAATAAATGTTTTTTGTCAAAATGTCCTTAGAACAATTTTATGCATGTATTCTAATCTGAGTGACACTAAATATCATGAAAATTATTCATTTATGCTCTTTTTTTAAAATTACGGTTAAGAAAGTAGTCGGATACCTTAAGTGAAATATTTTTATTTAATTAAAGATAAAGGATGAAACTTTTTTAAAGAAGGTATTACGTATATTATTTAAGAGATTTCCAAGATGTTAATGAACATTGAAAATAAAAAAGAAAAGAAATTAAACGATTCTTGCTTTTTTTTTGGTGAGAGATGTAGGTAATAAATAATATATGAAATACGTTTTTCTTTTCTTAGCACATGGTTATGCTTTCACACTTTTTTACTTTTCAATCTTTTCTACTTTTTTCAATCTTTTCTTCTTTTTTCTATTTACTTTCTTCTATCTTTTTAAGCACTATTTACTAAGCTTCATCGCTTATAGTGTCTATTCTTTTAACAAGGTTAATGTTTTTAATTAGTATACTTTACAATCCATTAATAATTTTAAAAGAGAAAATAACCATTTCTTTATATAGAGATTTATAGTTGTTTTAATTAGAAGAAAAAAAATAGTAGTTTTTTAATCATCACTTAGTTTCTTAATAAATTTGAGAATTTAAATGAAAAAACAATCTAAAAGCTGCAAAAAATAAATAAAAAATAAAATAAAAACTGTTCCGTGGAATTAAGCAATTAAGAATGAACATTTGGTGATTAAAGAAAACTGAAACAAAGTAAGTTAAACATTTTGTAATAAATCAGATATGAAGAAAAAAGTTCTATTTTTTCGTAACACTTATACAGTTATTTTTTCCTAATAAGGATTAAAAACGTACGTTTGTTTTCAGACTGTTGTCTTAAAAAAGGTAAAAAATGATTTAAAAAAAGTTTTTTTCCCTTTATCTATTCTTTTCTATGCAAACTTCTCAAAGTAAAGATAAATATTTCACTTTTGAAGTGCACTTTTATTTCATTACCCTCGCAGAACAATTGCGAATCTTTATTTGTTCAGACTTTTTCGAATGCTTTCATATGTGTTATTGCTGTATAAGTTCTTTTGCATAAATCTGTTAAGACAAATTCTAAGAATTAGGAGAAAAAAGTTTGCATCGATAGTTCATTTTTTTATATACAATGATTCAGACACTTTTGTACCTTTTTATAGGGGTATCTTAAGTCTTTTTTTGAACTGATTGTTCTTTTTTTCCGATGTTTTTTTGTAATCACTTAGATAAAGTGTATCACAGATTATTTACTTTTGAATGGAGTGTTTAAAAAGGAATCATTAAGAAGTAATACTTTTATCATAGTTTTAATAAATGTATCGATATTTGTATTTTTTTGCAGTCTTTTAACGAAAATCAAGTGCATTACAAATATTACATTGATTAGAAAAATATTCAAATTAATGTTCATTTTATAATAAAAAATACTCATAAATCCTTTTTAGATTGATAGGGTGAAAACAAGAAGAAAAATGAACAAATTTAAAATATCAGATATGATTTCAGATGCATATTTTTTGTGTTTTAACTCTCAAAGTAACATTCAGTAATTTCTGAATGGACTACTTCTTTCATATTATACTCATACGATTTTAAAATTTCAATTAAGTCTAATGATAAGGAATAAAGCAATAAAAGAAATGCTTCTACACACACATACAGGATCTGTTCTGAAAGTAAAGAGTGTTTTTTTTCCAGGTATAGAAGTTTAAGTTGGCATTACTTTCCAAGATGGCGACTGATTTAACAGCTGTCAAGTGATTTATTCTCAGTTTGGTTTGGTAATTCATCAAAACGATCATCAGGCAAGGCGTAGATTCGTCGAATGGGCCCAAAACGAGATTGCCGTTGTTCCCAATTTTCATAAGCGAATTTTGTTTAGCGATGAAGCGCACTTCTGGTTGAATGGCTACGTCAACAAACAAAACTGCCGCATTTGGAGTGAAGCTAATCCACAAGTGTATGTCGAAACACCGTTACATCCAGAAAAACTGACTGTTTGGTGCGCTTTATGGGCTGGTGGAATCCTTCTTCAAAAACGATGAAGGCCACAACGTTACAGTCAATGGTGATCGGTATAGAGCCATGATTACCAACTTTTTCATTCCTGAATTGAACAATCATGATGTCCAGGAGCTGTGGTTCCAACAAGACGGCGCAACATGTCACACAGCTCGTGCCACAATCGATTTATTGAAAGACACGTTTGGTGACCGCCTAATTTCACGTTTTGGACCTGTGAATTGGCCTCCAAGATCTTGTGATTTAACACCGCTAGACTATTTTCTGTGGGGCTATGTAAAGTCATTGGTCTATGCGGATAAGCCACAAACGCTTGACGATTTGGAAGACAACATTCGCCGTGTTATTGCCGATATACGGCCACAAATGTTGGAAAAAGTCATAGAAAATTGGACGTTCAGATTGGACTACATCCGAGCCAGCGGTGGCAGTCCTATGCCAGAAATCATATTTAAAATGTAATGCCACAAGATTATCTTTCGAATAAAAAAAATTCATGTCAATCGAATAATACATCGTTGTTTTATTGCAATTTAAAGTTCTATACCTCTAAAAAAACACCCTTTAGTAGAACTCATTTTTTCTTGAGCGAATGAGTGGACGAGATTCGGTGGTGCGCGCACGGAGAGGGATATTAGGAATGCTGTGAAATATCGGCAGTTAGCCGTTGAAGAGAGTGTGAACCCCTGTCGAAACGCCTCGCCATGGAGAATCCTTGAGCATTTTCTGGACCATCAAATTTTGTGTTTTTCTTGGTAAAATGGGCAAAGAGATTCACGACATGATTAAAGAGGCCTACGGCGATGCTGCCAAGGGTAGATCGAGTATTTTTGAGTGGCACAAGCTGTTCCGAGAAGGTAAGGAAATAGTGGAAGACGACCACTTCGGAGGCCCTTCGACCAGCAAGACCAACCCAAAAGGGGCACGAGTGAAAAATGTACTGAACAGTGATCGTATTATGGATGAGTATCAGAACGATTGCTGATGAACTGAATATTCCTCAAACCTAAGTGTTTGAGATCGTGACAGAAACCTTAGCCATGAGGAAAATGTGCGCGAAGTTTGTGCTTGAGTATCTTGCCTAGCAAAATGTGACAGTTCTGCCTCATCCTTTCTACAGCTCCAACTTGGCCCCATTAGACTTTTTTCTGTTCTTAAGAATAAAATCGATGCTCAAGAGGAAGAATCATGGATTGGTAGAGGTGATTCAATAGGCCGTGAAGAGTGAGCTAAGCAACATCCCTGTCTAGGCGTTCCTGAAGGCGTACGAAAACTGGAAAACTCGTTGGTAGCAGTGGATAGATGCGGAAAGGTGCTACTTTGAAGAATTCTAATCGCTTATATTATTGTCATAAATAATTTTTTTTAAAAAAAATTAGTCCTACATTGTTTTTAGAACACACCTTGTATATTACATATTAACTTTACTGTCTCTTGGGGGCAGTGACGTAACGGAGAATATTAGGGCCCTCTGAAAAGTCAAGTTTTCCCCTTAATATTTAATAAATTGACTAAATACATACTTGGCGTCAGTCGGGCTTCGGACCACTTAGAATCCTGGGACGCCCCGCAGTGCGGGAGTCGTGAGGGTGTACGTTACGCCCTGCTTTTGGGGGTTATTACGTATTATTTGTCCAGTTTTATGAATTAGTCCATTTGCTCTTCTATATTTTTTAGTAGATTAATAATTTCTAATAGATATCTTTTAACTTAACGAATTAAAATATAAAAATTTATACAAAATTTTATTCTTATTTTAAGGTCGTTAAATAAAAAAAAAAGATGTGTTTACAATTCTAAAAACTTTTATAAATAGAAGGGGAACTTTGTATGGGTATTTTGAATCTAAACTCCAATTTTTGACGTGAGACAGACCACTTTTAAAGGGAGGCCTCTTAAAAATTTAGTTTTTCATTTCAAGTTCTTGTGGCTTTGAGACAGTTCTAGTCGGATCTAAAAAGTCACTAAAACTTTAAAATGAGCTGCTTTCTACCAAAGGTTTAAAATTTTTTATCTGTATTTGACTACCGTAACAACATACATTTGTTTGATATAACATTAACCATTTATTAATGTCACTTTCTAAGCATCATGGAAAGGTATCGGAGCTACGTAAGGATGGTGATTCTTTGCGAAAAAAGATCGATTTTTAAATCGATTCTCAAAAAAATCGAGGTCTAAATGATTAATTACTAAAAAATTGATTTTTTTTCAAGTCCGCACTTACAATGTAAATATAAATCCATTTTTTTGAAAAACAAGAAACATACCATAATAAACGATCTCTTCATGGGATTTTTTAGTTCAGGCAATTCGACAATTACAATTATTTTTATTACCATTTCAAAGTATCAGGTATAAAAGAAAATATTTATTTTCAAAATGTACTTGCTGCATTTAAAAGTTTAGAAAATAGATTATATAGCTTATATTTCCCAATGCTTAGTATCTAAACTTTTTAAAAACAACAGCCCGTCAAGTCTAATGGGATCGAAGTGTGGTTCCGCTCATCACTTGTGATGTTGCCGGCTATCGAAAAAAAGGCGCTCACGAGGAAGAGATGATCCCACGATACTCATATACATACACCATTGCTATTGAGTGAACGTGATAAATAGTTTTTTTTGTTCTTTCCAATAAAGTACAGATCATATTTCAGGTGGACAGCTGCCTGCGATAAATAGTGTTTAAATTCTTCTTTTTGTATAATTTTTCCAAAACAGAAAAAAAAAATCGAATGTCGATTTTCTAGTAGGAAATATCGATTCACTGAATCGATTCAGTACTACATATCGATTTAAAAATCAATTTTTTGGCCCAAGAAATAGATTTTCGGATTAATCGATCGAATCAGATCGCTATCCCTAGGGCTACGATCTTGTGATAATGAACTACAGTCAAGAGAGGACGCCGCCACCTAAGCTGGCTCTCCCAAGCTTCCACGCTACGTGAATGTGACGACTTCGAGCTTCAACAGCTTTAACGTGCACCAGCCTTCCAACATGGCGGGTTTTAAGTGGCTCCAGGGTTCGAGCCCACAACTCGATAGAAACAATGCTGGTCACAAGTTCATGACCCTGACCACTCGTTTGTCGCGGGCTGTTAAATAAAGGAGTAACATTATTTTGAATAATCTAGTAGTTATAAAAACCAATTTTCTCGTTCTTTGTATAAAAACAATTAGTTAAAAGACTGTACCATGTAGTACTGCGATTAATGCGCACTTTTAACAAAAACAAGTAATATAAAAAATGTTTTTAATCAATTCCTATTTAGATCAGCAAAGTAAAATTTTATTTTAGCTACTTCTTATTAAATAGTTACAATTAATATAAATATGTATATACGTATGACAGAATAACAACATTATAAATGGTATTTAATTTTTATTAATTATCCTTAAAGTATCGTATTCTCATCCAAAACAATAGTTTTTATAAAATTTCAGTTCAACTGAATGCTTTGAAACGTGAGAAAAAGACCTTTTCGAGTTTTGACACAAGTCGCCAAAAGGTTCGCTAAGTCGCCAAAAATGATGCCAACGTGGCTGTCTTTGTAATGCTTTAAATAATTAGTTTTAATCAATTATTTTTTATTAATTGTAATTAAATTACTGTGTTTTGTCATCCAAAAAAAACATGTATATAAAATTTCTGCTCAATTGAGCGCCTTAAAATGAACGATTAACGATTGAAAATTCCACCAAGATAAATAAATATATAGAAAGTGTGAGCTATATAATAGTAGAAATTGAAAAATAAGCTCGAAATTTACCGATGCGCGTTAACACGCACGCGCGCACGCACGCACGCACGCACGCACACACACACACACACACACACACACACACACACACACACACACACACACACACACACACACACACACACACACACACACACACACACACACACACACACACACACACACACACACACACACACACACACACACACACACACACACACACACACACACACACACACACACACACACACACACACACACACACACACATTGCCCTCGAAAAATTTACATTTAGTTAGAGATGATTAAGTGGCGGTGGCCGAAAAATTTAAAGAGGCTTGTTCGTGATCACATAATTCCTTTGAGCATGCTCCTCGTACTGTGCCAAAATACAAGAGAGAAAATACAATACTTGAATTTTTTAAATATCAAGCTTTTATGTACAGGACAGAACGTGTTTCGACCAAAGGAATAATTAGTTATTTATAGAAATGACATCATTGCTTAGGGAATATAAAATCCCAGTTAGTAAAGGCACATGAAAACAATTAATGATATTTTATCTCTTGGAATCACCAATAAATCTATCAAAAATTCATGGAATTAAGAATAAGTAATATTTGTACCAACTTAAAATGTTTTTGGTGCTTTAGAAACAGATAAATTGAGACGCGTTTCGAAATAGGGTATTAAGGTTAATGAATTAGATGTTAATTATAAAGGAGATTCGAATTATGAGTAGATATCAGTTTAAGTTATTATGTATACATATAGCGCTTTCTTATAAGAAACTCACTCGAAAAAAAACTTGTTTGGCGTAAATGTTTAATAAGTACGTCATGCCTAAGTTACTCCTTATAACTTTAGCCATCCGCCATAGAAAGTTCCGTCAAAATCGGTCCAGCGTTTCAGACATTAGCCAGAACAAACAGACAGACCGACCGACAGATAGACAAAACTTTTAAAAATTGATCTTTTGATATAAGTACCGGATACACTTTTAAATGCATTTAGTGAAAAACTGTTAGTTTCAAATTACAAACAGACACTTCAATTTTATTTATTTGTATAGATAATCATCGGATGAAGTAACCTTATAAAATTTATTTTTCTTCCAATTTTCCCATGAAAATACGAATATCGTAAGAAAAAAATTATAATAGTATTTTAAGAATTCATAAAGTAGACAGCGCGCGCGCGAACGATGAATTAACTGTTGTATAACATCCGATTCCTGTCAGCACTCATTACCTTATGTATATTGAACAAACGACTTTTTTTTTGCCGTCCTGCCAGTATGGTGGATATGACCCTCGGCTTGTAACTGAGTGGGTTCGAATCCTGAGTAAGGCATGGTTGTATCTTCTTCGAGAAAAGAAGTCGGACTTTCACTTGTAATGGATTCCCGTCTCGAATGGAAAGCAGCGCACTTCTCTTTTGTTATATGCTGGGATCATCATGTGTAATAAATGTCTTTATTTTTTGTTTGAATTGTATATTTCTGTTCTTTCCCTCATATTTCATATGTACGCCAGGATTAAAACACGCAACAACAACTATTTTTTTAAAGATTCATTAAAATCTTTGAAGGACGTAATCTAAATATTTTGAGTAATCTAATCTAATATTCATCTGAATTCTTAAGTATTAAAAAAGAGGTGTAATTAAGTGTTTACATTAAAAAGATTCAGTTTACATTGGAAGGTTGCCCAAGATAAATATGCATTTAAATGTCAGTTTTATGGTTCCATATTTCTACCAAATCATATCTAATCTATTATATTAATAAATTTTGGACCAATCTATATTAGAATTTAAAAATATTTCCCTTTTTAAATATATATTAATAAATAGCAATTAGTAAAAAAACTAATGTGGATTTTATGTAAACTAATATAGAGATAAAAAAATAATAAAAGAAATTTTAGTTAAGGTATAACCGGAATGAGTAATAATTTCTACAAACTTTTTAATTAAATCATGCTTTTGTTAATAAAATTCAAATCCTCTTTTGCATATTATTTTTAGGAAGAAATTTTTTTGCAGAAGCATTTTGTTACGAGGAAGGGATTTCTATGAATTTACTTAATTTAAAAAATAACGAGGAAGGATTTATATAGTTATGTATATATATGTCTGAAAAGGGGCATGTAATCAATCAAAAAGAAATTGATGCCAAAATAACTTCAGTGTAAGATCTGCAATTATTTTCTTCAGAAACTTCAGGTTGATTAATTTAGTGGGTGATAAATTATATTAAAAGAGAAAATAAGCATGAGATTTAAGGGAAGAATATCCGCGAAAAACTTATCAATCAGAGGTTCTAAACAAGATAAACTCCATTAAGTATTAAAGCTAAGAAATATTTTTGAGATGATATCTTTGTTATATAGATAAATTTATATTTCCAGTCTCAATAAAATATAAACGTTGCATTAATCCATAATAAAACACGCATTTTTACTTATATAGTATAAACAATATAGTAAATCAAATTTTCGAAGTATTTTTCATTGATTATACTTTATTTTATTACAAATTTTAATATGAAGTGAAATTAATTAGGTTTCTCTAAACGCGTCTATTTATTATAATGATTCTAGAAAATGCTTCGAGTGAAAATATGTGCAATTAAAATATTTAAAAATAAAGTTAAAGGTATAAAAAGGGGTTTTGATCAGTAGTGATGTTTCACTTGGCTTCAGAATGCAAAATATCTTTAATAAAGTTTTATACCTTTAATAAAAACTTCATAAAATATATATTTGATAAAAGCGTTTTAATTAAATTTAATGCTATATAATAGAAAATTCAAAGGTAGTTCAAGTGGAAAGATTAAATGTTTATGAATGAACGGTGATGAAATAAATATAAACGTGAAATAGCGCATGAATTTATTAAGAATTAAGAATCAACTTCTGTGCAATATATATATATATATATATATATATATATATATATATATATATATATATATATATATATATATATATATATATATATATATATATATATATATATATATATATTGCTGTCTATTAAAACTGCTGGTATAATCTTCAAATTTGTAAGGAAATAAATGCTGAGATACACAAATAATAAGCTTTTAACTTTTAACCATTAGGAAGGGAGAAATGGTATAACAAAATCTGTATAAAGGGAAAATTATGCATTAGGTTTCTCATTTGAATGATTGTTTGTGATATCTCGTTAGGCCTTGTTTTAGGTGGAGAAATGCCTATCAACTGTCATGTAAATATGGAATATTTGGGTTCATACAAATGCCTCGTTTCTCTCTCTCTCTCAAAGGCTTCTAACCACAAACACCCGAGGATCTTACACCCTCATAATGGACCTTGAGTCAGGAAGCGGCTTGTTTACAGACCAACTATTATCTATACTGATAGCGCAATGAGGTCTGGAGCACAATCAAAATTCTCTGACCAGAAATCATTATCGAGGCTTCTCTCACACTATAGTGTAAGGATGCGAAGTGACATTTAACACTGTCAGTGACAAAACTGGTTAAAGGAGCTACACCATACGGTCTTTTTAAAAGCGTAGTGGAGCAGCATGATGGACATAATTGGGTCTTGAAGTACCGTGGGGAAAGCGCATCGTAGCTTTCTTGCATTCGATATCGTCTTAATCTATCTTAAGGTCTGTGGCATTTCTTAGAGGCCTCGGTCAGGTCATCTTTCAACAAGATAACTCAAGACCAGATGTTGACCGTTGTGTCCTGACCTACCTCGATTTAGAAGAAGGCATAAAATCTCTCATGTATTGAAAATATCTAGCCATTGATAGCTCAAGAGTCTTTGCCACCTTTGCTCTCCAGCCACTACAATTAATGAAGTGCGCCGCAGACTTGAAACAGACTAATTTACCCGTATCTATCAACCAAAGCTAAATCGACGTGATGCTTGTTACTCGGTTAGAACTGTTTTAGGTGCTAGAGCTGGCAGCTGTGTGTACTAATTTTGGACGTCGTATACCCCAAATTGCCTACAAAACTAATCATTTCTTCTCCCAACTATGTTGTGTACGTAAAATAATCAAACTTTTGTTATTTGATTTACTTCCTGGTGTGTCGCCCATACGGTATAGTGGTTAGCGACGCTGACTGCTGTGCCGTTGGAACTGGGTTCGAATCTCGGAGAAGACATGGTTGTTTGTAAATGTATAGTGCCTTCGTGGCATGGGGGTACTTTAAATAGCCGTCGAGCCGCAAATCCTCTCGTGAGGTTGGTGGAAGGGGAAGAGAAGTGGGAGGCTTCTGACCACCCTCAGGGTGTTCTCTCTCAAAATTGGGGTGAAACCGAGCTAAATCGTTTTGTCACTTGTATGGTGCTCAAAGCTACGGATAACGACAGACATCAATTAGCCCTTTGCCATGATGATTTTCATGGGCCTTGATCTGGCCTTTTCCGATCAGTTGGCATTAGTAACAACAACAACAACAACTTTCTGGTGTCAAATTCTAATGATCAGCAGTAACACCCTAATCCTTTTGATGATTTAATGAACTTCGCATTCCTGACATTTTTGACTGTTTCTAGTAGAGAAAAACTCCAAGCAGAATAAACCAGGAGAACTGGAGAATAAGAAATCTATTAGTTGTAAAAGGTAAAGTTCGGATGTATCAACATATTCTTATCGTAATAAACTGGTCCTTTTTTGTATGCTGGAACCGCGTAATTATTTAGCAGTTTGGTGGCCATAATTCATAATAAATATGGCTGCATTTTTTGCAGCAGGGGTGTCCAACCCGCGGCCCACCTTGAATAATTTTGCGGCCCGCGAGATTCTTTACAACTTTACAAAATTCGACTATTTTGTTCAATTTTTTTTGTTTAAAGAGTTTTCTTTTTTTTGTAAAAAGAAAATCCTATAACTGTTATTATTTTATCACGATGCTTCCGTTACTGTGAATCTCTTTTTTTTACTACATCGAAATTTATCAAACATTAATAGTGCTCAAACTTAACGCTCGAAAATCTGCAACATCAATTACGATACACAAATACACATGCATTGAGATCGACTTGCAAAAACTTAGTGACAGAGTTGAGAAACAGATATCTAACTAATTAAATAAATTCAACATTATTTGATCATTGCATAATTATTATTATACTATCTATATTTGTGTATACATGAAAAACAATGAAAACAATAATAAAATATCAGTTTGCTTTAAATTTTCACTCCAACAAATGTTTGTAATGGATCCAAATGTAATATAGAGATATATATTTTTATGTGCGGCCCGCGGGATTGTAAAGTTCTTCCGAAGTGGCTCACGAAATCATTTGGGTTGGCTTCCCCTGTTCTACAAAAAATGAGATACGTTTGTCCATTTATGTGGTTTGGTAAAAGGTATGGTTGGCTTAAGAAATTGATTATTATAACCTACCCAATCTCATAGTGCACATTTGGTGAACTTTCGACCTTGCAACATATGAATTTAGAGCGGATCACATGTAATTGTTAAGCATATGAAAATTATTATTAGGTATGAAGGTTGCCTGTTGTTATATCCTTGAAAAGCTATAAGTTTATTTGATGTACAAATGGACTATCACTGTTGATACGGAGTCGCATTTTACAATAACAATACTGGATGTAATTAAAGGAGTCCGGCACATGAATTTTTGAAAAATTATCGATTTTGATTTTTTACATTTTTTAAAAGTCCAAATATTTCTGCTTAAAATGATATATGATACATAGAAATGTGATAATTAGAAGTGTTTTTATTAATTTTTTTTAAAAAAGTCAATCTTATTGACAAATTACAAATTTTTACTTTAAAGCCTGTTTCCTCAAAATGCAATATTTTTTTTTCTCAAAAACTAATTAATGTAGGATCCTCAAAATTTCAGTGAGCATACTTTACACATTTTAATGGGAGGGAATAAGATATATCTAGCGAATTGTTTTAGATAATGTATTTTTTTAACTAAATCTTAAGGAAAAAAATTTGGCATTCTTTAAAAAATTCATAATTATTTTAATTTTTAACAAAAAGTCAAAACCCTCCATTAAAGTCTTATTGATAGTACATATAACCTACTGTGAAAATGTCATCTAGAAGTTTCTGAGAAAAAGGTACATAAACTTACGTAATTTAACATGGGCTCCTATATAACTCCTCCTCCTCCCTTAATTAATTACGAGCAAATCAAGTGTTTTTTTTGCCCCAAATTTTTAAATGGATTATTTTATAATAAACCTTGTTTTTCGAATACATGAGTGGCAATGTGCCTTACATACTTATGCACTTAAATTTATATTTATTTAATTCATTCGAAATAGAGAAATGCGAATATAAAATAAAAAAAAATATAGGAAACAGGTAATTCGTGTATAATTTATATTGAACTTTTATTTGCCGAGCAAGAAGGAATTATTTCATCATATGTATGTAAAATTTATTTCATTTGTTGAGTAATTCCCATGTATTTGATTAATATGAAAGTTAATAATAAATCCATGCATATTTTAAGTCATTTGGATCAATTTAAAATTCTTACCACAAACGCACACAATCAGCAGGCATCTTTCAACTACAAGCATGGCTTTGGAAAAGGTAGCAGTTTTAATCATTCTAGCCAGTCAATATATATATATATACATTTCTTTATTCAAAATTCTCCTACAAAAGAAAAAAAAACACTTTAGAAAATAGGTTCAACTAAGCAGTATAAGGACATGAATGGTCTTTGCAATTTTTAAAGTATAATATGCTGCTTAAAGTGGACTTTTTTTTACTTTAAGTTTCATTTGAATGTATAGGATTGTTTTTTTGCTTCTGGTTCATCATTCAGGCAACTTATATTCATTTTAAGGAAATTGTTAATGCAAATATCAAAGGATCAGAAGTAAACTGAAGAAAGTTACATTTTGTGATTTAATTTAAAGTGTAATTTGAGGAGCAGATAGTTTTTTTCATCAGTGCTTTTAAAACAATTCAAAATTTTTATGGGTATTTTATGTTTTTATAAAAAAAAATTCATAAAATTTACAAAAATACTGACAATGCACAAGAGGATATTATGCTAGTAATTTAAAATTGAAAATTTTGAAAATTCATTCCGGTGTAAGCATTTCAAGAAAATAATATTTTTTTACTTCTCTTTCTCAAAAGGTGCTACTTGGAATTTGAATTAATTAAACTTATTGATATGTTTCATCAGCTGCAACTTGAAAACGATCTAAATAATGAAAGAATGTTTATTTCTAATAAGGATGCGGATTAGTATTTTACCATTGTAGATTTTTGGTGGTGTGGTATCTATATAAAATAGTACCAAACATCACGCGAAGACGATCGTTTTGGCGTGATCGTTAAAGTACTCGCGTTCGGAACGGAAGGTACCTAGGTTGAATCTTTCTCCTTCATTGGAGACCCTGGCCGTTCAAAAGAACCACAACCTTCGCGTGCCTCAGTCGTGGCGCCATCTATCCACTACAAAAGCAACCAAGCCGTCACTCCACAAAGCCGCCTCACACAACTGGCGCAATTCCCAAGCCGTCACACATGATGACGCAACCCACAAAGTGACACAATTGCTCTCATGCTCGCCACAAATATGATATCTTTCGTTCGCCTATTCGCCGAATCAATGACATGGGGGTATATGGCGGTGTGATATCTATATAAACTAGTACCAAACATCACGCGAAGACGATCGTTTTGGCGTGATCGTTAAAGTACTCGCGTTCGCAACGGAGGGTACCTAGATAGAATCTTCCTTCTTTCAGACTCAGACCTATTACATTCCCCGGGAGATGATATCTATTTTCAGTACGGCACCATTCAGGTGGTATACCAGTCAAGGCAAGTAATTTTGACGTCTAGTTTCCTCCCCAAGATTAAGGCATCTGAGCTCTAGCGTTGCGAAACAATACTAGGAATTCAATTTTGAAGAGAAACATCTAAGCCAAACTGGCATTTAAGGAATTTTTTGCATCGTGAAATTCCACCGACTTGAGGCGGGGTCAAACACACAAACTTAGGCAAACAAGGTCAGCGCTAAACTAACTACGCCACCAAACCGGAAGTGAAGGAAAATATTGAGATCTCTATGAAGAAATTTTAGATACATTAAAACATATTTCTACCTATCTTCCATAAGAAATAAATTAGAAGTTAATTCATCATTCATGTTAGTTTGAAAAAGTTTGATAAATTGATTATTTTTGAATAAGCAAATACAAATTTATTTCAATGATGTTTCAGAAATAAGAACATTTTAATGAATAAAGTTTCAATCCTCATAAAATTGAAGCAGTTTAAGACCCAATTATTTTTTAACACGCTTTTATTAGTTTCACCAGTATGTAATGGAAACTTTGAACTCGATTTTTACCCACTTTAAAATATCCAATTAATTCAAAATCTTGCACACTTGTGAACTATCGATGACAATACAATAATTTAATAATTTGGTTCCATTGTCTTGATCAGGACCATCAGGATTAACGATTTTCCATTTCCAGATCTGGCGACAAACTCCAGATCCCATTTCCTGATTTGGCAACTAATTCCAGAGTTGGTGATTAATTTACAACTCTAAAGCGAAAACGTTCTTCAAATAGTGTTCCTTTTGATGAAAAATATCATTGACTTTGCACCTTCTTCCGCATTAAATATTTCAAACTTTGGTCTCTTCCAGATTTCCTTTAGTTCGCTGATCCTACATTTTGCAAACCAGGGCGTATCGACGCACTGATAGGAGGGAAATGGATATTCGAGATTCTGAAAAAATGGCTAATTTAAGATTAGTTCATCAATGAATAAATGATAGTTTAAAAAATTAAAAAAACACAGTCTTTTATTGTAGTTCAAACTAAAAAAGGAAAAATAAATTATAGTTTAAAAAAATAAAAACACGAACTTTTATAGTTAATCGAACTAAAAAGAAAAAATAATTCTTAATATAAGAATAAAATGATTAACGAGAAAATGTCGTTGTGACAAAAGCGAGGGGTGTTTTGTATTACAATTATACATTAACTTGACATTTCGGAATAGAACTAGTAATAAATTATAACAATTAATATCGAGCACCCAACGCTTTTACCGCAATGACAATTTTCCATTTAATCATTTTACTCTCATATTAGGATTTGTTTTACTTTTTTGTTCGATTAACTATAAAAGCGTGTTTTTTTAAATCTTTTTAAACTATAATTTATTTCTTAATTTGTGTTAGATTTGTACTCATTTTCTGCCTACCTTTTTTTCATTCTTGAGCAGCGCTTGTACAAAGTGAATCCGAATATTTGACATTCCCTTGAAGCCATACTTAGCCTCAATAACAAAAAACTCATTTTTTAAAATTTATTTCTATCAAAAGAGAGTTTGTTTCTAAATTTATCATGAAGCAAAGATCCTTTTTGAAATAAAAGTGAAGGAGCTGCACCTGAAGAAAGGATTCTTTCATTGTTTCAAGTGAAATAGTAGTTCTTCCATTTCTAAGTTACTGAAATGCCAATTGTTCTCTTCGCAAGCTCATTAGGAAAGTTGTATAGAAGAAAGTAAAAGGATTTATGGAGCACAGAATATCTTTTTGATACACGTATATGATTAGAAATCACTGTTCGAAAGTTCTTTGGATATGATACGTTGAAAAATGAAATCTAAAAATCCATCTTTCTATTTTAGAAGAATAGGAAAGAGTTTACACAGCGCGATAGACAGCATATCTATAATAAAGTACCTTGATTACCATTCTTGAGTTTTTGAATTCAATGATTGGTTTCTGTAAGATATTCTTGGCTTTAGAACTTCTATTTTTTTTCGATAAAAGCTGAGACAACACATGTTCTAATTCAGATGTTTTGAAAGGTTTTAAAAAGTAGATATAAAAATATAGAATAAAACTTCTTGTTAAAATAGCGATATGATAAAAGTATGTTCATAACATATGCTAAAATATTAATGAAAATTAATAGGTGGGAATATTTCCATTTTTCTCACTTAAAATCTTAACATATTTAACACAAAAAAAGTATAATTACATTTTCCAATTTATTTCTAATTTATTATTTCATTTAAATTTATTATTTTTCTTATTTTGTAAAATTAAAAAGATCAATGCTATAACATTGCATTTGTATTTACAATAAGATGGCAAAAAAAATTATTAATAAAGTAAGAAGATAAAAAACGAGATTGCGTTTGTTTCATAATGTTCGATGAATAGTAGAATTAATTTCTGCAAAACAAGTTAGCTATTTAAATGAGAAATCAAAGTGACTAACTTTTGAATTGAAAATCAACTTTTGAATTGAATGTCCAGGAGCTAATTTTAAAGCAATGATTTGAAGAGAAAAAGAGTTTGAGATAAAAAGCGCTTAACGCAACACATAATACAACTAAGTCAAAAGCTCAATAATGCTTTTTTTCTGTCAGTTTCGATAAATTCAAAATGATTGAGAAAATGAAATTGAAGTTGGTGTAAAAAATCGTACGAATCGCTATTTCAATAAAGAGATTTAAAGAAATTAAAAAAAAATAAGTACCTTTATCAAAAATTAAATAAATTAAACCCCTAATGAGATACATTTTGCTTTGCATTATCATTAATAATCCTTAAAATTATTGAATAATTCTTAATTAGCTATATAACTTATTAAACATCACAGACTAGAAATGTATTGATTTTAAGCAAATGTAAATTGCCATAAATTTTGGATATGTTATCTAATACATAGCAGTTAAAGTAGGATAAAATAAATATTTGTTTAAAAAAACATAATGAAATACCAAAGGAATTATTTTAATAAGGATCACTATTTAATACAAAAGATTTATTATTTATTTCATAAAAAGCTTAGAATTTATGTGAAGCAAATTTAAAACATTTCTTTAAATGCAGCATTTGAGAAGTAAATAAAACAGCAAAAATAACTCTTACTACGTTGATGTTTTGAAAAATACTATGGCAATTTTTATCTTTTATTATTCGCTTCCTTGGTTACTAAAATGGTTGAAAATGGAATCTCGATTAAAATAATATACGTATAAGGATTGATATTTATACGTAGGAAGCTTTTATACAAATAATATTTCACAGAGCTTTCTTTGTTCGAAAGTTGAAGACTGTTCAATACAAATTAATCTTCTAGACATATAATAAACGATATTTCTCCATTTCATGTTGTATGATTAATAACTCCTAATTCCATTCATAAAAAATGATAGATGAGCAAAGAGGAGCATATTCCAATTACAAAAATATTGTTGAATGAAAAATTAGTTTGGTATTGATTGAATGTAGTCTACAAAACCTCTGATGACATAAATAATGATATACTTTAGATTGTAACATTGAACAAAATGATATAAACTAAAGGCTTTTGTAATATTTCTCATAAATTTCTACAATGACACATTAGTGAAACTTTTGATACTACTTTTCCAATTAAACTCGCGTGTGCTTTTATATGAAACTTCAAAGTTATATATTTCACACATACAAGAAAAACCCGATTTGAGTATGTGTTATATTTTCCAAGTATGACTTTTCAACTTAAAACTTTACAATAAAGCTGTTTATCAATAGAAATCTAGAGTGTTATGAATAAAAGCTGATTTAAATGTGTCACATTTTGTACATTTTAATGAATGGTGTCTAAGGTTTGGACAGAGAAGTATCCTTTAAAATGCTCTTTTATTACTACTTATCAACAACTCAACTGCACTCGGAACAGACAGCGATTCAAGAAGCCATACAATAACGCACCTTCGAAACTCAAGCAAAATATAAAATTAATGCAAGGAAAATTTTCGTTGTAACTAATACTAATTTTAATGATTTTCATGAATCATCTGCCTCTTTTTTACAAATTTTATTATGGAAAGTATATAAGGAGTAACTTATAAGACAAACAACTCTAGTATTAATTATTGAATAAGGTAAAAAATAATTTAGTGTAATACCAATCTCCGTAAGCATTTATAGAGTACTGACTTAGAAACACAACAGAAATTAGTTAAAAGCCTACAAATTAATGTAATATTGAAGTTCTAATCAATTATTTAATCGATAAATTGAGTCAATGTGTTTAAGTGATCGTGATTTTGTACTTCATGATCAGTGGCGCCCGTTTCTTCACATATTGGAGTCACCATTTCACAAATGACCAATAATGAGTTATGTTAAGAGCTGTTGCATGTATTTAATTAAGCTGAATTTCAAGCATCTATCTTGGTGATAATTCGATGTAAAAGTTAAGAGTGGGAAGTATCAATTCAGGATATTTTTTTCTATTACTATCTCTAATGTCCAATTCTCAATCGGATGAGTAGACAGCATTTTAAACAGCAACGCAATAGCTTTCTTTCGAATCTCTCTCTTTAAATAAGCTTTCGAACTAGCAAATAAATGACGTAAATTTGCATAAAAGTACCACTGTTTCCGTCTAACCATTGAAAAAGTTAACCTCTGAACAAACCATTCTTTTAGATAATTTCTTTGATAGAATTATCAATGATTTATTATGTACTTATAGTTAGTACAACAAGGAATAAAAGGTTACACAAATTTCACTCCCCCCCCCAAATTTCTGTATTTTCTAATATTTTTATTATGTAACATAAATGGTAAATAATTGTCCAGAGTTAATTCGTTGGTGCGTTTTTGTTAAGAATGAACTCAATATATATATATATATATATATATATATATATATATATATATATATATATATTGATATATATATATATATATATATATTGATATATATATATATAAATATATATATATTTACCAAGAATCATGGTTCGCTACTGCTAGATATTTCATAAAATGTATTCGTAAGACATCCTGAATGTTGTATTTCCATTTAGATTTGTAAAGGGTGTTTTTTTAGATGTATAGAACTTCAAATTGCAATAAAACAACGATGTATTATTCGATTGACATGAATTTTTTTTATTCGAAAGATAATCTTGTGGCATTACATTTTAAATATGATTTCTGGCATATGACCGCCACGGCTTGCTCGGATATAGTCCAATCTGGACGTCCAATTTTCGATGACTTTTTCCAACATTTGTGGCCATATATCGCCGTAACACGGCGAATGTTGTCTTTCAAATGGTCAAGCGTTTGTGGCTTATCCGCATAGACCAATGACTTTACATAGCCCCACAAAAATAGTCTAGCGGTGTTAAATCACAAGATCTTGGAGGCCAATTCACAGGTCCAAAATGTGAAAAAAAAAAATCCATCTTGTTGGAACCACAGCTCCTGGACATCAAACGTGTGAAAAAGTTAGTAATCATGGCTCTATTAACCATTGACGAACGTTGTGGCATCGTTTTTGAAGAAGGATTCCACCAGACCATAAAGCGCACCAAACAGTCAGTTGTTTCTGGAAACGGCGTTTCGACATACACTGGGATTAGCAACTCCAAATGCGGCAGTTTTGTTTGTTGACGTAATTCAACCAGAATGATCGCTAAACAAAATTCGCTTTGAAAATCGGAAACAACGGCAATCTCAGGGCCCATTCGACGAATTTACGCCTTGCTTGATGATCGTTTTGATGAATTGCCAACCAAACTGCTAAATCACTTGATGCTTATCTTGAAGTAATGCCAAAAACTTCTATACCTGAAAAACACACACTTTTATCTCTATATATATATATATAAATAAATTTTAATAACTAATTGATTAATTATCTGTTTAGACAAAAATGAAGCAATTTAAGAGAAATAAAACATGGAAAATAAACGCAAATATTATTTTAACTTAAGAAAAAGTGTAGAATAAGATGCATGAAAATTTTTTTTAGATGATGTCCTAAAAGAAAAATTACGAGCTGTAATTTGAGAATTTCTAGTTAAATTGTAAAACACGCTGATTTACTAATCTGAAGCGCTTGACAAATATAAGTATAGTTCTAAGCGCGGATTAATAGATGTTCCGATGCTAGATAGAAAAAGGCATGGGCGCAAAATTTGCGAATTTTTATAACAAAACATCGTACAGATCACTAGGTGCAAGGATAGCTAAAAAGTTACGAGTTTATAATTAAAATTCGGCATTTATTTATACGTAATTATCCTGACTACCAAGACCACAGAATAACTTTCCAGGCAATAATTGTCTCCCAATAGTTCTTAGATTCATTAATTTAGAATTAATGATATGTTTGGATGCATCCATGTTTAAGAGCAAAAAATCATCTGTAGCTTCTAGTTCTAAATTAATTCATGTCAAATAATCGACTGAAAGAAATAAAATAATATTAGAATCTCTATAAAATGTTTTGTTCTCTTGCTCTGGAATTTTTACTTTGACCTGGATACAGTATTTAAAAAATGCATCCTTTTATATCTAGGAATTCATGTGAACATGAGTGTCATTTGAGAAAAAATTAGAAACAAGTTTTAACGACTTCCACAGTATCCACTATAGATACTGGTGCATATCATTTTCCCATTGTTGTCGAAGGATTTGTTACAATCATAATTTTCATCACGCCCCTTCATATAATAACAGTGTATTGAATTCACTAATATAATACTCTACTAAAAATACGATACGACTATATAAACGTCTCGCTTAGCCAAAGTTTTTCCCAAGTACGATCATTTATAAAAATGAGTGGGTTGAAAAAGGATTTATGAAATTATTTACAAATATATTTTAAACGCGCGAAAAACGTAAAACGGTAGCATTGGGATGCTAATAGCGTAACCTTTTTTGGTAGTTACGAGGGGTTCATTTTTTTTTTTATTTTCATTTAATCTTATTCTTTGTTGTAATTGAATATCACTTATAATAATTATTTCATTTGAAAACAAATTATAAACCCCTTAAACTGGTTTTGATAAAAAATATCTATTTTATAAATTTAACTATAAAAAAGTGTTTTTAGAAACAATAATGTAATTTTTCTTAAATGTGCATTCAAAATGCTACTCCTAATTTTATAATTATTTACCAATCACAAAGGTAATCCATTTTTTAAGAAGAAAGATTGCCTGCGAGAAAAAAAAAAACGTTTTTCAGAATTTTCTTGTAATCAGTACTCTCTAAAAGTTGGTCACTTAAAAATGTTAGGGAAAAAAAAAATATGAAAATTTTTTTAAAGAAAACTGAATATCTTTTTTTTTAAAAAATAATAATAATTAAGACATGTTGGTTTTTTCAGTTGATTTTTCGCCTGTATATCAACAATTTTTGCCAATTTTTTTTTTCCTGCGTGTTAAAAATAAAGCATGAAAAAAATTAATCCGTTTTGCTATAAACTAAATACTTTTTTAAAAAAAATGCTATTCTTCGTTGATCGATCCCTAAAAACGAATGTTGTTCTAAAATCGAAGAACATCCATAAGAATATTATAAAAAAATTTCAGGACAAAAAATTAATTTTTACAAAAAGGAGTAAGATTTAAAATTTTCCCAATTTTCTTCAAAAAATTAAATTTTTAAAATTGTGTGAATAATATATGAAAATTTTCATCTGGTAACATTTTCTTGAATAGAAACATTGTATAAAATGCTAAAATATAATTTTTAAATACGTAAATAAAGAAGTTTTCTCAAAGGGTGCCAAGTCCTCTTAAAGAATTTATTATAAACTTTTTCAAGATATATAATTTTATACATGACAATCCCATGGGGGGGGGTCACTGGTAATTATAAACTTTCTTAACTTAGTATTGTTAAATTAATTATAAAATACATTGTGCAGCACTGATACATTTATAAGTGTAATATACGGTATAAATGTGTATTTTATTTTTTATTATGTATTTTGTTTATTTACTTTCAGTAAATTAATTTTTTTCAAGTGATCTTCTTTTTTCGACTTTTCAATTTGCTGTCGCCCCCCTCGTAGAGTTCTCACGCCCCTCAAGGGGGCACTCCCCACAGTTTGAGAAACGCTGGGGTACAGCAACATATAAAAATCAGCGTAGAAATAATAAATGTAAAGATTGGTGTAGTCTTCCTCCTCAAGAGGGTTCACTAAACCTTGGAATAGGTTTCAAAAAGTCAACCTTCCAGGTATTTCTGTAAACAACAAGCACCTTGGTTCAAAAACCTCTAGGGAAACATCAATAAATGAAAATACTTATCTCTAATTATAGTATCTGCCTATTCATCTTAATGTCTCCTCAGACAACTATGTAGCGCCATTGTAATTACCTCTTTTCTCTGTTTAAATACATAAGATAGATTCCTCTCCTATTTTCATATCAATTGGTATTGAGAATCTCTTGTGACACTGAAGTGATTCGCATTTATAAAGAAGACATGGCCCCAGAGATGAAATGGTCAGTCTCTGGGTTCCTTATAAAGAGTGTCTTTTTTCCAGGTATAGAAGTTTAAGTTGGCATTACTTTCCAAGATGGCGACCGATTTAACAGCTGTCAAGTGATTTATTCTCAGTTTGGTTTGGCAATTCATCAAAACGATCATCAAACAAGGCGTAGATTCGTCGAATGGGCCCCAAACGAGATTGCCGTTGTTCCCGATTTTCATAAGCGAATTTTGTTTAGCGATGAAGCGCACTTCTGGTTGAATGGCTACGTCAACAAACAAAACTGCCGCATTTGGAGTGAAGCTAATCCACAAGTGTATGTCGAAACAATGTTACATCCAGAAAAACTTACTGTTTGGTGCGCTTTATGGGCTGGTGGAATCCTTCTTCAAAAACGATGGAGGCCACAACGTTACAGTCAATGGTGATCGGTATAGAGCCATGATTACTAACTTTTTCATTCCTGAATTGAACAATCATGATGTCCAGGAGCTGTGGTTTCAACAAGACGGCGCCACATATCACACAGCTCGTGCCACAATCGATTTATTGAAAGACACGTTGGGTGACCGCCTAATTTCACGTTTTGGACCTGTGAATTGGCCTCCAAGATCTTGTGATTTAACACCGCTAGACTCTTTTCGGTGGGGCTATGTAAAGTCATTGGTCTATGCGGATTAGCCACAAACGCTTGACCATTTGGAAGACAACATTCGCCGTGTTATTGCCGATATACGGCCACAAATGTTGGAAAAAGTCATCTAAAAATGGACGTCCAGATTGGACTACATCCGACCCAGCCGTGGCAGTCATATGCCAAAAATCATATTTAAAATGTAATGCCACAAGATTATCTTTCGAATAAAAAAATTCATGTCAATCGAATAATACATCGTTGTTTTATTGCAATTTAAAGTTCTATACCTCTAAAAAAAACACCCTTTATAAATCTAAATGGAAATACAACATTCAGGATGTCTTACGAATACATTTTATGAAATATCTAGCAGTAGCGAACCATGATTCTTGGTTTGTCATCATGCACAACTGCTATTTGATGTTGACAGGTATCATTTTCTTTTTATCTGCAGGCTGAAGTTGCTCTTAATTGACTACCACTAACCTCACTTTAACAGTGATAGAAATTGATTTAGATCTGGGGTGAGCAGACTTTTCCAGGGTATGGGCTACTTCTAATCTTTTCAAGGTGTTGCGATCCACCCAGTGGCGTAGGTGTGGAGAGGTAATAATATAAATAAGGAATATGTACGGTATAAATACGGAAAAATACGGTAATTTACGGTAATAAATACGGAATATGTACTCACATAACTAAAAAAAACTCTACTTTTAAAATCACGTTTAAAGTAAAACGCAAGATGCAAACATAATAATAATAGGCACAATTAAAAAATATCAACTGATACATTTATTATAAATTAATTCAAGAAACATTAAAAAATAAAATACGTTCATCTAAAGTTAGTACTCATAGTTATAGTAAGTAGGAGACATAGCTTGCATACAGTCAGCCAATTTTGAATATTTCGGTATATAATTACTGTTTTATCTTCAGGAGGTCACTCCGAAATGTCTTGGAGGTCCACCAAATGATCGCGATCGACTTAATGCCCTTCCCTGATTTAGATCATGAGGTGTTCTCTTTACTTCAGTCGACTTCAAACTCTTAGACAATATCTGCCAAACTCCATTACTCACGAAGCTTTTGAATATTTTACTATGTGTAAAGACATCCAAATGGTTTTTCTAATAATTCTACTATTGTACATACGAAATTCAATTAAGGCATCCGACTACGTTCGGAACCATGATTTTGAAAAAGCATATAAATGGATAATATTTATGATATTTAGTATCACTTAGTTTAGGTGGCCGCGGTAGCCGAGTGGTATAGGTATCGGATCGTGGCTTGCCTTGTCACGAGTTCGAGTCCAGTACCACTAAAGACCCGCCTATGTAGAGAAGCGATGCACGTTAAATCTGTCGAGAGCTGAAACGTTTTCCCGTTGGTGTGGTGTGGTAGTTAGGAGAGGGGGTGCCAGCTTAGGTGTCGTCCACATCACTTGACCATGGTTCAAAATTGCGTGGTCCGTCACCAAAAGAGCTCGTGTAGCTGAACGGTACGACGTTAATATTCAATCAATAAATCAGTCACTTAGATTAGAAAATGTATATAAAATTGTTTTAAGAATAGTATTACAACAAAAATTATTTAAGTATAATATTTTGACAAAAAATGAGCATAGAATGACCCATTATCAAAATATTCTCCTTTTGTGAAAAATGCTTTTATTATACTGATATTTTGTGTGCCTGTATATAGCCCTGACCTCTGGGCAGAGGCTCAACTAGAATTTTTGAAATACATAGCTTATAAGTGGGTTTATCCATGTTTTACGACAACAGAGGGGAGAAATTATAAGAAAAAAACGCTGATAATTATTTTTATCTCTGTAATAATGTGTAACTCTGAAAATAATGTGAATTTTTTAAAAATCATAGTTGAGCCTCTGTACAGAGGTCTGAGCTATATACAGGAAAAATATTATTACAATAGAAGCATGTTTCGCAAAAGGAGAAAACTTTGAAAAAAGGTTATTCGAAGTTAATTTTTAGCCGAAATATTGTATTTAAATAATTATTTTTGTAAAAATGTCGTTAAAACAATTTTATACATGCATTCTAATCTAAGTGACACTAAATATCATGAAACTTATCCATTTATGCGCCTTTTTAAAATCACGGTTCCGAACGTAGTCGGATACCTTACAGAGAATGTGATTAATGTGTATCAGCTGGAGTACCTTAGTCAAGCATTGCTGCAGCTGACCAAGAGTAAAAGGGATGGGGGAGGTGAAGGCTCAAGTGGCTCCTGATTTCAAATATTTACATCAGATTCACCTTCCTACTGAGTAATTCCTTAACCGGTTCCTGAACGGGCACCGATTTTTCTTCTTTCTGTCTTTTATTTGCACATATTTTTAATTATTATGAGTGCTAGTGTGTTTTTAAGAGATGCAGTTTTATCATGGTACTGAAAAACTTCTCATTTGGGGTTTTCATTGTGGAGAAAATGAGGATTTTTCATTGAAGGCAAAAATTTAGATTTTTGAAAATATTCAATAGAGAACAGGGATTAGCAAGGCAATAAGCACTTTGTTGCTTGAGAAGAAGTGAAAATGGAAAGATAATTAAAAAAAGCCGATATTATCTCTGTCCCCATTGCAATGTAAGACTTTGTATTGCACCCTGCTTCAAATTGTGTTTGCATATGTATATATAATATGCACAAACATACAAAATACTCAAACCTTTGAAAAAGAGGCACGGACAAGAATTTGTTTTGTAAATGGTAGAGTAATTCTTTTAAAAAAATGAAACTTTCTTCATGGTGCGCAGAATGTACTTATAAAAAGCAAACATTTAGGGGTTTTTGTGTTACACAATTATATAATAAGAACAGTGTGAAAATTTTTGAACTTGAAAATTAAAATAAAATTCTCCTATTTTCTCTTTCGGTAGTAAGTATTATGTTGATTTATATTTAATAAAAAATGTGCCCTTTTTTGGAACATTTTTGGCAAAAAAATTAACCGCTTGAAGAATTAAGGTGTACATTGAATTGATCGGAACATTTCCTTTTCCATAATTCATATGAACACATGGCTTTTTTAAAACTAGAAACTTTTATAAAACCAGAAAAAGCTCATAATCGAGATTATATATATAAAGACAACTTAATTTATTTTTTCAAATTTTTACTTTTATATCTAAACGCTTCCCTCACAATTAAGAGTTAGAAAATTGTGTGAATTAAGCAACGATAAATTGAATATTAAATTTAAGGATGGAAGATTGAACATTTTTAGGACAAAAAGAGAAAATAGATTTTAAATTATTATGATAAAGGCTTATTCAAAAATTTGGAGTACATTCTTGAAATATTTTTGTAATAAATTTAAAGAAATTCAAATGGAAATAAATGTTAATTATAGGCATTCAAACAATGATCAGTTAAATCTGAGGGGCAAAGAAGTAAATAATTTATTTTAGACTCTTTTTATATCTGTTCTTCAATGATTTAATTTTGTATCTAATGGTTAAAAACCACAATTTGGGGAATATACCAAGTAAAATGTGTCCTCGATTATCTTTATATAAGCTATTCTAATACAAATAATAAAAAAAAACCTTTTTATGCAAAGTCAATATTTGAACTTATTGAATAGAATCTTTATTAACTTTTAATTTGAAATTTCTATTAACTATTTAAATATTTGATTTAAAATCTAGTTCATATGTAATTCAATTTGATTTGTTTTATGAAGATCTTAAATTGAGAGAAACAAGAACTTAAAATTTGAATGTTTCGCTTGTACTCTACTCCTTCTACCAGAAATATTTTAATACTTTCGTATTATCTTTTCTTGTTTCAATTGTAGTACATAATATTTATTTCGAATATTTTTCTTCGGAGTTCATAAATGCATTCGGTTTTTTGGAGACAGATTCTTTACTGCTATCCCTCTCAGATATTTCTGCTTTAACATATCAGAAATAAATTACACAGGAAATAAAAATAAAAATGATTTTTTTACTGAATATGAAAGGTTTCCCCCAAAACTTTGGAATTAAAAGAAAGCTTCCGACAAACAATGATACACATTTATCGGAAAACTCTTACGAACTACTCTAATGGGACTTATATCAGTCTAATTTTTGATTTGGCTAGTTTCCAGTTAAAAGCAAAATATTTATTCCTTTAAACATGAGAGAAAATGAATCAAATTAATCTTAAAGTGAAAAAGAAGTTGAGTAGTTACTGCATCTTACAAACATACAGAGATTTCTCCTTATTATGTACATTTTAAATTTAGTAAGTATTGTTATTTTGAAGGAGGCTAATAATTTTTCTATTCTTCAAAAATTTCACTTTCCTATAATTTGCAGTAAAAATAAACAAAGTAAAAACAAAATAGTATATTCCAACTATATATACATACACTGCTCAAAATAATTAAAGGATATTGTGGTTTTAGGTGGATCTTGTGATTGGGAAACTTTTTAGCTGATTGATACATGGTCGACAGACGTAGTAGGTTATATGAGAATAAATTACACATGTTTGGCAGAAAAAAACGCATTTTATTGCGCATTTGTGTACAAAAGGAAAAAAAAACACAATTTGTGCATATGAGAAAAATAGAATAAGAAAACGTGTTTTCTTGAAAGGAAATCATTTTCAGTAAGGGGTATGGTTTCCACGGACGGCAAGCAACGTTGAGCACCTTTGAGACATGGAGTCAATGAGGCTAATAATCAAGAGTTGGGGTGTTCTGTCCCACTCTTCCAGAAGAGCTCTTTCCAGTTCTTGGAGAGTTTGTGGGGGTGGTTGGCGGCCAGCAACTCGTCTTCCTAGAGCGTCCCAAATGTGCTCTATTGGATTCATGTCTGGAGAACACGCTGGCCATTTCATTCGTACGATTCCTTCCTCGAAAAAGAAATCCTCCACCAGGTTAGCACGATGTGGCCTGCAGTTATCGTCCATTAAAATGAAGTCATCTCCGATTGCTGCAGCGTAAGGGACTACAATAGGTCTGAGGATCTCATCCCTATATCGGTGAGCAGTCAGAGGTCCATCTCGAATGATGTAGAGGTATGTGCGCTTGTCAATAGAGATGCTACCATACACCAACACTACCCCACTGCCAAATCTGACACTTTCGTGCACGAACGCAGGATTATTCCTACTGCCACGGTCCCTCCAGATGAAAATACGCCTATTATCCGGATGAACAGAAAAACGGGGCTCGTCAGAAAAAAGAACATTGCTCCATTCATTTCTCCTCCAGTTCACATGCTCTGTTACCCACTCCCTGCGGTCGCGACGATGCCTTGATGTTAGTCTAGCACATACCATCGGTTGGCGAGCATACAGATCTACACCATGGAGCCGGTTTCGACAGTCTGAGTTGAAACCGGGGTGCCAGTAGCTGAGCGAAGGTGTTTTTGGAGAAGAGTAGCGTTCATATTTCGGTTCTTCGAGCCGTTAACACTAAATAACGATCTTCATTGGGCGTTGTTGCCCGTCTACGATCTTGTCCTGGTCTCGGCCTGCACTTCCAGTCTCCAAAAAAGATTTCCTAGATCCTGAAATCACACTTTGTGACACCCAATGGCTTGCGCTACTTCGGCTTGAATTTGGTCCCCTTCTAACCTACCAACAACTCTCTAAGCTTGTGAAACGGTTAAATGACTTCGCTGAGACATCGTACTTATCGAAACAAATCAGTCACTGAATGCTGATCATCCTTGTCTTCATTTCAGTTGATAGTCAAATTTCATTCGCAGCCGCTGAAGCGACGTTTTTGACGTTGAACTCAAAATTAGCATACTCCACAGTTTGAAAATCAGAAAAATTTGCATTTGTGATTCTCTTCTTCCATTTTCGGCAAAATTTTTTTGTGTATATCTTTATTTTATATAAAACTTACAATATCCTTTAATTGTTTTGAGCAGTGTATATACGAACGCTGTTCAATAAGTAATAAGACTAAAATTATAAAAATAAACAGAATACCTTTATTCGTCATCATTTACATGGTCTTTTTTTAAAATAACTTCCTCGGAACGTAGTGTACTTATCTCAACGTTCTGTTCATTTCTTAAAAACATGTAAAAGTCCGTTTTTGAGAGCTTTATCAAAACTGCCTTTCGCAGCCTTTACACGTGCTTTGTTGCTTGCAAAAGCTTTGCCTCGTAATGGTTTCTTAAGTTGAGGAAACAGCGAGAAATTACATGGAGTGAGATCTGGACTGTATGGCGGGTGTGGTAAAATCTCTACATTGTTCTGCTGCGAAAGATCCAGTATGCAACGAGTAATATGTGGTCGGGCATTATGATCGTGCAATAGGAAGCCATTTCAGAGAAATTTACGTTTCCTTTTAACGTGCTGTACTATTGTTCACAGGACATTCGCGTTGTACGAGCCATTTACCATAGTACCGGGTTCGACAGCGTGTTGATACACAATTCCTTCATATTAAAAAAATTATGGTCATAACTTTACGAGCCAATTTCGCAGTTTTTGCTTTCTTGTGGGTAGGGAAAGAGGGATAGAAAGCAACTAAGCATTCACTGCTTTGTTGTTTTATGGTTGGATCATAGTGATATAACCAAGCTTCGTCTGCTATGATGAAGCGTTTTAAGATATTGTCGCCTTCTTGTTCCAGTCTTTAATCATATCATATCATATCATATCATATCATATCATACCATATCATATCATATCATATCATATCATATATCATATCATATCATATCATATCATATCATATCATATCATATCATATCATATCATATCATATCAAATGTCTCCAATGCTGATTTTTGCTTCCATTTCGACAACTGGCCGCGTCTCGTAGGCGCCTGCAAACACGCTTCAGTTCGATCACGTGATATTCAAGAACGTGAGTCTGTACACGCCATATATCGGTAGCTTTTGTTACTACAAACAACAAACTTTCCTTATGCCACAGAAATTAACATTCCGACGAGTGGTTTCGCGGCAGTAAAATTAGTGATTACTTATTAAACAGCCTACGTATATATATATATATATATATATATATATATAGCATAGTGCTATATATATATATATATATATATATATATATATATATATATATATATATATGTATATATATATATAGTATGAAGTGTATCTATTGCTTATATATATTTGCATTATGCAAGCTGAAAATTGAATTGTCATTTAAATGCTATTGAAAATTTTGAAAAGTATGTATTATATATATACTATATAACAATCTATATTAAATTATAAAAGCTTCTACGCACTCAGACTTCATTAATATATATATATATATACACTGCTCAAAACATTTAGGAGCAACCAAAAGAGTGAAGAAAACCCGTGTGGAGACAGCCACGCATTGGCATACAATGCATAGTACACGCGTATCAATGCACAATACACAGAAAAAGGTGTAAAAAAATTTGAAATTAAGCTTTAATTCTTTGAAAATATGGAAAAACATGAAAAGATGATTTAGGGCAACGATTTGGTTACATGTAAACGTTTAAAAAAAGGTACTATTTAGACATGATGCATGAGTTTTAATAGGGGGCGTGTGGTCTCCCCTCGAACAGCTAAGATTGCTGTACACCTGTTTGCCATGGATGCGATGAGGTTATCGATCAGACTTTGGGGGAATACTGTTCCACTCTCAAGAAGTGCAATCTCCAAGTTTCGGACAGTAGCAGGTGGCCTTGGTCGCGCAGCAATGCGTCGTCCGAGTATGTCCCAAACATGCTCGATTGGATTCAGGTCAGGAGAGCACGCTGGCTATTCCATACGCTGTATTGTTTCAGCTTCAAGCATGTTCTCCACCAGACGAGCTCTATGCGGTCGGGCATTATCATCCTGGAAAACAAAGGAATCTCCAATGGCTCCAGCGTAAGGGATGACTTGAGGACGAAGTATCTCGTCTGCATACTTTCGGCCAGTCAAAGTGCCATTCCGAATGATATGCAGGTCCGTATGTCCGCCTATGCTGATTCCACCCCATACCATCCAACCAGCTCTTCTGTATTGTGACCTTTCATGAATGAATGCGGGGTTATTTCGAGTGCCCCTGTCCCTCCATACAAGAACACGTCGGATGTCACACTCTAGACTGAATCGGGACTCGTTTGTAAACAGCTCTTGGCTTCAATCATGTTGCTCCCAATCTTCAATGCTCAGCATCCATCTTCTTCTTCGCGCCGCACGGTGGCGGGTCAACGGAATGCAGACCATTGGCCTGCGCGTAGAGCCTCCCTCATGAAGCCGATTACGTACTGTTTGGCTGGACACCCTTCGTCCTGTTGCCAAGGCAACTGTCTTTTGCATCTGCGTAGCATTCTGCCTTCTGTTTCGACGGGCTGTTAACTGTATATACCGGTCATCAGTTGATGTAGTGGCGCGCGTGGCCGACCTACCCTGGTCGAGAACGTCTAACATTTCCTGTCATGGAATCGATTAAACAGCCTTGCAACAACACTTCTGGCGACTCCAACAGCGTCCGCGACACTACGTTGTGTTTGCCGATTCCAGTCTGCCTATAACACGTCATGCCATGGATTCCGGTAAATCCCGTTGTTGAGACATTCTCAAGTAACCTTGTCTCAAAAAAAAAAAATACTGCGCAATCGAATTTCACAGTTACGGCAATAAAAGACGTTTTTCTGCAACATCCCGATTTCTGCCCTTGTCTCCTTTTCTGGTTTTTGACGTCATGAACTTTGATTTGCATATAAAGTTTTCTTCTTCCGTTTCCTGGTAGGCTTTTACATTATAGATGATTCATTTATGTTACTTATTGGTATACATATTTGCTTACTTTGTTAAAATCATGTGCTCCCTAATTGTTTTGAGCAGTATATATATATATATATATATATATATATATATATATATATATATATATATATATATATATATATTGAATTCG